>CM040241.1:89155249-89625249 GCA_022545495.1 Chrysanthemum lavandulifolium | reverse complement strand
ACAGCTGTACTGGAAGGCTCTGATCAATGCAAGAATGTATCAAAAAAATATATTCAGTTGTACCCATCATGCTTGGAAATCGTCCTTTTATCAATACGGGTACATGGGTCTGATGCAGTTGAGTCAACATATGCAGCTTTTGAAGAGGCTATTTGTAATTGGGTTGGAGAAGATGGTATACAGTGTATTTGGAACCAGTATGCGAATATGCCCTTCAGAATGGAAGAGTTGATTCTGCAAAGAGATAATGGAAAGGTGGTTTAGCGCTATTCCTGAGGTTCATCGTCCAAAATCCGAAATCCTAAATATCAGCTCCTGGATATCGAGTTCGGCCCAAACTGACATTGTGTTTGGACTGCTTAATCTTTCCCTTCATAAACAGTTGCAAAATGAGCCTTCAGAAGCCCGCATTGCCATGGAGCAGGTTCTAGAAGTTGCTTCTTCTGATGACTATAACCATTGTGTGAGTATTATCATCGCATAAGCCAAAACTCCCAAAGAAAGTTACCTAATCTATCAAAGTACACAATCACAAGGAAGAAGAGGATCAAACAATGCTGAGTTCAACACCAAGATACATAGCCATTTGTCATTAACTAAACCGAACATCCAAACACACTTTGAGTTTGTGGTAACAGAGCAAAAGCTCATTAATCTCAGTAAAATCTCAGAAACAGCAAACTCAGCCACTTGGGTACAGGAAACTATCCTTATGGAGCTACTATCATTAACTAAAGGATAACTATCTTTCAAGATACACAATCACAAGGGAATGAGATCCAAGCTACATCGCCATCTGATCCACACAATCCAAACTTTGGATGGTATAATTGAGAGATTGTATAATTTACCTCGCAACATGCTAGACATCTAAAAGGCTTATCAATCATTAATTCACAAGCAATAAGACATCTATAAAGGACATTCACCGTTCTCAATAAACCATTAAAAAAGACAAGGAGCACAAGTAACTTGATAATACCGATTTCAAGAAAAAGTAGCATATACTACATCTACAATCGCATAAGATTTCATGACATTAGTTAACAACATTAAATTAGTGATAAAAAAGTAAAATAGATGAAAGTGATTTTTCCACACTTAGCTACAACATAGGCCCCTCCGTCGTAAGGTAACTTGTACTTTGTAATCCACACCTTAAAATGTGGCCTTCATCAATTTGATCAACTATCATCAGAATAAATATGTAAATCCGAGTGATCAAGCAAAAGTAGCGATTCCTTGTAAGATCCCATGAAGAATTAGCCCTCCATACCAAAAATCCCAAGATTCTTGATTTTTTGTGAGTAGGGGTCGTAAACATTAAGCGTGGTAGGCGCAAGCCTTTGGCCCTCCTTTTGAATCTCAAATATAGTTTCACCACTCTTACTAAACCCCTTACATAGTTTCTTGAACATGTTGAACCGATATCTAATGGATTCACGTGCTTTGCCACCTCCTGAACCTCTTTCTAGAAGCTTTATCAAAAGCATCGTGAAGCCAAAAGTCCAGAAACTCGGTAACAATCTACTGTGTCCGATTTCATCTGATTCATCTTTATTGAACCTTGTTCTTGCTTCATGTTACGGCCCGTCTCTGCTACCTTTTCAAGCTTCAGAAAAACCAACAGATGTTGTGGATTTTGTTGAAGCTTTAATGGAGACAAGGCCCGCAAATTACCAGCTAGCGCTATCTGTTTGCAAGAACCATTCAGATGCGAACGCCAGCATATCTTTCTGGGCGAGCACACAGTTGATTGATTCTCTATTTCAAGCTGTTCCGGTTGCACCAGAGTATGTATGGGTTGAGGCAGCTTGTTTGCTAAAACAGGTGGCAGGTTTCAAGTCTATGTTGGATACTTTTCACAAAAGGGCGTTATCGATTTACACGTATTCATTAAGGCTATGGAAATCATATGTTGGGTTATATGCTAATGATACTGGGAAGGCAGATGGAGTGATTGAAATGGCTAGAGAAAAGGGTATCAAGCTTTGACGTTGATTTCAGGTTTGTTGTGGTTGTAGAAAACTTGAATTTTGTTACAGATATCATGTTACAGATATCGTGTGTGATCCATCATCACCACCAGGATAAAAACTCCCATTCTCATTTCTGCATATTTACAATGTATACTAAGAATGCTAATAAAATACCTTATTAAGCAATAGAGCCAATTGTGCAAGGTGTTGAGACGATGCACTAACAGCCTGTGCAGCCGTGCAGGTATGTGCGTAGAACCTGAAAGATAGCCGATAGGTAATCTATAACCATTAACTGATGTAACAAATGAACAACCTTTTTAATAAGTGAGTGAGTGATAATCACATTACTACCATCAGTGCACAAAAATGACAGTTTAAAGATACAATAACAAAATATTTACATTGTTGGGATGCGAACAGCAGTGACATTTGTCTTGTACAAAAGGAGGAGGAGCTGCTATTTGCGGTGTCGTAGCTGTAAAAAACAAAGAAAAGTATAAGTATTTGGGCATAAATGCACCGGCACAATGAAAAATGATAGTAGTATTGAATGTAAGCGTAGGTACCTAACTGCATATACCTATCGCCCAACACTTCCAACAACACAAATGTCGCATTCTCACTCCACTCATCCATCACATTAACACGCAGCGCGTAGCCGTAGCCCCCTACTAAATTCTCTAATTCCTATCAAAATAACTAAAAGAAAGCCGAAATCGACCCATTTATATATAAATGGGTCAAAATTGTTTCTAAGTTAGATTTTGTAGTACTTATTTCCTTGCCGTTAACGAATTCTCACCAGATATTTGAAACCAATAAAAAAGTGCGTACCTGTCCAACAGAACAAATCTATATAATGCTTTTTCGTGTTATTTCCTTCATTGTGTTCAGATCATTAAGTGTGCCCAAATTTTCTTGTTTTTGTTTTTTAATTAAAGTCTTTAGGAATTTTGTAATACCGTGTCAGTTATAACTAATACTAAAAAAATCAGGTTTTCTGACAGCCGAGATACTTCGTAAATTAACCTTTTAGTCTTTAACATTTAGCTTAGGTAAGACCTTATGAGGTCCTCGTTTGGTCTTAATTCCCAGGCTGTTGTAGTGGGCTAAAAGGGCTATAGAATAAATAAGTTTTTCGTGAAATTAATCTTTTAGTCTTTAACATTCAGCTTAGGTAAGATCTTATGAGGTCCTCATTTACTCTTTATTCCCAGGCTGTTGTAGTGGGTTGCTCGCAAGTTCTGCATTTATTGAGTTTTTATTTAAAAGCTATAGTTGGAGCTTAAATGTGTCAAGTAGCTATAGAACTAAGAAAACTAAAATACACACAATGGCAGCGACCTAATATTGGGTTCTTGAGCTTGTTTCTTTATAGTTAGAATCCAACACGCTGTGTTTTGCATGTTACTGAAACTCATGAAGACTGAAACACATGTCGGAAGTTATAAATTGTAGCGAAAGTACCTTTGTATAGTAATGTTCAGTGCCAGCAGATGCTGTGTCAGCCACATTCCCAAAAGCATTTATAAAATAGTGACTGTCCTAGTTTCATGGCGTAATTCAAGCTCCGCTGGTCTAGCAGTTTGTAGAAACAATTCTGGAAAGCGATATCAATCTGACCTCTCAACACATTCACTTTTGTATCATAATATGCAACATTTGTATTTCTAAATTTAGGGAGTTAATAAGAGGTTCGGAGACAACACCTTCCATAAATTGATAGATATGGGCTAAGATCAGTGTAATAGATTCAATGAACTCGAGTAAATTGGGCTAGAGAGTAGCTCTGCTGAATGAGTATTTTTTTTCAATAATGAAAAGATGAAAAGGCTCCATTACAGGAATGCTTTTACCCTTTTAGGCTCTCATACATGTAACAAATTATCCAAAGGGGTCACTAAAGACCAGACACGTGTCATCTAATCTTGATTCTTTGGTGTTTACTTTCACAAAGTCTGCAATAGGCATAGCCCACAGGTAAAGCTTAACTGTTTTTCAATCGTCTTACAGGAGTTTGAAACATTTTTTCTAACTCAAAGTATTTTCTTCAATAATACAAAAGGACTATATAACGAATAGTGCCTCACTTAGATGAAGTTGTTCTGAGCCTTGGTTGTTGGTTGGTAGCTTGTTGTGCTTCCATCCCTGAGTTTCCTTCATTTGAGATATTAACTTGTGCTTTTCCAATGGCTGATAATTTAACGGAGAATAAGGAGATTAGATATCGCAAAAAGTAGCAGGAAAATCAGTTAATAACGTCCCAGGTGAGAGCCTGGAAACTTACAATCTAAATAACTCTCAGTGATTTGTCCTTACTGCCGCAAAAAATCTTGTTGAATCCAGATGGATAGACAATCCCAGTTACACCCTAAATACAAAACTTTATTAATAAACAGTGCATAACAAAGATGTGAATAGGAAAAGCCACAGAAGTTGCCATCAATTTACCTTTGTATGACCTTCCAACTGTGCCAACATTGAGAGGTCACTACCACAGAACCACGATTGCAAATTCTCGCACTTCTCGCCATTTGTGCAGTTCACCGTGTTCCCAATAACTTTACTCTGACCGGTAATATTTACTTCACTTTTTTCAACTTTTGTGCAATCCTTAGTCTTGTCAGTACTTTTACTTTGATTGGCACTGACATTTGTATTACTGGTCAACACCTGTCCTTTTTTGGCATCATTTGTCACTGCACTTATATAGTTCTTACTGGTTTCGGTATGATTCCCAAATGAAGGATTGATTTTGATTTGCTTTGTGTTAATTTGAACATCCATGATAAAACTTTTCATAGGTTACCTGGTGATTGTTACAGTTTAGTTGAATGTTTTTTCCATTTTAAACTGCAAAAGAAAGAGTTAATGTGAATCTGACGACGTGGTCATTAAAACGATATCAGTATATACACCATTCTCCATTACGTCAATCTTCATCCCACGTGCTTTCCTTTTTGAATCCTGTATATTCCAGTAAAATGTAAGTGAAAGATATAAATCCATAAATGCGAACTATCACAAGATAATTATTACACCAAATACATTAAAATAAAGGAAAACCTTTTCTTGTCATTTTGTAATAGTCTTTTTTTTCCATCTTTTCTCTTTTACTGAATAGCATTCATTAGTCATTTCTTTAAATCCATCAGCATAATTATCAGCTTTGCTCTCAGGTTCTACATATGGAGGTATAGGAATTTCCTTTTCTGGAGATAATGCCTTTTTCATATTGATATGCCACCTTATAAGCCAATTAAACAATATTAAGATACAATAAAATCTATAAATAAATTAAGATTAAGTTAAGGCAAGTATATTCCTTACTTCAACAGATGCTTAGAGTTTTGCTTCCATAAAACACACAAGTCATCGCATACTCCTTTAACACGATAAAATAAAAAGTTATAAATTCTTACACACGGTTTAGAGACATATAACAAATGGAATCATTCTTATCCGAAAAAGGAAACGGGGAATAAATTTACTGGACAGACCCAACATGCCTCGTCTCCATACTAAAAATCCATATGTATTTTTTCTTTCTTTGGTGATCCCATAAGCAACATTGTTCTCTTTATCTGGTGCTTCTTGCTTTGCTCTCCTTTTAAAACAAAAAACCGAGTCTTCACAGTATTGTCCAGTTTCTTAAAAAAATAGATACCCTTATTTATGCAGGCCCATGCCCTGATGAAACATAAGAATGTTTGTTATTATAAAAGTCACCAAGTTGGAAGGGAAAAAACAGAAGACAAAACGTATGATTGAGCCTAATTAATGCCTCTCTAAAGTATCCTACTATGAGACCAGAAAATGAAAATAAAATAAAATAAATAATTACCAATTTGGGTCGAGTTGCATAACTGGGTGGAGAAATACAACAAAGTTATTCACACATACCTATTTTGTGTACTTGTGGGAATTTAGTAAGTAATGCAACATCTGTAAAACAACTTAAATGATAAGCCTACATCAGAATAGCAATTTCAATGTAACATAGGTTGGTTAAAAAGATTAAACATGTACCAAGTAAAGAAAAAGAAAAGACCTCTCGGTCCCAGTGTAACAAAACAGCATCCGCAAGCTTATCAATCCCCGCAACCAACCCATCTCTACAATCCTTATCAAAACAAACCCTCTCCGCACCTTGTTTCACAACCACCATTCTCTTCATACTCTCTTTCCTTCTTATGATCACTTCCTTTGCATCCAAAAATTTACGATTAAACTTCAGCTTAAATGAACTACATGAATTAAGATTTAAATGAATATGAAACATGGTAAAGAAGTGTACACACCTATTTCATTTATATAAAAAACTTTTGGAAGCAATCTTTGGGTAGACAAGTAAGGAATGAGTGCATGTTCCAATGACGACACCTCTTACATGATCATTTAATCAGCAATCTGAATACTGAGAAGCAATTGGTGAACTATTATAAGATAATGCATGTACGAATAAAAACTATGATACCTTATATCCTTGAAGTTCTAATTCCTTCTTGCATAGTTTCAACAAAAACCTCTCATCTAGTTTGCAGCACGCATTTGGCTTAAGTGTCATAATATAAGACTACTCTCTTGTCTTGATATATGCTTGATAGGTAATACAAAAAGTGCATTAATCTTGTTATTTGTGGATCAACAGACTAATAAAGTGGGCCGATGATATACAAAATGATATGAAGAGTTAGATTCGATTACTAAATAGTGCCTTTGGTGTCATCAGAAGCTGCTGTTGTGAAGACTTGCTGCGTTTATGGTCATGCGTTTATAGTCATCAGAAGATGCTATTATGAACATAACCTGAGTCGGAGTAAAAGCCCTCTTTTCACCAATATACTGCGCATGGATCAACGGAAAACCATCAAAAATTATGAACATAATAAAGCATTAAAGAAGCAAAATAAAAATTATAATCATTAAGGAAGATGGTTTTGGAAAAATTAGGGTTTTGTGATGAATAAAAATAAAATGCCGAGAATGATATTAGGGTTTTCCGAATAAAATACAACATATTAATTTAAGATATTGTAAAGCTATAATTAAGGATAGATACTCTAATTTAATTAATACCTTTATCAATAATAGGATGCAAAAAAATACCAAGAATTGTGTTGGCGCAGTGGTAAAGATGTATCGCAGTTTTACTCACAACCCATGTTCGAATCCAACACCATGCTTTTTTGAGAAATATAAATTCGAATTTTATGAGAATAAATTACATCATGTATTAAATATAAATCCGAATTTATCTAAACAAATTTCGAAAATTATTAAAAAAAAACCGAAAATTAAATAATAGCTAATTAAATTAAAAAGAAAAGTATAGGCATTTATAGATTATAATACGCAACATAATAATCAAAATAACTTGTTGCCTAAGTGGTAAACACACAAGTTATTTATCAAAACAACCAAGGTTCAATCCTTGCAAGGAACTTTTTTTATAAACAATTTTAAAAAATGTTAAAAAATTCAAAATTACACAAAAAAAAAAAAAAAAAAAAAAAAAAAAAAATCCAAATTAACAATTAATTGCTTAGTTGGACAACAAATGCTTATGTGGCATAAAATTTGATTATTTGGCATTGAGGTGGTATTAATGCTAAATGCCTCATGTTATATATATATATATATATATATATATATATATATATATATATATATATATATATATATATATGGTAAAGTTAAAATAAAAAGACAAATATCCGTAAAAGAATAAAAAATTTATTTTTAAAAAATTTCTAAAAATTCCACAAAATCGGGTATGTTGTTGCATAAAACTTTGTGAAAACATTTTTATAATTTTGAGTTTTGATACGCTTTTTTAATGCACAAAAACGAATTTTGATGCACAAAATTTTCAACTTGTTTTAGTTAGATGCTAATGTTATTGTGATGAAAAAAGTCAAAAGAAGTTGGGTGCAAAACCAATTTTGATGCACAAAAAAAAAACGATTTAATGCGCAAATGTATTTTCTCATAATTTTTTTCGCAAAAATATCCACTTTTAGAAAAAGTTTTTCACAACTTTTTCATGCAGTAGGAACAAAACCAAGAGATATCATGAAATGCATCTAATATAATGATATGCATCCGATTAAAAGTTAGAAAACACACTATGGACGTTATAATCGCACCTAAGATTATAGGGATGCATCTAGTTTAGGTCGGTGCATCTCGGATTTACTATTATAGTTCTTCTTATTCCTTCTTATTTTAAGTAATATTCTTATTTGATCCTATATAAATATATACATACTATATATATATATATATATATATATATATATATATATATATATATATATATATATATATATATATATATATATATACTAGGCGAAGTACCGTGCCTAGCGGCATCGGTTTCTAGCGGCAACGGTTTCTAGTCGAGTGTCCGCAGCAGAAGCGGCAACGGTATTCAGCAGAGTAGCCATGTCTTGCGGCAGGTGGTATCTAGCAGAGTACCCGCGCTTAGCGGCAGCGGTGTTACTACTCGACAATAGTTTAGCGATTTAATAATTTCTTTTCGATAAACTGTATTCGTAGCATTAGAAAATTCTTTACGAAATTTTTTTAATCTGTTGGCATGGACGCGTAGCGGCGATTGTGTATAGTTTTCAAAAGAATTCGGTAGCGTTGATTTGCGCGTGTGATTATATTTTCTTACGTCATTATTTAAAGTTGCAGTAGTCGATTTTTAACAATTATATATTCAACTAATATTTTCTAACTCGATCATATTGCTTTTTTTATTAAAGTTGGAGTTTTTTTTCACACTATATCTTTCAAACTTTTTGTTATTATTTTCAAATCATTTTGAGAAAACTTAAGAACACATCAAACTTGATGTATGTTTTTGTCCCGTCAATTTCATTACAAATGTGGATTTGATTTTCTAATTGCAATGCACACGTCGACAAAATTTACTCTTCGGATAAAAAAAAAGTGCATAAATGCTTTCCTTCTAATGTTTACCAATCCAATCATTTATACTTGTGTCCAAATGTTTAAAATATCAAAAATAACTAACTTATCTATGAATTTTGGTTGGAGCGTCGGCCATAGTGAGTGTTTATTTTGTTATCTTAACTACATTATAATACATTTAGGCCAATTCTAAAAAGAAAATCTTAAAAAAAATAAACCTACACAGTAATAAAAGAGAAAGGTTTAAAATTCAATACATCCGATTATTCAAAATTAAATGAAAATGTTTCCACTAAATTCAATACAGTTTTCAAATCATTTACAACAGTTTGACATAGTTTCGGTGAAAAATAATTTTCTCTCAAAAAAACTATAGTTGTAGCGTTAGGGAATTCATTTTGAAAAGCTATTTTTCCTATAGGAAAGTTGCATAACAGTGACAATGTATATTGTAATAATAATAATATATTCAAGTATCGTATCTAATAACTGTGTATTCGCGTATAGGAGCGGCGATGCATCGATTTCGATAAAACATGGTTATTTTAATCTATGGGTGTAATGTTTTTTTATTCTTGGTATCTTGTACGCCCCTTTATTTTTAGAAGCATTTCAGTTTTAGTTGTAATCCATATGATCTTATCGGGTCGGGTTGATTCGGGTCTAACATAGCTTATCGGGTTTATCGAGTCAACCCGATAAATCAGATAGTCTAATAGGGTCGGGATAGGGTTTTAATTGGTTTGTCATCAGGTTATCGGGTTGACCCGATAAGATATAATGACCCTTTAACAAATTTAAATTTTTTTGAGCTAATGCTTGTTTAATATAGTTCATTAGTCACAATTCTTGAATAAAATTTTAAATTACATCTTTAAACTTGATTATAATGTATCTGCATATTTGCATCAAGAAGGTTAGTAGCTTTTTCTATATTATTATTTATAACTTGATTACTTGTTACCACCGACAAAATATACCTTAGTTTTTTTCTATTTGCATATTTGCATCAAAGTAATGGCTACTTATAATATATGTAGACGCTTTTTCTCGTTATCTATTAGGCTCAAGGATATACAAAAGATCGTGATGGTCTTTTTTTTTTTTTTTTTTTTTTTAATTTCATGTTTAGTCTGTATTTTAATATATAAAGCAAATTTTGAGATGAGATTAGCATGTAACCCGATAACCCGAACCCGATAGCTTATCGGGTCGGGTTGCAAGTTAGTTTTTTTTTTTTTAAATCCGATAGACCCGACCCGATTGACACCCCTATGTATAAGTACATTGTAAAGTCATCCTTTTTTTATTTTAACTTTTTGACTTGCCATTTACCACAAAGTTAAAAGACACTTATGATAAATCACCTTTTCTATTTCTATAAAAATTATATACATTCTGACAAAAAAAATCATTTTATTTTTATACTTTAAGACTAATTAAATTATGAGTATCCAATATCGAACTTGAAATTCGTTTAATTAAATTATGAGCATCCATCATTAAACTTGAAACTTGTCTATTATACAACTTTGAAGTGCAGTCTGATCTTTGTGTCTATTTGAATAAGCTTCAGTTAGCCAATAATAGGGAATTGTCCTTTTAGACTACTTGTTATAAAACCATCCATAGCTACTCATCCCTGTGCATAACCCTGTGCATAAAAACATGAAGCACATAAGCATGAAACAAATAAATAAGAACATGTCATATTGCTTAAGTAACCATTTCGGCCACTGTTATGATGTAACACGATATCTCGGTCTGTTTTAACACAATATGATTAGTTTTAAAGGCTTGTATAAACTGAACATCAAATTTATAACAGCCCCAAACACCCCATAATAAGATTATAGCAGCAAACATGTGCCCTTGACTCAGCTTAGTGCGACCCCTAAACACTTCCGAATTGGTTCTAACCAGCCCCTCAAAACCATGATGAAATCAATTTTAAACAGTCCCCCTAAACACCAATAAATTAGTTCATAACTTAAAACAAATCCAAACATTCCTGAATACATTCATTGCTAATCATTGTTCAAATCGCTTTAATGCAGCCACAAAAATAATTTTAAGCATCCCTTAAACAGCCAATCTAATTGATGTAGTTGCAAGCACCATCACAACAAACATATACAACAAATCCATCCTCACATTCTCGATGTTCAAGAAAAGGAGAAACCAGTTTGGTTTGAACAACAAAAACTTTTTGACACCATCCTCGCCAAAAGCACTCCCTAATAAAATCTTAAAATGGATCAACCTCACAAATATACACCATATTTTTAGTCCAAACTCATATCACGTAAATGTCAAACCTTGGTAGCACGCATTCATCGATCTCGAAACAAAACCATAGCTCAAATGCCTTGTGTTAGACCACATACTCTAAACTAAGAAAAAATAAAAAATTAAAATCGATTTAGAGAAGGGAAAATAGATCTCAGATCCAAACACATCCGGGTTCAAGTCGAACAAACATTATATCATTAGATTTCCATTAACACTTTGATGGGCTCAAAAAATCATATAATTAGAGAGACTTAACACAAAAGGCTTAAAAAATAACAAAAAAAGCCACTATAGAATAACCAAACAGAGACGAAATCCGCCTAATAAAATTTAGTTGGTGTAGTAGAAAACGTGAAAAGCAGCCATAAATCATTGAACACCATAACCATCGAACACAACCACAACATCAGAAACACAGAAAAAAATATTGTATCCTTTGAGAGTTTTTTTATAAAAAAAACAAAAAATAAAACTCCCCTCAAACAAAACGAAATCCAGTTGAGGTGGCTAGATACCAGCCAAAACCACCAGATCTACAACCAAACCAGCAAAAAACAACATAACACGTGGTGGTTTCGGCGAATGACGGCCGTGACAAAGTTGGCAGGATCGCACGGATGACAATGGTGAGTAACACAAACATAACACAAAACCACTTTCATTTGTTTCTGAAAACCAACTGAAACCACCACCATTCCGTTCACAAAACCACCCAGCCCAATGAAACCGCCTAACAACCGTGATAGTGTGGCAATTTCAGAAGGCGGCGGCGAGAATGGAGGTTGTGGTTGCGGCAGTCGGTGGGTATTCAGACAGAGAATATATTTGGATCGTGTGTGTGTATGGATAGAGAGATGAAAACTGATGGGTTGTGTCTTGTGGTTGTATTGTGTGTATAGATTATGATAAGTCTGATTTAATCTAAGCCGTTCATTTGAAATAAGTTTCAAAATGAAGGGCTGTGATAGGAGTAGAGATTCTTGGTTCTTTGGTTTTTGAGTTTTTAGGTTTGGATGTTGGTTTGGAGTGTGTAAATTTAGGCTTGTGATTTGGAATGGGTGGCTGAATCTTAAAATGTAGGGTTGGTTTTGGTCAGATATGCATGCTTTATAAGTAGTATAGATATATATATATATATATATATATATATATATATATATATATATATATATATATATATATATATATATATATATATATATATATATATATATATATATATATATATAAAGACTAAAATACACCGCTGGTCCCTAAACTTGGCATGATGTATCGTTATGGGACAAAACCCGGCCTTTTCATCGCCATAGGTTCAAACCTTGGCCATTAAATGCCAGAATCGTCCCTTGACCAGAATTGGGACAGTCAAACCGATTTCCTTCGAGGGTATTATAGACCATTCACTCTTTTGACCCAACCTAGTTAAAATGTAACCCAACCTTCAACCATATATGTATCTGGCTACGACTAAGAGTGAACCCTAAAATACAATCAACACACATTTTACCCAAAGCAAAAAGAAAAACAATAATGGCACAAAACGATAAGGGAAGGGTTTGTTGAGTTCGTTGAGGAAAGCAGATCGCAAGAAATGAAAAGCGTTTGGGTGTTAAGAAGGAGAAGGAAGAGGATGACATCTTGTTATCAAAGTTTAACGATTTGGGAGAAAGGATTAAAAACTGGAAATTTTGTTTAAATATCTTAAGGAAAGGAAGGAAAAGAAGGAAAGAAGGAAAACGATGATAGGGAGAGTTGTGGGTCTAGCTAAGTGTATGTTTAGATGATAGTAAACATTTGTAGTTCTTGAGAACATGAAATCGATGAATAAAATTTTGTGTTCTTATTTAAGTAATTGTGTTTGAAATCGTTTTGCATTTCTTAACAGGTTTGACTTACCCAAGTCATACCACAATAGTAAGTTACAATTTGTTGGTTTTCATAAGTTTGTTTGACTTTGCTAAGTCAAACAAAAAGATGTTACAATACACCATTGTCAATACATTGTTGTTTACTGCTAAAGCATTTGCATTTTGAACCCGTGTTTTGAAACCATTACCTCTAATTTTCTCGACACGGGGTGTTTGGTTTTGTCAGAACAACTTTTATCGATAAAGGGCCGCTTTGGTTTAGCCGATACAAGCGGATGTTTGTTGATACATTATGATTTAGTGCTAAAGTATTTTCATTTTCACCACATCTTTTAAACCATTGCCTTTGCTTTTGCTGATACAATGGGGTGTTTGGTTTTACTGATTAAAGTTTTGCTGATACAAGGGCCTGTTTGGTTTTGCTGATACAAAATAACACTAAAATACACCCAATATCACAATACAAGAATAGATTAAACAACACATAACCCAAATGATATTTTATCATTAACAAAGTCTGTTAAACATCATAACCAACTACATCAAATCTAATTTACATACCCTCTTTAGCAAAACTATCACCCAAAAGACCGCCTTTACCTACCCCATGGAAAACCAAAAATTCAGGCATTATGTTCAGCCATTTTCTTAACAAACTCTTGGTTGAACCGAATACCTTCATCCGCTTGACCAACAATTTGTATGAGTTGGGCAAGTTGGTTTGTGTGCCTCGATCGGATTTTGGTCAACAGATCCACACGTCAAGCGCAATTCCACGAGGTCCTAGAGCTTGATCCTCTTCTATTAGCTCCCCACGCTGATGATTCCTCTCGTGATGTCAATGCACCAAGAACTAGCTTCCTCGTAATCCCTTCGCGCCTCTTCTTCAAACTAGATAGCCATACGATCATTCAAATTTGGCGAATCACCCACCTCCATGAGTTCGTTTAAATGGGAAATCGCCATTGAAAATTGTTTGTGTGGAAAAGTGGTAGATGAGTTTATCGTTTGGTGTGCACTAGTTAATATCGCCTCCGTAAGAGACGGTCAAGGGTCTAATAGTTACTTTTTTTCACACTCGGTCCCCGAATTTGTCTTGTTGCCATTGTCATACTTAAAACTCCCGCCTAATAATCACTTTAGAATACACAATTGGTCCCTCAAGTTGCCAACTTATGTAAACCATTAGAAGTTTGACTTTGTTAAGTCAAACTTCTAAAACATATCAAATTATCAATTCACCCAAAACAAATATTTAGTAATGGTTTTGCAATATTGACTTTACAAAGTCAAATACCATTCTATATATTATCGAACATTCCACTAGCCATCCTTATCATCAAACTTCAAATACAATTCTTCTTTTGCACTTAATCTCGCTCACGCTAACCCATTCACCATTTTCAAGTATTGACTAACTAAAGTAAACTGAAATGCGCTTTACTTGCTACAATCAATTAAAATGAAAGTTTGACTTCGAATGTCAAACTTTCATCACCTACAACACGCACAAACAACAACATATGAACAACCTAATTTTAAGTAAACCATATAAACAATTATCGTATAAAATTACAAAACTATTTTGCAACATTAATTGTCCAAGGGTATTCAACCCAAACTTAAACTACAACCACCAAAGAAATCTACGACGGTCATGGGGAAGCTCGGTGAGTTTCAACTTCCTAGCCAACTCCCGCTTGTTCCGGTATTTTCATTCCCATCATGACCCTATCGCTTTGCTCGATATTAATTGTCTTTAGCGAACGGAACACGCAAGTATACACTTTATTAAAGTTATTTCATGCTCGCTCGAAAAGCTCAAACACCACCGTCTCGGGTCGACCATGGTGAATGTGTTTCAGGTTCACAACAAAGGAAATTTTTGCAAAGATAGATCACTAACCGTGTTTGCGTACCGAAAAATCAAATAGTGTTGAGATACACAAACATGGAAATTTAGGAATGTTTTATTTGATACATATGCATTACAAAGATTACACTTACTCGTATCCAAAGATTTTCAAATTCGGAGATGACCGAATCATTACAATGGTGAACGCCATAACACTATTCCCAAAATCGACATCGGATGACTTAAGGTTAATCAGGAAACAAAGGGCACCTTCATCCTAGGATTAGCTTCATGTATCAACTACAACAAGTTTTAAAGATTAAATTTCATTATCATACACATTTCTTTAACATTGTAAAATTATAAGTGTAAACTCAAATTGTTCTACTGCAATCACCAAAATCCAATGTAAGGGTCTCAAGATTTTGAAGTCTTGTCAGTGAAAGATATCGGATGTTGTGATTGTCGTCACAACATTATAACGACCTAATGACAAATGTAACTTCTTCAAATTCCCAAGTTTTGCAATATCCTATAGTCTCATCTCGCTTTGTACTAGGACAATTCATTTTAAGAGACTCATGAAGGACAACCAAGAATAAAGTCCCAAATTGTACCGCTTAGAAAATTGACATGAATCAATTATAAGCTCGAGATTTGGAAAGCCATGAAAATATTCCAAAGTAGCCATAGCACAAACATGAAGTACCTGATGTTTCAACTCACTACGAGAGTAAATTTGGTTGGGAACGAATCGGTCACCATACCGCTTGTAATAATCTCCTCAATTCCATTGTCACCAAAACAAGAGCCACTCATGAATCTGCTCATAATGAAAGTTGTCTATTCCAATAATTGATCTTGGCTCTACAAACAAGACAAACTTTCTTATTGGACCCATGCCGATTTAAGAATCTAGTAACAAGCCTACCATCAAACTCGTATGTTAAATAATAAAAGAAATCCTCATCAAGTATGACATCGTGAGCAAAGTCCACTTAGACCTCCGGGCAAGGCTAAACTAGAGGTTCTCACCGCTCTAACAAAGGCAACCGATTCAAAATGTTAGTGATCACTTCATCCGCATGTTGGTAAAACGATCGATCGACATGGTTTTGTTGGAAGTTGGGTTTGTCTTTCGAGTTCGAAATGAGGATTTATATTCTTGATTTCGATTTGCGCTTATCGCTTCGGATAATGTGGTTTTATGTGATTGGTAAATTTGTTTGTTGGGTGGGTGTATTGGTTCTCGAAATTAAATGCGCGTATCGTGGAAGAAACGCTAGTAGTCATACTCACAATTGGTCCTCGGGTTGAAGGTTGGGTCAAAAAGTGAATGGTCTATAATACCTCAAGGAAATCGGTTTGACCGTCCCACTCGGTCAAGGGACGATTCTCGCATTTAATGGCCAAGGTTTGGACCTATGGCGATGAAAATGCCGGTTTTGTCCCATAACGATGCTCCATGCCAAGTTTAGGGACCAACGGTGTATTTTAGTCTATATATTATATACAACAAGAGGCATGACACGTAGATTATTCCACAATTGTCACCTCAATGCCATGTAATTCATTTTAATGCCATGTAATCATTAGTTGTCCACCTAAGCAATATTTTTGTCCACCTAAGCAATAATTTTTTAATTTAATTAAATATTATGTAAATTTCGGAATTTTAATAGTTATTTTCGAAAATTATTTATAAAAAAGGAGCCTTGCAAGGATCGAACTTGGTTCTCTTAGTCTATAAAGAAACATGATAACCACTAGACCAACACATGTTTTGAATTAAATCTTGCAAGTCCAAATCTATAAACCTATGAAACCAACCGTATACATGTATTTTCCTTAAGTATAGTTAACCCTAAATTAGATTTAATATGTCAGGCCTATAGAAATTCGGTACACGTTCTTCCTCCATTCAGTTGAACCTCAACATCTGCTTAAAACAACCATAATCAATCTCTTAAAAAAAACCCTAAAGCAAAAGATTGCAGCAATACACGAATAAAAAAGTTAGGGCATGTTCGGTTCATGTCCAAGTAATCATTGTGATATTTTCTTAGAGTGTTGTTTAACGTTTATGTATTATGTGTATAAGAATGTTGATTGGTTGTGTTTGCTCACAATGACCTGCTTATGTAATGTAACTTACAATTAAATTCATTAATTAGGGTTCTACATGCAGTTAGTTGTCCATAATGAGGAATCCCATGATCAACAAGAAAATCAGGGTGATAATCAACAAAGTAATGGTATTCTGAAACATGTTATTTAGATGATTGTGTATTGGTTGTTATTAAATATGGTTCATGTGTATTGGTTGTTGTTAAATATAGTTCCTTTGATGATCCTAGCTATACTTTAATAGTTCACTAATGAGTAACTCTAAACAAGAGCAATAAAATAAAACGAGTACAACGTGCATCCGGACCCGATAAAGGCAATAGAGGACTTCAGTTTAGCATGAAAGGTTTGCTCTTTGTCCACTCTTATGTTGACCATGCAAATTATTATATGTGTTATTGTAGACTTCCAAACCGAGGTTATTTGTCCGCTAATCTTTGTTTTGATGTTGATATGCATAGTGTGTGAAAGTGGAAAGCAAAGGAAGAACCACCTATAATGAGGTTAGTGAATTCAGCTCCGACCGTATGGTTTTTCTAAATGTTTCAATGGTAGTCTATGCTGTTTTTACTTTAAGTTCCAGTTCTAATCGAGTCGGCCTCATCACATCATGCTCAGTATATAGTGGTCCGCATATAGGTTTTATTCGCATATTGCGGAATGAAGCACCTCCCACCCACAATTATAGTGGATTTGCCACAATTATACCGGATAATGTGATCAACTGGATAATGCGATCAACTGCAGACGCGTGTTCTCATCACCCTTGTTGGCCCATGATATAGAAACCGAGCGTGGGGATCTATGAATGTCTAGGCTCTTGGTGAATAAAACTTTCTTATTTTTTACGCCATTCTCGCTTATCTCAAGATATCTTTTTAGATTTCAATTTTGTATTCAATTGATTTCGCTTCATGGTTATAGGTGTTTCTTCTTTTGCGGTTTTAGAAGAAAGAAAATCGAATATGAAAATTAACTAAAGAAATTTAAGGGCATGCTCACGTGAACAAATATAATGTAAAAAGCGTGTTCTAGATATAGCTCGATCGTCGATTTGGATGGTGAAATAACGCCACGATTCGCTCACGGCCATCAAGCAAAGAACAAGTTTATTGCAGATATAAAAACAAGTTCGGTCTTATAATCAAACCACAACTTATTTTGTATTATCAATGATAGAAATTTATTTATGTGTTAGAGGAAATCACCGACCAACATTTTTTCCCCTCTTGATTCATGTTATTCAGTTGGGTAACGGTCAAGATAGGTAATCTAAATAACGTGTCAAAATACAAATTACGACATTGGGTGCATCTAAAATGTCATGTATTGTTTACTCGTGAATTTCATTGAAAGCGAGACCAACAAAGGGTATCATAAATGTGGCGGTGACTGTATACAACCACGGTAGTATAATGCAAGAAGGCTATTTAGTATCCACAAGTTGGTGCTATGCCACCGCAACAAGAATATACCATCTTCCGAATCGGCTATAACTACAGTTGTGGGACGAGCTGGTTTGTGGTTTAGCGCTAAGGTGACGCACAATCCAAGTCTATCTATGCATAAGAATGGTGTAAAAGTGCATGTCTTTAACAAAATTTCATATATAAATTTAAAGTAACATAGTTGTTGGTTGTTTGTGCGGTGCCACTATATTACATACTGATCGTGTAACTTATGTTCACCGCACTTAATCGGCATTTTGGGACCGATATTTGCAGCGGTTCTTTCTTTCTGCTTTCACCCTCCCAATCAAGATCATCACCGCAACAACAAACCGTGTAAAACTACATTTACTTGAGTCACATCAAGAATCAAACTATATACGACTCTAGACCCTTAAATTGTATAACGTTTTTTGGTTCTTTAAAAGCATTTCTATTTATTCTGTAAATGTTTTTCATAAAAGTATAAAACTATGTTGGGAATAATCTGTTACCACTGATAGTTGTGGAAGACACTGCTTGGATTACACTAGAAGTGGAAACGTATTACCACTGTTGTCTACATTATTACCACTACTATTAGATAATGGTTAGGAGAACGCGTCTAGATAAGTATAGAATAGATCTTGTGTATATTCTATATTGTTAGCTTTATACTTATCTTGTAAAGGACTCCTTGTACTATAAAATGAGGTCCTAGGTCATTGTCTTAGGTACTTGTCTAATTACCTCACGATTACTCACAAAGGCTTCAAGGTGTAACCCTAGTGATAAGCAAGATCACCTGATTATTCATTAATAATATTGGAGCTTAAGTTTTGTGTTTAATATTTGTTTACTTACAACACATCATACAACTGCTTCTAAGTATTACTATGTAAATTCGCGTGTTTAATAATATTATACAAAATATCATTGACACAAGGTGTGTCCAGATCCATCAAGTGGTATCGAGCGAAGGTTCGATATTTTGTTTTAGAAGATGCAAGGAATAAGCTTAACCTACTCACTCAATTCAATGGAGATGGAAAACAACCATCCAACTCTTCTACACCAAGTTACCTAAGCTCAAACTTAATGAGTTTGAGATGTGGAGAATACTAATTGAGCAATACTTTCTCATTCGTGACTATGCTCTATGGGAGATCATTCAAACCGTGATTCTTTCAAGCTCGTGACTAGTACTCGAAGGTTGGTGACAGAGATGTTGTGAAAGTTTCGTGTTCGAATCTAGTATTGAAAAGCACTAAGGAAGAATGATCTTAAGGCTAGAAGTTTTTGTCGATGACTCTTCCTAGAGACCGATCATTACATTCGTAAAGTTCACGATCGCTAAAGAACTGCTTGAAGAGATTTGCTCGGTGTTTGGTGGTAATGATGCTACAAAGAAGACACAAAAGACATTGTTGAAGCAAAGTTATAAAACTTCTTCGCTTCAAGCAATGACTCACTTGATAGCATCTTCACCAAACTCCGTAAGATTGTTACACAACCGATCGTGTTTGGCATTGAGGTAGAAAAGGAAGACCTCAATTTGAAGTTTCTAAGAAGTTTGCCTTCGTAGTTTCAAACCAATGTTACCGTCTGGAAAACAAATCGACATTGAAACAATGAAGCTCAATGATCTTTACAACAACTTCAAACTTATTGAGCAAAGGTTGAAGAAGGCAGGAAACTTGGTACAAGCTCTAGTAGTTACATTGTTGTCAACCTGCTGACAAGTGATGATCTCAAGATGATAGTGATGATGACGCTACACCGCCGGTTCTAAAGTTTCCACCGGTAATGTTAGTGTTACCACCGCAGTTCAAAGAAGAAGATTGCTAATATTGGAGATCCTACCTTTATGCTTTCATCTCCACTCATAAATGGCTCGCCTTAACTCATGAAGACATAGAGCATATTGATGAAGATGACTTGGAGGAGATGGATATAAATGGCGATAGCCCTTCTTAGCATGAGGGCTTGGAAATTCTACAAGAAGACCGCTGCCTATTCACATTAATGGTAATGAAACTACAGCTTTGATAAGAAGAAAGTGGAGTGCTTTAACCGCCACAAGTTGGGACATTTGCTAGAGAATATAGAAGACCAAAGACCAAGGACAACAGTCTACTTGGTACAAGAAAAAGAAGGAACCAACTGTGGAAGAACCAAAGGCAATGTTGGCTATTGATGGTGTGAGCTATGATTGAGTTTCGTGGTTGATGATCAAGAAGAAGAACATTCAGATGTCGCTTCTTATTTCTATCAATTTGCTCTCATGGCTTTCTCGACTCGAGGTACAAAACTTTGAAAGTTGTTCTAAAACATGTAGGGTGCAAGAGAAGTTGAAAGGCTTAATGATTTATATTCTAATGAAAGACAAGAGTTGTATATCGCTAATTATATTGTGTCTAACCTTAGGAGAGCTATAATCGTATTGGAAAAACAACTAGAGCACTACCAAGAAAATGAGTCAAAATATAATGATGATATGATTCTTCTTAGAAGAGAGGTAGAACATACAACAATTGTGAATGAAGCATACCAAAAGGAGTTTGAAAAACTCGTAAGAAAATGAAAATGTCAATTTAACTTTAGACACATGTTATCATCGCCTAAGTCAATTGATAAAATTTGGAATGCTCAAATACATAGTAAATTTAAGTCCGGTATGGGTTATAATATCGTGCCTCCACCACTAAGAGGTGTTCCATCACCTCCGTGTATAGATTTAGCTCATACAGCTTAGAAGAGTTCAGGACCTTGAACGTCAATATGGTCCTTTAAAGGACACAATGGTGAAAAGTGAGGAAGAGATTAAGCATGATAATGATGTTTTTGAGAGTGCTAGTGACTCATCCGTTGTTGATGAAAATGTTAAAAAGAATGTAGAGGCTTCATCCCAAAAGTTGTTAATATCATTATAGAGGAACCTAGGAAAACCAATTAATAAACCTAGACCAACCAGAAGGTATGCCGAGATGTATAGGAACAAGCCTATAGCTCCTAGGGGTAACCAGAGAGTTGGAATCATGTTAAATCTCAACAACTAGGTAGTGATTTTGTGATGTACAATAAGGCATGCTATATCCGTGGTAGTTTTGATCATTTACATGCTTATTGTGACTATCATAATGGGAGAAGGAAGTTCATGGAAATAAAAGGGTGGAGTTTAACAGTTTAAAAATAATGTACACCCTAATTCACATTGCAAATGGTCCCAAGAGCAGCTCAACTAAGAAGTGGTCTCAAAACTTTGCCACCGCAAAAACTCGTAACACTACTCACCCTAAGTCACCGTTAAAAGTGCAAAGTCCAAAACAACTTTTGCAAAATCTGCACAAACAGAAAAGGAACTTTAAAGATAAAAAGGTTCATTATAACCAACAGTGGGTACCTAAAGTTAAACCAAAGAAGCTTCCACCGCTCATTCAAAAGTTACCACCGCAAGGGTTGTAAACAAGAAAATGGGGACATGGGCAATGCCGTGAAGGCCTCAAAGACGTGGGAATGGAAACCTAAAGGAACTACCTCACAACCAATCCCAATGGTGTATACATGACCTTTGATTGATTTAACTATATTGATACACGAGGCGATCCAAGTCAATCATGGCTTGGGTCCCCAAAAGAAACTAACTCTTTACTCTTATGTGCGTGAACATCCAAGGACAAAAGATCGATCAAGGATATATGATAGTGGGTGGTCAAGGCACATGACCGGCAACAAGTCCTATCTTTCTAATTTTGAACATTATAATGGACAGATGTCGCTTTGGAGGTGGAGTTAATGGAAAGGTCTTTCGTAAAGGAGTAATCAAACCGGTAACTTGGACTTTGAACTCGTGTATTATGTAAAAGAGCTTAAGTATAATCTTTTAGTGTGTCACAAATGTGTGAAGAAGAACAATGTTATTTTTACCAAAGATATGCTTTGTTCTCTAAGGATTTTAAGATGCCGATGAAAGTCGATTCTTCTTAAAATTCCTAGAAAAGGCAACCTATATAGCTTTGATATGAACAACATTGTTGCTAAATATGATTATGCTTGCTTGCTTGCAAAGGCCATGATGGATGAATCCATGTTATGGCATAGAAGACTTGGTCATGTTAACTTCAAAACCATTAACAAGATTGTCAAAGTTGGTTTGGTGAGAGGTTTACCTCATAAAAGATTTGAAAATGATCAAACCCGTGTGGCTTGTCTTAAAGGCAAACAACACGAGCTTCTGCGCTCAAAGTTGGTTAACTCTATTGCTCACCCACTTCAAATTTTACATATGGACTTATTTAGTACTACATCAGTGAGCAGCTTAAATCTAAAGAAATATTGTCTAGTGGTGACTGATGATTTTAGCAGGTTTACATGGGTTTTATTTCTTGGAACCAAGGATGAAACAACAGGCATCCTCAAGATCTTTATCACAGAAGTAGAAAACCAATATGATATGAAAGTTAAAATCATTAGGTGTGACAATGGGACATAATTCAAGAATAGAGTTATGGATGATTTTTGCAGAGATAAAGGTATTAAAAGAGAATTTAGTGTTGCTAGAACTCCTCAACAAAATGGTGTTGCTGAGAGGAGGAATAGGACACTTATAGAGGTCTAGAACCATGTTGGTAGATTCTAAATTGCCAATCACTTTTTAGCTAAAGGTTAACACCGCATGTTATGTGCAACATGTGGTTTTAGTGGTAAAAACAAAGAACGAGACACATTATGAATTATTTAGGGTAGACCACCTATCCTTGACTTCATGAGACCATTTGGATGTCATGTATCTATTCTCAATACCATAGATTATCCGGGCAAGTTTGATGAAAAATCGATGAAGGGTATTTTGTTGGGTATTCTATGGTCAAGAAAGCTTTTAGAGTATTCAACTTGAGAATCCAAAAGATTGAAGAAAATCGCATGTTGAGTTCCCGAAAACAAAGAAAATCTCAAAGGAACGGTCCAAAGGTCGCTTGATCTTGATACTCTAACCAATACTATGAATTATGCCTGCTTTCACAGTACATCTTCTTTGATTTTGGAGTTCAAGAGTTTCTTGATGATGATGAACCAAGCAAGGATCATGCGATAATCAAGATGAATTCACCACCTCTTTGGGACTATGTAGATAATGATGATATACCAAAACTGAGATGCTCATCCTTCTAATGATTTTGGAAAGGAAGGAAGTAGCAACTTGAATGTCGAAAATTCAAAGCAAAGTGGAAATTCGATTCCATCGCTAAGCCGTAAGTTTCCACTGCAACACTGGATGTGGAAATTACAACCCAAGCATGAGGAAGCTCAAGCCAATGATGTTGAAATTTCAAATATGCCAAGTGAGATTGCGCCTCGCACTCCCACACTTCTATTCATAAATCAAATCCTCTTGAAAATGTGATTGCGGATGTCTATTCACCTGTGAAGACTAGAAGACAAACAAAGCTTCCTTATGTTCATGGATTCATTAGTAAAATATATGAATCTAAAACTCATGAAGGCAAGAATGAATGTCTATTTATGTGTTTTCTGTCACAAATGGAGCCAAAGAATGTTTACAAGGCGCTTGAAGATGAAAGTTAGGTGGAAGCAATGCAAGAAGAGTTGCTCCAATTTAAGCTTCAAAAGGTTTGGGTTCTTTGTGATTTGCCTTCTGGCAAAAAGGTAATAGGTACTAAATGGGTGTTCAAAAACAAGAAGGATGAAAGAGGAATTGTTATCAGAAACAAAGCTAGGCTTGTGGCTCAAGGATACACTCAAGAGGAGGGTATTGAATATGAAGAAGTGTTTGCCCCGGTTGCACTAATTGAAGCAATCAGTCGTTTTAGCCTATGCATCCTTTATGGGCTTTAAAGTCTATCAAATGGATGTAAAGAGTGCTTTTCTATATGGGCGATTGATGAGGAGGTTTATGTCTCACAACCTCCAAAGCTTTGAAGACCTGAATATCCTAACAAAGTATACAAGGTAGTTAAAGCTTTGTATGGCTTGCATCGTGCACCAAGGAAATGGTATGAAACCTTAACTACTTATCTTCTTGCTAATGGGTTTCATAGAGGCGAGGGATCAAACTTACAAATAAGCCGTAAAACGTTTATTTATATTTTACGATCTTCTAATGTTTTGTCGATAACAAACGTAAAATTATTTTAACGAAACAAATAGAGTACGTAAATAGTTTGAGTTAATAGTTTCCTAACACACTTACGCTTTCACATAAAACACTATAACAAGTTTAAGTGATTTTATGATTTAGATATATATGTACAACAACTAATGTTTACATATTGGGTTAGCACATACTTAAACTAAGTATACTAAAATGGGTAAAAGCATGTAAATACTAAAATGGGTAAAAACATGTAAATACTAAAATGGGTAAAAACTAGCAAATGGTATTGACCCATAACCCATGGTTTTATATATACCACTTAACCAAGTTCATTGTATCCTAGTACATTGTATCTAGAAAACCATGGATCAACCCATAACCCATGACCCATGACCCATAACCAAAAATACCCATGGGCAAAGAGGAGCGTTCCACGGATCCCTAGCTTTGTGCTAGCCGGATCCTAAGTGGAAGGGATCCGTGGGATCCGGGAACAAGAGAGATTTTTTCTATAAATAGAGAGCCATTTCTTCCTTTCTATTCATCACTTTACACACATATTTCCCCAAGTATTCTAACCTCTAACCTCGGATCCAAGTGATCTATGTAGTTTGTCTTTTGTTTTGTGTGATCTTCTAGGTTCCTCTTAAAGGAAAGATCACCACTTGAAGACGCAAGCTCAAGTCCATGAGTTGCCATGCTTCGTCATCATCAAGACAACAAAGGTTCTCTTGTTGATAGTTCTTCCTTTCTCCATAGATGTTGGGTTGAAGGCATTAGTGAAGAATGCCGAAAGTGTCAAGATGAAAGCATTAGTGAAAGGTGCTCATCATCCGTGTCAAAGCATTAGTGAAGAATGCTAAAGGTGTCAAGACGAAGGCATTAGTGAAGGGTGCCAAGCGTTGTGTCAAAGGCATTAGTGAAGGATGCCGAAGAATCAAATCAAGTAGCATTTGGGAAGAATGCTTAGGTCGTATAATCGATGAGGTGCATCGTTATACATATAAGTATTTGTTTATTTCCAAGGATGGTGATATCCTTGATGGTGTTGTAACAAGGAGTGGATCTCCTTGATATTAGGTGTTGTGTTGTGAAGGGTAGTAGTTCCTCCATAGTAATGGAACTAGGTGCTTAGCCTAGTACCTAATAAAGGGTAGGCGACGTTGTGATAGGATTAGTTCTCCTAAGGTGTGAAAGAACTCGGTGGTTAGCCTAGCACCGTATAAAGGGTAGGCGACGTTGTGTTAGGTGTGGTTCGCCTTGGTGTGAAAGAACTCGGTATTTAGCTTTGTACGGAAAAAGGTTAAGCGACGTTGTGAAGGCTTCTCCGCCATAAGGAGTTGGTGTAGTGCTTACGAACTCTCGAGTAGGTGACTCGGGGAGTGGAGTAGGGCAAGGAAGGTGTCCTTGTAGCCGAACCACTATAAATAACTTGTGTCGTGGTGATGTGTTTCTTACTCTTTATCTTTCATTACACGTTTATATATCTATCTATCAACGTCCAACATAAACAACCAAATAGATTGACATAAGTTGATCTAAATATTTAAAAGGAAGTTTTAAATTGGTAAAACTATTCAACCCCCCTTCTAGTTTTCCACAATTGGCATCAGAGCTTCGTTACCAAGTTTCTTAGAGTATGTTGTACTTTAAAAACTTGATACGATCCATGTATGTTTGAAAACTACAAAGAAGGATTATTTTTTGTCACATTTTAAAAATCATTATGTTGCTTATTGTTGGACAATGATAGAATGTTCTAACATTTTTTTAAAGCATTATCCATACTTGGATTTGGAGTTACCAAGAAGATCATAAAGAATTTATCAAAACATTTCTTTTCGCAAAAAGAATGTTTAAATATTCTTACAACATAAACCGGAGATTCCAAGAAGATCACAAAACATCTAAATACTTCTTTTATTAAAAAGAATATTTGGCAAAGGTATGATCTCTAATTACTTACATTTATTGTTATTATCAAAATGTTAGTTGCATGATTTATTAGAAATTGTTCTTGTAGTTTTTCATATTATAGTCCCTATCAAATTAGTTTTCTCCGACTTATTTAAACTACATTACCAACTCATAATAATGATATCTTAGTTATATGATAACATCAATCATTATTCATCACAAAGGATTTATTGACACTTCATCTATGTCAATAAATATCCATGTGAAACTTCTTATGTTATAATAAAATGGGATTTTATTATAATGTTTGAAAAGCTTCCCAAGAATTATGACTAATTCTTAAAAAGGGAACCTCGTCTAATAGGAATAATACCTAATCTCCAAAACCTCAAACCACAAGTTTTAGAACCTTAACACCAAAACATTAGGCATTTTAGAACTCCCAAACCAAAGTTATCAAGGAATGTTTGAGCTGACTTTTGCTGTCATGCCGGATCCCTCAGTTTATACTAGCCGGATCCCAAATGAGAGGGATCCGCGGGATCCGTGCAACAGAAGACAGTATAAGCTAAAAAATGATCACTGTGGATGTTCCACAATCATACTCACTTCAAAGACTCACGAACAAAGACTCAGGTATTGTTCATAGGAGCAAATTGATCATTCTTCTCAAGTTTAACAATCACTTGTGTAAGTATAATCTTCACTAAATTGTTAATTTAATTCCTTGATTCTTAGAATTACAATTTATTCATCTTTAAAGAGTTGGGTTCAAATGGGTTTGTCATAATTTGTCACCACATTGTTTTCTAAGATAATCTAAATCAAAGAATTAACATTGTTAATACAAATTAAACACATTTCTTGAACTCAACAAAGATGATGAGAGCAAAATTGTGATCAAACCCTCTAGGTTACTATTCACCATTAACACCACATTGTGGTTGTATTGTTTAGGAACATCATGCCAAGCAACAAGCAACAAGATTACCAAGACACCACCCACTACATACCCATGTACCATAGGAAAGATGGTTTAAGTCCGGACGATAGGAAAGCCTTTAAGTTGCTTGAAAGGAGACTCTTTCATGAAGGTAGAGTTGTTGATCCATCATTCCTTGCAAATACCGACATGAGGGAAGTATTTGGAACTATCGGGTTTGATTGTTTATTGGATATAAACGAGCAAATTTGCCCGGTCTTTGTGCTTGAGTTCTACAAGACTATGGGTATAATTAGAAATGATGATGGGACCATTTCAATTGAATTCACTATAAATGGACATGAGTTCACTCTTTCACTTGAGGAATTTGGAAGAATTATAGGGGTGCCACATGATGGTGTTTGCATATACTCTAATGAGTGGTCTTTGGAGGAATTACACTCTATGGTTGATCATCATGATATTTATCACACAATAATCCCGAAGCAACCACGGTGAGGGACACCGTGTTTATGCCAAGAGCATCCCCATCAAGGGTGACTAGAAAGTCAAAAGTGATCTATAGGATCCTTTTCAAATGGAGCTTTGGAGATGTATGCATTGTATAGAAAATGGGAAGTTGTGATAAGAGAGAATGTGGTATGCCTAGTAGGAAACAAGGATCACCCCAATGCATGTCTAAGCTTCATGATCTATTGTCTTGTGACCGAGACCCGCTTCAACATTGCCTACTACATGATCAAGAGAATGGCAAGTGTGAGAAGCATGGAAAAGATGGTGCTTCCATATGCAATGCTACTAACCCGGCTTGCCAAATTCATCTTTGCATTAGACCCCTCTCCACAATCCTTGGATCATAGCTTTTGCAATAAGGCTATGGTACCTTTAACCGAGGGTAGAACAACAAGGTTTATGGTGGAAGGCAAGAGGCCACATCCACCCACGGATTCCTCGGACGAAAGAGAAAGGCAAGGAGAAGGTGGAGGTGAAGGGAGTAGTAGCAACCCACTCGAGAATATTGATCTTGACCCTTTGGACTACATTAACCAATTGCCAAACATCCCCAATGAATCACCCGAATGGCAACAAACCAAGGGAATCTTCAAATGCTTCGCCAATTTCTTGAGGAAGAAGAAGTGAAGATGGTTTGATAAAGAGTGGAGGACGAGTGAAGAAGTGAAGAAAGGTAAAGTCTTAGGACTCAAGTGCATGATGAACAATTTCAAACAATGGTTTGTAAACAATTTAAACTATGCTTGTAGTATGTAGGTATTGCCATATCTTGGCACTAAACATCCTAACTTAGGTATTTGGAAAATGAGATTTTACGACCTCTTGGTGTGGTCGTCGTCACTCATTCTAGGAATTTCAGCTTTTCCTACTTTGATATAAATTATATTAGTTGTGTTCTTGCATTTAGTCCCCATAGAAACAACTAGGAAAAGCATTTACTATAAAGTGCAAAGTTGCACATTTCCTGAAAGCTCTCTGATCTGCAGTTGGCGGATCCCAGCTTTTGAACTAGCCGGATCCCTCCCATAAGGGAACCGCGGGATCCGTATGCACCTGATGTGCAAAACAGATTTAGGCTACATCATAATAGTCCACTAGATCACCTCAAACAAGTCAAACATAAGACACTAGAGCCAACTAAGTCTTCCGCTAATAGTTGAAAACCTCACTCTCATCCATGGCTTATCTAGGATATATTTTCAAAATATTTTTTTTATTTATCAACTAGTCAAAACTCACCATAATTCCGCTCCAACACTCACACATTATCTATCACATTTGATAGCACTTAGTTTGGTCTACCCTTCAATTTTAGCAAATTGATCTCAATCATCTTTGACTCAAAATTAGGACCAAAAACTAGTTTTTCATTTCTTTTTATTTTTAAAGATTTTAGTAAATTTATCCTAGGACATCATCTGACTTTTAGGACTTGGTATCACCATTTCTCCACAACAAATTAAAAGGAATCCTTGTCAAACATATGGTTAGACTACCCAAGGTCAATGTTCTTGGCCAAAACCATCATTAAGCACCATTACTTGTTATGGTTGAGGATTTGAGATATCCAACAGCTAAAGACTTCAAAATTAAGTCAAAACCTCGAAATCCATTAATGATAAACCTTACAAAAGCATAATGACTTCACCTAAATCCTGTCTGATAGCCGGATCCCTGGTCTATAACCAGGCGGATCCCTACGAGAGGATCCGCGGGATCCGTACATGCAGAAAGAATAAATCAGCTTCCTAATTCAAATTCAAGTTACCTTTTGGTTCTCTAACCACTTTTAGCATTCATTAATTACCCTCCTAGAGTGATCAAAACCTCAAGAGCATGCTTAGTTCTCTAAGTGGCCAAGGATTTAATTTCCTAATTCAAATTATCCTTTATAAACCAAACAACCTTAGGACTAAGTCACCACTCAATCACATCTCAAAATCAAGAACTAAAGAAGCTCTTACAAGCACCATCATCACTATGACTAAGGCTCTTAGCAACAACTCTTCAACCATAGGATCATCCAAGAGAAAAGGTCAAATGATCCATGAAATCTCATCCACCGAAACATCTCCCATTAGAGATAGTGAAGCTAGAATCTCACCTCATCAAACTCATCCAAAGGTTAAGAGAACCGCAAGGATTAGCATCAAACCTTTCGGACTAGAAAAAGGGTCATCTAGTTCAAAACCAAACATGGCTAGTTCTAGCAAGCCATCAAAACCATCATTCATTAAGCATGGACTACAATCCTTGAATGAGCCTCTTCCTCACCCGAACATCTACTCGTTAGATCATTCACCACCAAGAACCTCCCATTCACCAACCTTTTCATTGAATAGGGAACCACCCACAACACCAACTAGCCCATCATGGGAGACAAGGAATAACCTTGATCATATGGAAGAAGTTCCATTACCACCCTCATTTTTAGAACCTCTTCCTACTTCTCAAAATGAAGACCCACAAGCACACATAGAGCCTCCTCAAAGTATCCATTTCCTTCGGTCCAAACCAAGACAATAATTGTCCAAATTGTCTAAACACTCAAGGACTTGTTCAAGAAGTACGAAATGAGATACATTTCATGTTTAATCATCTTCTTGCAAAGTTGGATCAAATCAAAAAGTCCACTCATCCCTAGACTCAAGCACATTGTAGCATTTTAAGTCTAGTATCTAGTTAGTATTTAGTGGTACTTGTATGTCCTAGTTCATTCTCTTAGTTTTAGAGATTTGGTTGGTTATCTCTTGTTTTATTGAATGAACACTTATTTGCTATGTTTTGTGCGTTGTGCTTTGTATTTTTCATATATATATTATCCTCATAGTAGCATTGTTTGACACATCTTCATTGCTGAAGAAACTGTCAACAGACAGCCGGATCCCTCCACTATGCCTAGACGGATCCCTCCAAGAAGGGAACCGTGGGATCCGTGGATCAGAAGCACAAATTTCTACTAACTTGAGTTTTTCTTGCAGGAAATTATGCATTATACTCTTGTTTTCTAACCTTTACTTTGTAGATTTTCAAAATAACACATGAAGATTTTGACACCATAAAGCTAGGGGGAGCTTTGTGTCAAACGATATTGCAAAAACATTTGCAACATTAATCCGTTTTGGATTATACTTCATGATACCCCATTGCATCTTTGCAATCTTCAAGGGGGAGCACATTTTCGTCACTTAGACGAACCATTTGCAAATTTAATTGCAAACACAATTAGTTTATTTTACGTCATGTCCTTGACGCCCTTTCAAAGGGATGGACTCGTCAAGGGGGAGTTAAGACGAGTACCATTCCCGTCACTTTCTCTCTTTACATTTTACATACTTTTCTTATAAAAATTGTGTTAGTTTCTTTTAACACTTTTTGTTTCGACAAAAAGGGGGAGAAGAAAGTAAAAACTACAAATTCAAACTTTTACGAATTTTAGATTTTCCTTAAAATAATTTTATGTTTTGTCATCAACAAAAAGGGGGAGATTGTTAATACAAATAAGCCGTAAAAACGTTTATTTATATTTTACGATCTTCTAATGTTTTGTCGATAACAAACGTAAAATCATTTTAACGAAACAAATAAAGTACGTAAATAGTTTGAGTTAATAGTTTCCTAACACACTTACGCTTTCACATAAAACACTATAACAAGTTTAAGTGATTTTATGATTTAGATATATATGTACAACAACTAATGTTTACATATTGGGTTAGCACATACTTAAACTAAGTATACTAAAATGGGTAAAAGCATGTAAATACTAAAATGGGTAAAACATGTAAATACTAAAATGGGTAAAAACTAGCAAATGGTATTGACCCATAACCCATGGTTTTATATATACCACTTAACCAAGTTCATTGTATCCTTAAGATACATTGTATGTAGAAAGAAAACCATGGATCAACCCATAACCCATGACCCATGACCCATAACCAAAAATACCCATGGGCAAAGAGGCGTTCCACGGATCCCTAGCTTTGTGCTAGCCGGATCCCAGTGGAAGGGATCCGTGGGATCCGGGAACAAGAGAGAATTTTCTCTATAAATAGAGAGCCATTTCTTCCTTTCTACTCATCACTTTACACACATACTTCCCCAAGTATTCTAACCTCTAACCTCGGATCCAAGTGATCTATGTAGTTTGTCTTTTGTTTTGTGTGATCTTCTAGGTTCCTCTTAAAGGAAAGATCACCACTTCTTGAAGACGCAAGCTCAAGTCCATGAGTTGCCATGCTTCATCATCATCAAGACAACAAAGGTTCTCTTGTTGATAGTTCTTCCTTTCTCCATAGATGTTGGGTTGAAGGCATTAGTGAAGAATGCCGAAAGTGTCAAGATGAAAGCATTAGTGAAAGGTGCTCATCATCCGTGTCAAAGCATTAGTGAAGAATGCTAAAGGTGTCAAGACGAAGGCATTAGTGAAGGGTGCCAAGCGTTGTGTCAAAGGCATTAGTGAAGGATGCCGATGAATCAAATCAAGTAGCATTTGGGAAGAATGCTTAGGTCGTATAATCGATGAGGTGCATCGTTATACATATAAGTATTTGTTTATTTACAAGGATGGTGATATCCTTGATGGTGTTGTAACAAGGAGTAGATCTCCTTGATATTAGGTGTTGTGTCGTGAAGGGTAGTAGTTCCTCCATAGTAATGGAACTAGGTGCTTAGCCTAGTACCTAATAAAGGGTAGGCGACGTTGTGGTAGGATTAGTTCTCCTAAGGTGTGAAAGAACTCGGTGGTTAGCCTAGCACCGTATAAAGGGTAGGTGACGTTGTGTTAGGTGTGGTTCGCCTTGGTGTGAAAGAACTCGGTATTTAGCTTTGTACCGAAAAAGGTTAAGCGACGTTGTGAAGGCTTCTCCGCCATAAGGAGTTGGTGTAGTGCTTACGAACTCTCGAGTAGGTGACTCGGGAGTGGAGTAGGGCAAGGAAGGTGTCCTTGTAGCCGAACCACTATAAATAACTTGTGTCGTGGTGATGTGCTTTCTTACTCTTTATCTTTCATTACACGCTTATATATCTATCTATCAACGTCCAACATAAACAACCAAATAGATTGACATAAGTCGATCTAAATATTCAAAAAGGAAGTTTTAAATTGGTAAAACTATTCAACCCCCTTCTAGTTTTCCACAAGAATAAAATTTTACTAGCCGTTGTAGAAAATTGCTTTCCATATATATATAGGGTAACTTCTAGAAAATTATCTACTTTCCTATTTGATATTTATCCTCTAAAGATAAATACTTTCCATAGATAATATTTCTTGCGCTACAAACTTAAACCCTACCTCTATATATCTTTTATCTCAATTGGCTAGTTATTCTTTCAATTATTACTGACATAATATCGTTTTTCATCAAAAGTTTCTATGGCACCATTAAAATTTGCAGATGAGCACAACCTAGTGGCCTACCTACAAAAGTCAAACGAGAAGAGTGGCCCTGTTTTTCATCGAGTTGTGGACTTTCCCAATACTACCCATATAAGGTATGCTTTGCTTTTAAAACCCACAATCTATATCTATCAAATCAACAGTTTTGGACTTTTGCTAAGTCCATAATACTTGAGAATGGAGATACATGAAACGCTGGATGCTCTAAGAGCCACCGTGGATGGGGTAACTATTGATGTTCTTGAGGCATCCTTGAGGAGAGTTCTCCAATTGGATGATCTCAATGGTATCATCACATTACCTATGCCAGATATACATGAAACTTTATCATCCATGGGGTATGATACCACTGATGAAAAGGCTACTTTCAAAAAGAGTGGTTTTTGTCCCCATTGGAGATTTTTGATACATACTCTTTTACATTGTTTCAGTCCAAAGAAAACATCTTATGAGCAATTTAGTTCAACCATGGCTTATCCTTTGGTTTGTCTAGCCACTGATAAGATTTTTAACTGGTCAAACTATATTTTTACAAGTATGACTGGCAATGTAAAGAGTTCAACAAAATTTTAATGTATCCAAGGTTTGTGCAAGCAAGGCTAAATGAGTTTCAACTGCAACCCCATACTAATGTTTATGAAATCGTTGCCTAAAGCCTAAAGTTTTTCAAAACATGAACAGAGATGGCAACATGATTTTTACACCACTCTTACCTAAAATGCTTGCAAAGATTTCACCGAACAAAACATACCCATAATCTCTGCTCCAAACATTTATTATACTCCACTGCTTTCACACCTATGAGAGGAGGAGCAAACAACAACTTCTCTCATGACAACACATCATGTTTCGAACCTTCGGTCTAGGAACAAGCGGTGGTGGTTCTAGACTTCAACCTAGTCCAACTAGGGAGGAATCGAGCCAATGCCCCATGATTCACCTCTCCCAACAGTCACACAGTTGGAAGTGATGAGGCGGTGGGCAACAATTGAATTGATGGTTTTGTGTACAAAGTTAGCCAAGGTGTTGAATCTCTACAGAAGGACCTGACATATGTCAAGAAGCAGCATGCCAAGGATATTAAACATTTAAAAGAGGAGATTCAGACCTTGAAGGAATAGATGCAGGGGTTGAAAATGCAAAGGAAAACTGCAAAGTTGGAAAACATGTGCTGAAACTAAGGGGAGGAAAATTGATTTTGAAGATGAAGGTGTTACTAGTAAAGGTGCAAAGGAAGCTGATACTCAAGAAGAGCAACTAGAGCAAGATATTTTATGTATCGCAATCGATTTTACCACTGATTCAATTTCCACTGCAGAGCCAAATATTCCATTGATGAACATAATGTTGCCACCGCAAGTGAAGAAATTGATAAATGTAAGAAAGACAAAGGTAAAGCGGTTATGGAAAGTCAAGAGCAACCTGGAAGAAAGATTTCAAAGAAAGAACAAGTTCAGATTGCTAATGATAAAGAAGTTGCTGAAAAGATACATGAAGATGAAGTTGCTTGAAAAGAAAAAGGTTGAAGAATTGGAAGTTGCAAGCTTTTTAGAGGCTAAAAGGCTGGATAGAATGGAAGATTCTATAGAAGATCCAATTTTCACTGTTCAACCTACAAGACTTAGAGAAAAGACTCCAGAGTTTAGCTATGTACCTACTGAAGAAGAAATTGAGTGCTTGATTGCAAATGATCCAGTGATCAAGAAATAGGCAATTGACCTTGTAGCTGATGCATCTTTAACTGAAGAACAAAGAACTGCACAGGTAAAAGATTTTATACATATGAAGAATAATCAAGCACTTCAAGAGGCTATTGTTTCAGTCAAGAAAAGACAAAAGAAACCAAGACAACCAACTAAGGCACAAGTTATTGCATACATGAAGACTTATTGTTGCAATGTTGGTGGTTGGAAGAGACATCAATTCAAAGGACTGTCTGATGATAAATTTGAAAGTATCTACTACAAAGTACTTAGATTTGATAAAGATTTCATTCCAATGGACTCTGAAGAAAAAGCAAGAAGGCATCCTAGTTTGAAAAGAAAGGCAAAAGATAGTGAATCTCATACTAGTAAGAAGACCAAGTTTGCTAAAGAACAAGAAGTTCCAACTGAGAAGTTCACTGAAGAACAAATGACTGAAATGATTGTGATAGAAGAAAAAATTTTTATCCAGAACCACTGCAAGTTAGACATCCTATCATTGATTGGGAAGTTTTCACTGCTAGCAATTTTGCTCCAACATGGAAGATCACAAGGCTAGGTGGTGAAACTTCATCATTCATTCAATTAGAAGATCTTATCAAAGCTTTTGACATAGATGATCTTGACAAATTATGGAAGTTAGTTCAAGAAAAGTTTGATTCTCAAGATCTCAAAGATATGAAGGAGATGCAGTTATGGGTTAATCTTAGAAGGTCTATGAACCAGATGTTAATGATGATTTGGAAATTCTCATGTACATGTCCCGGTACTAAATGGTTTTATTATGACTCATGTGAAGTTCATCATGTTTCTACAAAGAATGGAGCGGATGTATTCATGCTTCACGAGAAAGAATATCCACTCAGTGGAACTCTCACCGTGATGTCGTACTACTATAAGAGTTCATGAAGATAAAGAGAAGGTCGAGCATTGTTACATAGGCTTCAAGATCGGTGTTCCGAGCTATTCGTGGTTAAGGAAGAAGTAAAGTGTTTGGTTGAATTCCCCAATCCTTGAAGATGATGCAGATTGAAGAAACTTATTGATTTGCGGAGAAATCATAAGTTTAGGGAGGATTTTGGGAATAATTTGTTACCACCGATAGTTGTGGAAGACATCGCTTGATTACACTAGCGATGGAAACGTACCACCGCCGCTACATTATTACCAATCGCTATTAGATAATGGTTGGGAGAACGCTGTCTAGATAAGTATAGAATAGATCTTGTGTATATTCTATATTGTTAGCTTTATACTTATCTTGTAAAGGACTCCTTGCACTATAAAAGGAGGTCCTAGGTCATTGTCTTAGGTACTTGTCTAATTACCCACGACACTCACAAAGGCTTCAAGGTGTAACCCTAGTGATAAGCAAGATCACTGTATTATTCATTAATAATATTGGAGCTTAAGTTTTGTGTTTAATCTGTGTTTACTTACAATACATCATACAATCTGTCTTCTAAGTATTACTAAGTAAATTCCGCGTGCTTAATAATATTATACAAAATATCATTGACACAATGTGTGTGTCCAGATCCATCAAACTATGTCAAGATCAACTTTTTTGTTGAAGATAGAAAACAAATATATCTGACTTTTCAAAGCCAACTTATTAATTTTTTTATTGGCATACACAGACACTAGGTTTTATCATAACAGAGTATGCAGTGGGGTTAATATAAGCTAAGGTGTGTTTTAAGACTTATGGACTTATGGTTACATGAGCATTCTTGAAGGTATCTCTGTTCTACAACATCTATGGATAATCATTATTCACTATTATTATCCTCGAGCATCATGTCAGTAAGCATACATACTGCAACCCTTTCTTTTAATCATCGATTCACTCGACCTCTACATCTTACCAAGCGTAATATGTGTGCTACCGTGACCTTTAGCACATGGGTTTGCAACATGTCTGCCAACAATTGTTTCAAGAAACCAACTTCTAGGCCCCCTTAGCTCAGCCTTAATGAATAAATATCATATACGTACAACACATTTACACAAGTTCACATGTACCACAATGTCCCTGAACGTTCTTGCTTCTTGACTTTTATGGGAGTATGAGACAAGATTAGTAATAGTAGTAGTAGTAGTAAGTGTATCAGAGAATTTTTTCTATGTTTCTCATTCGTTATTGCTTTTGTGAATTTGGAATGAATTTCCATGTGATTATTGTTACTTTTTTTCTTGCAGCCTCCTAAAGATAATACTTTAAGTGAGAAAGAGGAAAGGAAGAAAGAGATCAAGAGAAGTTGAAAATTTTGAATGAAAGAAAGCATAAATTGGTGCAAGTCAAACAGTGATTGCATCTATATGTGATGGTTATAAAAAGTTATCGCTATGTTTTTATTAGAGTTATTAAATAGTGGATTCTTACCGTGATGATTAATAGATATTTAACGCCGAGGAGGAGCTGGAGATGAAGCAATGTGCATGGAATTACAGTCGCCCCATCATATCTCTCCAAGTGGACGCCACGAATGACTCGGTTCAATGACTAGATATGTTACTCCTAGGCCCGGTTCGTAATGTAAGCTGCGTTGGTGATGTGGAAGGTGCAGATCTTGATGGTGTTCAACCAAAATTTGCATTCTCGCAATATGACAAGAATGAGCAAGATGTCACCGTCTTCGATTCTCTTCATAGGAGGGCTCCTTCAAGATGGTAATGCATCATTTACTAGCTTATTGTTATGCATGAGTTTCATTTCTATATCTCTAAGTTGTGGTTATAAATATTTTTTGATAAGTTAGTTAGTGAGGATCCAAGCTCTTGCCGTTTTAGTTTTCATGAGTAAATATTCCAAGAGAGCCTTTAATTGATCAGTGATCATACTATGCATCTTCTTAAATTATGTTAAAATTATAGAGAATGAGTTTGTATTTGGTAGTGTTAGGAAGTTATATAAGCATTTGTTTCTTTTATCATAAGATGATAATGTAATAACTAATAAAATAATGTTGTATGCCTGTATCTCGACTTACGCTAGGAGTTACACTTTATTTTCTCGAGAAGTGAGAGCATTATTATCGATACAAAAGCATAGGAGAGTAGTTATAGCTTCATTTAGAGGATCATACCGTATACATCAAGATATTTCTCAAACAACATTTAAGACAACGATCAATCTTATGCCGTAATGCGTGTTTAAAATATCACTACTACACAAACAAAGTTTTTCCCACAAGAAAATCCAGAAATTCCGTGAAAAGGGCCCTTTCCACGGATTTCACACGGAATTATTCCGTGTAAAACCCGTGGGTAAATATTTTCCACCGATTTTCCCACGAGGCGTTGACTATTTCCCATCGATATTATTGTGGGTAATCCGTGGGTTTAGTTTCCCCAGATTTCCACGCTTTTAGTAGTCATTTTCATATATATCCGTGGTTTTTGCCACATATTTCCAACAATTTTCACACTACAATTTTATCACAGATTTCACAAAAATAAATTTTCCCAAACAATATTGTGGTAATTTTGTGATTAATCCGTGGGGAACACGTACTAACACTACTAGAAAATAGAGCTAATAATGCATAATAACAAGTTATTGACCGAAAATTTTAAATCGGTAATTTTATTGACGCCTTTACTAAAGAATTAACATATTAGTGATACTTCGCTGTCAACAAGCACAAAGAGCAATTAAAGAAGCTAAATTAATTTATTTAACGAATTCTTAAAATCCATATATTTATACCTGAAGTTACAAGTTCAACATAAGAAAATGTCAATGGATAATACTCGATATCCGATTACAAATACCAAAAGATCCTATGTTAACTATGGGAGGGGGTGTGCTGGTCTTCAAAGCATTGTTGTGTTTTGGAACTTCTTAAGCGTCTCTTTCCATTTACAACGATCCTTGTCTTGTTGGTCCTCAAATTCAGTCCTTACAAAGAGTTCATGACAAACTTTCTCTTCTTTGTGTTGCTCCAATTTTTCATCCAACCAAAGCACCTAATTTTTAAATACCTCAAAACGTTATACATTCAATGTAACAAATCAAAAAATATAAAAGGTCACAAGTATTATGATAACTACAACAGTACAAAAACAAACTTAGCCACATATGCGGTATAAGCAATGTTATACATTGTCAGAACAAATCAAACAAGAAGAATGTGCATCTAAATCCTTACCTACATGTACAACATCATACATACATAGACATGATAGCAATATGCACCAAGTAGAGAGTTAAGAGTTGCTTACAACAACATATAAAATGAATAATCAAAGGCATAGAAAATTACAACATGAATACATACATAAGTAGTAAACATTATGGGTGTCTTCAGAGATATATATGGTGATCACAAAAGTTGAGCTAGACAAAATCAAGCATAACTTGCAAGTCTAACTTGCACTAAACTATATTCAAATATAGCCAATTTCAACTCAACAAAATCAAGCATAATCAACCCATTTCAACTCAAACAAACAACCCATTTTATTATAGTCTAACATATACGATCGGTTTCAACCCAAACGGCTAATTTTAACTAGCACTTATAATATATAATAAAGACTAATATAAACACATTTGCACTAGTGTGCTACCGAACATTTTTTAACAAGTGCATCCGTTTCCCAAAGTGCTCTTCATCTTCACTACAAAATAAATGAAACAAATACATTAGTTACCGGTCTAAATAATCGCATATCCAAAAGTCTATACAACAACAACAATACCCAATATGTATGAACATATCCAAAAGGCTATAAGTGCATCAAATCAATAGCCTAAATAAAAGAAACTTGATCCGGTATCAATCTTTGTCCTTTAATTCTAAAATATCAAAAGATTATTGCGTCAAGCTTGTCCAAACAAACACAAAAATTCGGTTCATATATTGCTATTACTTTTATACTCAATAGGTGCTCTTTGAACAGATGTGTGAACCACTTCCTGACATAAAATTTCATAATTCCCAAATTCAGAAAACTAAAAATTATTTCAGCCTTAAAAGCACTTACTCTCATACAATTTCATATAAACAATCAAATCATGTTATTTCAGCTCTTATTCTAAAACTCGGCAAACTATGCACATTTAAAATTTAACAAACCAATCTATCACAATCTCAATTACAAATACCTTTGATACTGTAAATTAAACATGAATGAACATTTATTACATGTTATTAACATGTAAAGAACTTCAATAGCAACAAATACCTTTGATACTATGGATACATGAACTTTAAATTGGTTTCCAAGGTCCGACCGAAGACTGTTGGATGTGACTTGTGATGATTTGTTGACGACAGAGATAAAGATGTGAAGAAAATTAGTTTGGGGAGAAAGTATTATGAAGAAGAGGATGTTAGATCTGAGATAAGAGATAAAGACGATGAGTGGAGGGATAGTTTGGTTTTAGGGAAAAACTTAGCGGGCTAATGAAAAGTTGAAAGGGAAATTTCAATTTTGGGCAAAAGTTAAAAGGGATTTGAAAAAAATCTTACAAATACATTTAACAAATGAAATAGTTAGTCTTTTTTGTTTTAATAAAAACAATGAATCCTAAAATAGTTAGTGTAAGGTGCGGCGGGTGCGAATAACCATTATCGGTGTGCCATATGAGCATTATTCAATGACATCATTATAACTAATTATTTTCTCCGGCTATAACTGTTATAGGCGCAAGTAAGTCTTATAACACACCAACAAAAATACACCACTCACTCATAAAATAAAATAAAATAGGGGAAAGTAGAACGGGTCTCGTTGATCGACCCACGAGGGACCCAATGATGTTGGTATGGTGTGTGATGTAGTGCAGTTACGACGTCACCGTAGGTGTCAAAAACACCCAACAACGGGTTGCATCGTGCCCTCTTAGTGTCATGTAAACGTGATTAATGGGTGGTTGTGTTTACTTGTATTAGACACTTATTAGCATATTTAAAATAAATAAGTTTATTGTATTGTTTCAAAAAAATTATAAGCTTAGGCTTATAAATACGGCTATGACTAAGCGATCTCTTTGTACGTGTTCATTTGTTCAGAAAAGTGAGATTATATGTCTTAACAAATCATGGCACAAAATGATAATAAACGAGCTAAAGTGAACAAACAAACATAAATGTAATGGAATTTGTTTTAGTTATGAATGTGGTTGCGTTTGGTTCAGATGAAACAAGCTAAGTTATTCCTAAACCTACACATACACATGTGATACTCACATAAATAGTTACATTAATAAACAAATACATATAATATGAAACTACAAACACATATGAAGACATACTAAGTAAAGCGCGAATGTGTAAGTATACATAAACATAAAGACGACATTTTTTGTGGGAAATTTGTGGGTATTTACACACATATTTCCCACAAAATTATCAAATCCGTAGGTAATCTGTGGGAAATTACCGACGAACTTAACAAAAACATAATCGTTTTCTTTTAATTTTTTGATATAGTTACACGCTCACGAATATGCACATCCGTAGACGTACATACAAAACATTTATAGATACAATGAAGGTCATAAATGGACATACGACACATATACGTGTAGGTATCCATACATATACAATGGTTTGTTCTACTAAAAGGTTATACATAAACCTACACATACACTTATGATACTCAAATTAATAGTTACATTAATAAACAAACACATATGAAGTGCGAATTAACTTACACCACATATATACAAATGTTCATGTATATGCAATGGTTCTTGTGGCACGTGTTTACATAAATACGCATTAGATATACACACACACATTTGTAATACCTACACAAATAATTACATCAATGATAAAGCACATATAGTATGAAGTTACAAACATATATGAAGACATACATAGTAATGTGGGAAATTATATCGTAAAAGAAACACAAAAACAATATATTTGTGGGAAATCGGTGGGTAAACTACCCACGAATTTCACACGGATTTATAAAATCGGTGGGTAACCGTTGGAAAATTTTGTAAACAATATTAAGCGGTAAAACAGTAGCTAATCGGTGGGAAATTTGCTACACATTTCTCACAAAAAACTTGGTCAACAAATTGGTGTATAACTCGTAGCTAATCCGTGGAAAATAGCAACCGATTTCACGGAAATTTGGTCAAGCAATTGGTGTGTAAATTGTCGCTTATCGTGGGAAATTTCACGACTTTTTCCTGTGGGAAAATTCGTGGAAAAGACAATTTTTGTAGTAGTGTATTCACGTGTTAATTTAAGAAAGTTGGTTTAGGTGAAACTATTTTAGAGGGAATTGTTAGATATGTTACTACTGTTTTATATCTCTTACAAGATTATGAGCCACCAATACTTCTCGAGTTACGGTGGCAAATATTAAGGGCCATGAGCGGTGCAATGAATGCTGGTTCATTATTCTAGAAGTCTTCTTTCCATGCAGTTTAATGAACAACATATGAAAAGATTTATTTGTTCATTAAAGAACATCGTATAAGATGGAACCTTTGGCTACATAAAGGACTTTGATTACTTCTAGACAAGATTAGATGCAGTATAAGTTTACTCTTTCATTAAGAGAAATAAGGAAGAAAAAACAGAAGAAGCCATTGAGTAAATGAATTTTTACCTTATACAGACATACGTCCTCTTTCAATTTTTCAATTTTTCATGGACTATAAAACGTAATCACATATTCACAAATTTAACAGAAAATGTACATGGAACCTAATTAACTAAATGCAATTGGTGACAAAATAACTACCATATTATATATAGTAAAAGTTGATACGTCCACAATCCTTGAGACATCCAGGGCTAATTCGTAAACAGTTGCTTGATATAATGAGGATATTCTTTCTCAAGCCGCAGCACCACCTTACCACCTCCATAACACCGATGGTATTCTGGAAAGCGTATAACGAGCAGTATAGCCTGGCATGAGAGGAACATATATCATCTTATCCTTATGAATGACCACATAATTAGTCTTCACGCTTTAGAATCTCTACCACTTATGGTTTACACTTTACAAGCTTGTAGTGCTTGCTAAATTGGTGCATTCTCATGTTCTCGTGTTCACCAAATCAAGTGAAGGACATCCAGTTAACATGGCAATATCGCAAAGATTTGTAAGTGTAGAAATTATCTAACTTTGTTGTCTAGAGACACTAAATTTTTCTTTCTATTGTTGTTGGTTTTATGGACAATAAATTAATAGACGTGTGTTAGGATCGAACTCGAGACTATGGGATTGCACACTTTACGTATGAGAATTTAAAGTTAATAATTAAATATAAATGTTGTATTTATTTATTTATTAAACGAAATAACTAACGAACGTTAAGTAATTAATGTAATGGACTAACGGGCGTTAAAGGTATTTGGAAAAGGACTTAATTGCAAAGATTGGGAAGGTTCCGGAATCCCTATGGGATGCCATGAACTGATCGGCCCAAAGAGAAAAGGAAACAACCTCAACTTGTTCACCAAGTTTAGTTGGGTATATATACAAGGCTAGGGTCTTGTTTTTCCATCTCTTGTGCACATTGCTTAAACCCTAAAATTGTTTTGTGTGTGTTTTGTTCTTAAACCGATCGTACATCCCTTTAGGGTGTCGATCTTCAAACCTTTTCCACATCAAGTTATTTGTTTGATAAAACTAGCATTACTTTAATTCGGTTTAGTACGTGTGTACAAGAACATAGTAATAACACACTATTGTTATTATCTTGGATTGAATTACAAAACGGTAAGGGTAATTTTATAATCCTATAAACCCTAATTAGGGTTCATCCTAATTGCTAGTTTGTGGATTTGATTCTTGTTCGCTAGAATCAAGAAAGGTACGATACTTTATTCTTTAGTTAATTAATTATTCATTATATGTTCCTATACGCCCGCACTTACTTTGATGTTTATTGTTTATATTTATGATTAGTCATGTTATATAATTCCAACAAGGGCATCACGAGTCATTGGTTTTAATGAGTAATTAATTACTAAACACGTAAAAAACGGATATTGTATTGTGTTTGATATGATTTATAATAGGGTTTTGGTTATGATTATATAAACCCTAATTTTAGGGTTAAGGATTTTGCCCTAATTTGGTTTTAAAATCTATTATGGATCGAAATTTTATTTTTTTGGGTGGAAACCCTAAAATTTTTTAGTCGATTTCCTAATTTTTTTTTTAGGGTTTATATTAATTGTTATGTTATCAATATCGAAACCTAGATTTAATATATTTGTTACGTGATAAATTCATGAATAAAGTGTTATGTGACATGGAATTGTATGCGATCTTGTGACTTAATTGAATAATTGTTATGTTATATCCATGATGATACATGCATGTTTGTCATGGATAGTTGCTTGTATTATTATTTAATTGTTAAGATTGGATTAATTGTTAAGTTTTATACACATGTATATTTATGATAAATCTTGAATTGGGATGACTCAATTATATACATTAATGAATCAATTATGTGCAATTTGGTATATCATTAATTATGGGTTTACTTAATCGATTCGTCGATGTATGTGGCTCACTTTCAATTGAGAGAGTGAAAGCCCTAATTAATATATACGTTAATTTAACCTAGACATTGATTATTAATAGGGTTTTATCGAATAAGTTGCATGTGGCTACTTGTTTACACGTATAAATTGTTTATTATGTGCGCATTGTTTTTAGTTGTTTATATTTTTATTGGTATTACTTGTTTGTTTATTATGTGCGACGCTTTTAAGCAAAGGGTAATTTTGAATAGAAAATAATACGGACTAAACAATGGTGAAATTTGATTTGTTTTGGAAGAGTTAAGTTTTCAATAGTTTAATTGATTGGTGACTTTGGTACAATGACCGAACGGCTCACCCATTCGAATGAACTATAAAGGGTTATTTAAGAAGTGCGCACAACACACCGAATGGATGTCTAAGGTTATGCGCTTGCGCCACCGGTCCTCCGCCTCAGAAGTTCGAATGGAGCTACTTAGTAAGCCATAAAAGTACAAGCTCATCTTAAGGGCTAATTAGTTTTAATTCCATGCGCCACTTCGGTGGTAATTATCCAAACACTAAGTGTTTACACTTATGCAAAAGTACGGTATAATGGATGATAATTAACACTAAATTCCTTGATTGGTGAACCCAATACCTCAATCAAAACTTTGATAATTTGATCTTTATGAATTGGTAATAAAAAGTTTTTTTTATTAAAATTATGCTACAAGATGAATGCATGACATCTTTGTACATATTTGATTTGACCACATAAAATCAAAACTAGTACCCTTTTAAATTAAGGTATATGCCATCTAATTAAAAGGAACACTTGAAGTTGCAATTTAAGTCATGAGAGTACTTGGCTAGATTGTGATGGAGAGGTAAATCTCTATGTTAAGTGAGACCTTACATGGACATATTTGCGCTCTTAAGTTAGACACTTAAGTTGAGTAGAAGTGAGATCTTGGACTCAATGGCATAAGATGGGATAAAACATGTTTATATTTGCAATAGCGTTGGAAAATATAAATCCCATAATGATCTAGGAGTTGGAAATTGTTTGCCAATTAATGTTCGACAGATTACCTTATTATATGCTTTCGTTGCTAGCGGATCAACCGATGTAATGAACCTATGATAATTTGGATCCTAGTTTTCGAGAAAATTCTATGGTTATATGAATATTACCTGGGTATTTTATTTTCTTGAAAAGTTTAATTATCGAAAATACTAAAATTGAATTTTGCTAATTCTTTAAATGTATTAATGCAACATTAAACCGTAAACGAGGTTATTCATGTATTGGTAAATTGATCTACACCGTAAGGGTTTTGGTAGAGTCAACTTTACTAAAAGAATAAACCTAGTCCTCTTTTCTAAGAAAGAGTGAGATTCAACCCTATTCCTTTTCATGAATGAAGAAAGGTATGATAGGACAATTAGAATTGTCTAAATTCTAAATACATAACTCGTAAGCAAATTTTAATAGTTAAGAAAATTGCATATTTCGAGTTATTAAATTAGAAGCTAGACTAATTATCGATAATTGGTAAAAGACAAACTAGCATATTTTATCTAGTTGTTGTGCTTTGACCATTTAAAAGTACTACTTACAATTGTTGGAATAGTAGAACTATTAAGAAAGAAATTGCATGCCCAATTTTTCAAGTTAATAGCATTGATGGATAGTTCATCATCTACATAGTAGAATACACTCTTTAAGTACATAAGTAATTGTTATGTATGGACTTTTTCAAAGGTGTAGGGAAGTAAATAGAACACTATTTTCTTTCAACGGTTAATGAAACACTTACAATGTTGTCAAATCCATGGGAGTGTGTTGTTCTTATTATCGAATAAGGAATTAATGTAATGATCTCTTATTCATGGGAGTTACAAGCTTTGTCATCTTGGTAGTAACTCGATTATCTCTAGAATGTCTTACGATAATTACTTTCCACTTGTAGACACTTATGTTTTCAAGGATAGTCATGTACGCTTCCTTATTAGACAATGAAGTGGTTCTACATCTACTAGTTATGCTAATATCAATGACACAATCATATTAGTCACATAAACAAACATATGTCGTGTTGTTTATTCGCTACATGATGTTGTTCCATGCACAAGTGGGAGAAATCTATATTGTGTGCAAGGTACAACATATAAGTATATGATTTAACGGATTCTCTTGATCGCAAGGTAAGAGACTAACGTTCTAATATAACTTGTACATATCTAATTCAAGAAACACTTGGTGTTACAATTTACGTCATGTGAGAACTTGGCGAGATTGCAACAACAAAGTAAATCTCTATGTAAAGTGAGATCTTGCATGGACATATTTGCGCTTTCTAAATTAGACAAGTATTTAGAACATGTGTCAAAATGATATATAAGACTACTTCAAATTAGATATTTATGTATTATTAGAATGACATAAATGAAGTAATCTAATACTACTTCAAATTTGTTTATTTATGTATTTTGAATGACATAAATGAAAAATAATGTAGTCCTACATTATTGTGAAGTAAAATAAATTAACTTGAAATTACTATTGAAACCAAGAGTTGTGTTCATAATTACTTTAGTTAAACATGTTTATGATTCATTGTAAAGACATAAACATAAAGTCTTTTAAGACTTATAATAAAGTAAGACGTTAACTTGTTATGTTTTTAATTAAGACATATACAAGAAGTCATTGAGTTGATCAATGATTTATAACGATAATGGGATTATAACAGTTTATGTTTCTTGTTGAAACATGGATATGAAGTGACTTGGTTAAAAGGTACTTGTGTTATAAAGCATGTAATTGGCTTGGAAAGTCTATTATACCATTAAGTTGACTTAGTTGGTAAATAGGTAAGCCAAAAGGAATATGTTTATCTTATATATTGTTAGATTGTCTTACAATATTAAATTCTAATGAATACCACAAGTTGATGGTATGTTCAGCTAGAGAATCAAACTCTATTTGATTTGTTTGATTCAAGATAACCATAACTTCTTTCTTAAAAGTAACAAGGTTAGAAAATTGAGTATGGATTGAATATACTCAATATGACTCCAACCTAGAAGATTAATAAAACACCATTTCATTATGGAATGTGATGAATCACATTAAGTTTTAAAGTTGAAGATTCTGAATTTGTTAAACTACTTATGAATAGGTTATTAACAAACTAATGTCAAGAATTATCAATGTGTATTTGTAATGTCCCAAAAAGAGAACAATGTAGTTTTGCTCTAATTGCTAAGTATATATAGATAGTCTATATATTACAAAAGGCAAGTGGGAGTTTTTTTATCTTGAAAGATAAAATTACAAGATACATAATCTTCTAAAACACACTAGTAAATATCATGATGAGGTTAGACATGTAAATGATAGACCTCATGATGATGGAATTTTCATTCATAGATCGCAAGGATATCTCGATATTTGACTTATATGTCGAGAAATATGAGTTACAGGATTATAGTAAACCCGATAATCATTATGATGGATTACCAAATATTGAATTGGGAAAATTACTCATACTATGAATGTTAAAGATGTCCATAAAGATAATCAATTTTGGAAATTTGGTTTATCTTAATAGTTAGACTAGAGAATGGAAATGAGTTTCTTCAAAGAGATGAAAACCATAGTGGTTTGAATTTCTATGTAGAAATCATATGGACAATATTGTACACATATTTAATGCATATTTTATGACAAGATTATTAATCATACTTAAGCAATTAATTATGATTGAATATTCTTTTCAAGACACATTAAATATATAAAGATGATAATTGTCATACTAAATTTCATTAATATGAAATATGACAATGGAATATCAAAACTCTTTCTTGAGAAATTACTTGAGCGAGGACGGTAAGTAATTGAAAGGTTTTTTTGAATTCATATAATCTTTGGAAGTGTATGAAGTGCAATAATTCATGAATGGATAAATGCATGCATCTATGAAATTATTCTTATGTTAAATTATTAAATCCATTTTCGATTTATAATTAAAATAAGATAAATTTTAAGTATTCCTGAAAGCTAGTGGGAGTATTATGTTAAGGTTTTAAATCTTATATGTTGTATAACATATGAGAAGTAACATTCCTTGTAAGCTAAATGTTAAGTCTTAGATTGGAATGAAACTTCACTTGTAAGATTTAAGAATTAAAACATACAACCTTGGAATATATGTTTATTGTTAATAAACATGTGCAGTAAAATAAATGATTCTAATAAAACATGATATATCATTTGTGAAATGGATAAATATCTTTTGACAAGATAGAACGTGAATGAAGTCTAAGTTTGACCTGTAGATTCATCATGTACATCATGTAGTGTATTAAAATTGTTGTATCATTCTTGAATAAGAAGTGATTTGACAACATTGATATCTAATTAAAAGTTATTAGATAAATTGTGTAATGAATATTCTAAAAGAATTACATCCTAAACCTGGAATTGCTCCTAGATTCTATGGATGAACAATATGTCAATTGTTGTGCAAATTGTCATCAGCTTTAAACTTGAAAGTTAGGAAAGCATCAAACATTACACAATAAGATATTAAAGTTTACGGAGTTTTAATGAGCACATTGTTGTTTGTATACAATGATGCTGGTTTAATTGAGATGACACTCAATACTAGTCATGGTAGGATTTCATCCTTGTTAATGGCCATGTGAACTAGTTGTGCTTCTAAGAGCGCAGTTGCATTATACATTAAAAGAATAAGAATACTTTAAACTTTAAAATGTTTGAAAGTTTAAATTGTCATAAATTGGTGATAGAGGATGTCACACACTTTATGAATTATTATGTGGATTGGTGAATGCACACATACAAGGACTTCACTAATTGAATTCTTGAAATAAGTATTCTCAAAATTATGATAGATCAAGTTGGTTGATTTATGCCTTGTCAACAAGTATGATTGTCATTACTTGAGGCATAATTCATCAAACGGAATTTTCATGCATTGATCTATTTGGTATTTGGATAAGGGATGTTAAACAATTGTTATAATATAAATCAAATACTTGGTATGTTTGATTTTATAATATATTGTATCCTATATTTGCATGTTTAATCCGTGAATAAATTTATTTATTCTAAATCGTCCGTTGTCAATTAATGATATGGGAGTATCATTAAACTAAGACAAATCGAGAGATATGGTAGAATATACTTGAAAGTATATTGATGAGAATGCATACCATTTTCGATGATATTCAATGAATTGAATATAGGACTTATCCCAACTACATAATTACTTTATGGATATTGTTATAAGTAAATTATGAATAGTTATCCTCGCACTTGAGATACCGATAAGTGTCATGAATGTAGTGCACTTCGTGGAACAACTTAACGCTATACGTGAATCGGTAGTCATAAGGGTTGTTTTCAAGTGTTGCAAAGTTTGTGGGTTATTCTCGTAGTCAAGATAGAATTTGTTCCTTCAAATTTATTTTGGAGTTTAATATCACTGGCCCCTCGTAGGGTTGACAAGATGTTTGCATGGCCATGCCCAAAGTTCTCCCCGAATATGTTCAAGATTTGGTAATCTTGCTCAATCACTAATAACGAGAAATGTAATGGTTGAATAAAGAATGACTTAATTCCATATCTTTATTTAACATGGTATTAGAAACAAAAGGATAATAATAATGAGAAATCATTAAAAGGTTTTCCAGAGCCTTGCTCGAGTTGTACTAGAGGCATCAAGTGTTGCTAGACGCTAACCGAATGTGATCACTCTATTAAGATATATCCAAGTGGGAGTCGTTGGTTTTATGGACAATAAATTAATAGACGTGAGTTAGGATCGAACTCGAGACTATGGGATTGCACACTTTACGTATGAGAATTTAAAGTTAATAATTAAATATAAATGTTGTATTTATTTATTTATTAAACGAAATAACTAACGAACGTTAAGTAATTAATGTAATGGACTAACAGGCGTTAAAGGTATTTGGAAAAGGACTTAATTGCAAAGATTGGGAAGGTTCCGAATCCCTATGGGATGCCATGAACTGATCGGCCCAAAGAGAAAAGGAAACAACCTCAACTTGTTCACCAAGTTTAGTTGGGTATATATACAAGGCTAGGGGTCTTGTTTTTCCATCTCTTGTGCACATTGCTTAAACCCTAAAATTGTTTTGTGTGTGTTTTGTTCTTAAACCGATCGTACATCCCTTTAGGGTGTCGATCTTCAAACCTTTTCCACATCAAGTTATTTGTTTGATAAAAACTAGCATTACTTTAATTCGGTTTAGTACGTGTGTACAAGAACATAGTAATAACACACTATTGTTATTATCTTGGATTGAATTACAAAACGGTAAGGGGTAATTCTTATAATCCTATAAACCCTAATTAGGGTTCATCCTAATTGCTAGTTTGTGGATTTGATTCTTGTTCGGCTAGAATCAAGAAAGGTACGATACTTTATTCTTTAGTTAATTAATTATTCATTATATGTTCCTATACGCCCGCACTTACTTTGATGTTTATTGTTTATATTTATGATTAGTCATGTTATATAATTCCAACACCTCCTATAACATCTTTAAAGAATTATGGCAACGATACATAGTTGTTTGACCTTTAGATAGAACAACAGGGTCTTTCTTAACGGTTTTCACTGAAACAGATACATGAGCTTCCCTGCTACATTACAGTACCACACGTGTTTGGATCTTCATTTGAAACGATTGTTTGGATTTGTTATAGTAATAACTTTTTCGAGTTTGTTAGAAACTTATGATATCTGATGAAACTAATCAGTTTTTTTAGAAATACTACGTAGTTAAGGAGTTGTGGCAGGAAAAAGATGATTACTGAGATAAATACACTAACCGTAATATTACTGAGATAAATACACTAACCGTAATTTTGATCAATCGATTCGATTCACGGATGTTTAAATTTACATTTTATATCTTATTATGTGGTTTAGCTTCGATGTATAGATAAAACAATTTTGCTTATGATTATTAGATAATTAGTATTATCCATAAGCGCTTCTTTGGTTAATCTATTATCTTTCTTATCTTTTACTATTGAGAGGATCAAACGGGCGGTACAAGTCCAAATGGCCATAGAAAAATATACTGAAAATAACTTGAGGTTTTTTTTTGTATCAAACTTTTGTGAAGTTGCTTACCGATCATAGTCCTCAGGGAGGGTTATGATTAGCAACTTTACGTATACTTGAAATATATATGATATTTCATTAACGAATATATACTTTTGGTGACTTTCCACATGTTTGACCACTTGACATGTATTTTATCTAGCCTGTAAGTAGACACATCTTTGTATCTTTACCTGAACTTTGAGCCCAACACTCTTACAAATCTTGCAGGTACGTCCTGATTGCTCTCCCAAACCTTACCGCCATTTCGGAGTCAAGAGGGGCTACAACTCGCATTAATGAGATGATAGACAGAAATCCAACAATCAAGTCTGAAGATAAGAAAGGAAAGGCCTTATCACATGTAAGAGGTCTAATCGAATTCAAAGGTATATTTTTTACAGTAAGCAACATCATCCAGGATCGCGGTCTTGAAATATGACTTTTATAATTGTTCCAAATATTATACACTATTTTTTTTTTGTTTATAGTTAAGATGATCTTGAATGCGGGAAGAAGGGAAGATTAAGGACGATGATGCGGATGGGGAAACGTTGCTACGTTCCGGCAGCGGCTTTTGGTCAGTATAGCTTTGCATCTTTGGTATGTCATGTTATTATGACCTTAGATATAATATATATTGCAAGATGATTATTCTTACTTTAATTCTTCACAACACATGTTTTAATACTATAGCAAAACTTGGAGAATAATTCTCATGTTTTCTGAGTAAGTTCCTTCACCCTGAGGCGATTTAATTCTTCCATTCGTTTAGCACACGTACAAAATAGTATACATCGAGTAATTAAAACACAAACATTACTCAAAATTTAAATCAGTTTCAATAGAGCTCCATTGGGTAAATTACATATAGAAAAAGAAACTAATATGAGACTTATGAAAGTAAAATAATTATAGATCCATGGATCATTTAGTATGACATGTAGTTTAACCCCTTTCTCATATTTCAAATGTGGACAAGTCAAGTATGACTAAATGAGAGGTGATGGTGATTAAGGCTATATACCCCCTAATAGAGTCTTTTGCGGTCCAATAGGGTAACTAAACACCACAGGAGTGATCCATAGTACAACTTTTCATGTAGTTATTTATGATCCGAAGGTCAAGCTCAATAAGCATAAATGATATAATTTTTAATTGATATAATCTCATAATTGTACGAAACGGGATTGATTCTTATAGGCGTCTAGAATTGCTAGCTAGAAGTGAAACAACTATAATTGAGAAAACCTTGCATGGTTCTTTTACACTGAAACCCACAAGGCCAACTTTTAAAACAAAATAGGGCAATCTCTAATCATCTGACGCAAGGGACGCACAAGCTATGAAATCTTATTATTCCTTTTGTTCTTTCTTCACTGTATAAATATTTTACGATGTTCGTAATTCATTAAATGTTACTTAAATTATTCAATGGACACTTTTCCAGCCATTTTTTACCCACCTTCTTTCACTATAGTAAAATATGTCAACGATAATTATAAGTCATGTTCACCCATTAAGCGGCCTTGAAAACTAATATATATATATATATATATATATATATATATATATATATATATATATATATATATATATATATATATATATATATATATATATAGAATGAGGTTCATGTGAGATAGTTATTAAAGTAAGATAGTGTAGGAAGCCAATAAAAAGATTCCAAGTGGAAATTAGATGATTATTTTAAAACAAAATTGTCAAGTAAATTAAAAGGGCAACATCGGCATTACATATCTATCCCTACCTTTTAGCTAACAAATTATCTTTAATACAAATTGAAACCAAATATTTTCTTTTGATCCCTCCATCGTCTCCTCCATAACCATAATAATAATTATAAAAAAAAAAAAAAAAAAAAAAAAAAACTAATTAGTGCCGTATCCATCACCACCATAATAAGAATCGGACGGACATGTTGGTTTTATGGATATAAATTAGTAGACGTGAGTTAGGATCGAACTCGAGACTATGGGATTGCACACTTTACGTATGAGAATTTAAAGTTAATAATTAAATATAAATGTTATATTTATTTATTTATTAAACGAAATAACTAACGGACGTTAAGTAATTAATGTAATGGACTAACGGTCGTTAAATGTTTATGGAAAAGGATCAAATTGCAAAAGTTGGGAAGGTTCCGGAATCCCTAAGGGATGTCCCAAACCGATCGGCCAAAGGAAAAGGAAACAAGGACCAACTTGTTCACCAAGTTTACTTGGGTATATATACAAGGCTAGGGGTCTTGTTTTTCCATCTCTTGTGCTCATAAGCTAAACCTAAAATTGTTTTGTGTGTGTTTTGCTAAAACCGTCGAACACCCTTCATAGGTGTCGATCCACTCTTTTCCAAACATCAAGTTATTTGGTTTGATAAAACTAGCGGTACTTTAATTCGGTTTAGTACGTGTACAAGAACTTAGTAATAACATACTTTTGTTATTGTCTTGGATTGAATTACAAAACAGTAAGGGTAATTCACATAATCCTAACTAAATCAAATTAGGGTTCATCCGTTGCTAGTTTGTGGATTTGATTCTTGTTCGCTAGAATCAACAAAGGTACGATATTCTTTATGTTAATTAATTATTCGTTAATACATCCTATACGCCCGCAATATTACTTTGATGTTTTGTGATTATTTATTTGAATGTCTTGATATATAATTCCAACAAATGGCATCACGAGTCATTGGTTTTAATGAGTAATTAATTACATAAACGCGTAATAAAACAAATACTTGTATGTTGTTTGCTATGTTAATCTAGGGTTTATGTTTAATTTATGTTTTGGTTTAATTTTTTTAAATTGGGCGCACCATTTTTTTTAAATCGACATATACATAAATTTTTAGGGTTTTGAAAATTGTTTGCTAACCTTATTAAAACCTAGAATTAATATTGATTACGTGATTAATTCATGAATAATTTGTTATGTGTCATGGAATTTTTATATGCGATCTTGTGACTTACTTGTATAAATTGTTATGATATCCATGATTATACATGCATGTTAGTCATGGATAAGTTGCTTTGATATATTGTTTAATTGTTGAGACATATTTATTTATGATAAATCTTGAATTGGGGAAGACTCCAATTAATATATTAATGAATCAATTATGTGCAATTTGGTATAAATTAATTAAGGGTTTACTTAATCGATTCATCGATGTATGTGGCTCACTTTCTATTGTTGGAGTGAAAACCCTAAATTAATATATACATTAATTTAACCTAGATATTGATTATTAATAGGATTTTATCGAATAAGTTGCATGTGGCTACTTGTTTACACGTATAAATTGTTTATTATGCGCATTGTTTTTAGTAGTTTATTTTTATTTGTTACTTGTTTGTTTATTATGTTAGATGCTTTTAAGCAAAGGGTAATTTTGAATAGAAAAATAATACGGACTAAACAATGGCGAAATTTAATTGTTTTGGAAGAGTTAAGTTGTCAAAATAGTTTAATTGATTGGTGACTTTGGTACAATGACTGAACGGCTCACCCATTCGAATGAACTAATAAAAGGGGTTTAAAGAAGTGCGCATAGTCACACCGAATGGATGTCTTAGGTTGTGCTTTAGCGCTGCACGGTCCTCTCTCCTCAGAAGTTCGAGTGGAGCTACTTAGTAAGCCATATAAATGTGCAAGCTCATCTTAAGGCGAATTAGTTTTAATTCCATGCGCCACTTCGGTGGTAATTATCCAAACACTAAGTGTTTACACTTATGCAAAAGTACGGTATAATGGATGATAATTAATACTAAATTCCTTGATTGGTGAACCCAATACCTCAATCAAAACTTTGATAATTTGATCTTTATGAATTGGTAATAAAAGTTTTTATTAAAATTATGCTACAAGATGAATGCATGACATCTTTGTACATATTTGATTTGACCACATAAAATCAAAACTAGTACCCTTTTTAAATTAAGAATATGCCATCTAATTAAAAGGAACACTTGAAGTTGCAATTTACGTCATGAGAAGACTTGGCTAGATTGTGATGGAGAGGTAAATCTCTATGTAAAGTGAGACCTTACATGGACATATTTGCGTTCTTTAAGTTAGACACTTAAGTTGAGTAGAAGTGAGACTTGGACTCAATGGCATAAGATGGGATGAAACATGTTTATATTTGCAATAGCGTTGGAAAATATAAATCCCATAATGATCTAGGAGTTGGAAATTGTTTGCCAATTAATGTTCGATGACACCTTATTATATGCTCGTTGCTAGCGGATCAACTCGATGTAATGAACCTATGATAATTTGGATCCTAGTTTTCGAGAAAATTATATGGTTATATGTTTATATTACCTTGGGTATATTTATTTTCTTGAAAAGTGTATTATCGAAAATACTAATACTTGAACTTTTTCTCAGAAATGGCTCAAAACACCGATAACACTAACATCGCTCTAAATTTCGCTCAAAAGCTTTTTGATCGAGAAAAGTTGATCGCTCTAAGAATTTCAATGATTGGCACCGCTCTTTGAGAATTGTCGTAGAGTTGTCGATCGATGAAATATCTTTATGAACCTTGCCTCGCCGAACCAACCGGTCCCAAGCTACTCAAGCTCAAAAGGACGAGTGGAAACCGGAGTATAAGCGCCATAATGATGTGGCTTGTCTTATGTTGGGAACAATGGAATCGCTTCAAAAGCGATTCAACATTATTTCCCATATAATATGCTCAATGAACTTCGAACTATGTTTGAGAAACCACCGCCGCCGAGATTTATGACTTGACCGACGCTACATACACAACAGGCGAGGAGAGAGTAAACCCGTAAGTGCTCATGTGCCGGAAATGAAAGGTTACATGGACCAACTAAAAGCACTTGGCAAAACTTATGAGGATGACATGGCTATGAATCGATTAATCGATCCCTTAACAAGGATTTTAATGGTTTTGTCGAATTTCAATATGCACCGCGTGGGAAGACAAGCATCGACCTACACGCATTGCTCATTGATTATGAGAAAGGGTTGCCTCAAAAGGTTCCTACCGCCTGTACTTGCTATTCGTGGTGGAAGAATTAATAAGCCAAAACCGCGCGTGCGAACAACAAGAAGGGAAGGGTAAGGAAAGGTTGACAAAGGCAAACAGTGATGGCCTATCAACCTCAACCCAAGAAGAACCCTACTCCTAGGAAGGATAATCCTAAAAGGATCAAGCATGCCATCACCGTAAGAGCGTTGGGCATTGGAAGAGAAACGTGTTTCTATCTTGATGAATTTCGGGCAAATAAGATGAAGTATGAAGGGTCTCATGGGCGCCGTATTGTGTAATTTATTTGTCATTGAATTATTTACTCTAAATCATAATAATTCTCGGTATATGATACGGGCTGTGGTATTCACATTTGTAATACATCGCAGGGTTTAGAGTGGAAAGGAAGCTTGCCTATGGGGAGCAATATCTCAGACGCGGGAAATGGCGCACATGCAATTGCTGAAGCCATAGGAACGTTTAGTTTAGTATTGCCTTCGGCTTAGTAATCGTTATTGAACAATTGTCATTACGCACCTTCTATAATTAGAGGTGTTGTTTCCTTTCGCTTTGTTGGATGATGGTTTTACTCATACTATTTCACATAATGGAATTGATGTTTCTTTAAATGGTGTATTTTATTTTAAAGCAACCATCGTGAATGGTGTGTTTGAAATTGATATGATTGGAAATGAATCTAACAATAATAATAATTCAATGTTTAGCATTAACAAGAAGATAAAGTTAGACTTGAATTCTTCTTATCTTTGGCATTGTAGACTTGCTCATATAGGCAAGGCTCGCATGCATAAGTCGCAACAAGAAGGGCTTTTGCAAAATATCAATGATGAATCATTTGATAAATGTGAGTCATGCATATCCGGGAAGATGACTAAGAAACCTTTTCATAGCAATATGGAGAGGGCTTCGATCTACTTGGTCTTATTCATACCGATGTGTGTGGACCACTTAGACATGTGTCAAAGAGAGGTGCTAGCTACTTAACCTTTATCGATGATTTCAACGTTATGGTTATGTTTATTTACTTAAGCATAAACATGAGGTGTTTGAAACATTTAAGGTTTTCAAAGTCAAGTAGAACCGCAATTGGGAAAGAAGATTAAAGCTCTTCGATCCGATAGAGGAGGCGAGTATCTAAGCCAAGAGTTTAAAGATTACTTAATGAGAATGGAATTGTCAGAATCTCACTTCTCCATATACTCCACAACAAAATGGTGTATCTCGAGAGAAGAAATCGTACATTGTTGGACATGATACGATCTATGTTTAATCTTACCACTCTACCTTTATCCTTTTGGGATTATGCTTTAGAATCATTGCTCAGATTCTAAATATGGTTCCCACAAAGAAGGTTGATAAGACACCATATGAAATATGGCATGGTAAAGCTCCTAACCTGTCTTATTTAAAGGTCCGGGGTTCATGAGGCGATGTTAGACGTGACTCACAGATAAACTCCAACAAAGATCAGAAGTGTATCTTCGTAGGATACCCTAAGGAAACTATGGGTTACTACTTTTACTATCCAACCGAAAATAAAGTAATTGTTGCTAGGTATGGAGATTTTCTTGAAAAGATCTCGTATCTCAAGAATTCATGGGAGAGTTTATGATCCGAAGATGATCATGAAGATGCATTACCTTCGAAAACACTAACGCATTTCGGTGAGAACTCGATAGTCCGGGTCCTCCACCGAAGTTGAAGTGATTCCGTCAGAGATCCGTAAGGAATATACGTGCACCGAACGCCTATGTCTTAACGTAGAGGTTGAGGAAACTATGTTAGAGATCTTGGAGAGCCTACTAGTTATAAAGTCGCCATGGCAAGTCCCGACAAGGCTAAATGGCGGGTTGCAATGAATGGGAAATGCAATCCATGAGAGAAAATGAAGTCTGGTAGAGGTTGACTTACCTCCAAACGCCTCGGTGGTTGGGAGTAAGTGGCTCTATAAGATTAAGACCGACATGGATGGCAATGTACACGCCTATAAAGCTCGCCTAGTTGCGCAAGGTTTTACTCAAACTTATGGCATTGATTACGAGGAGACCTTTTCTCCGTAGCGGACATTAGAGCTATTAGAATTCTCATAGCTATAGCAAGATACTATGACTATGAGATATGGCAAATGGATGTCAAAACCGCTTCTTAAATGGTCGCTAGATGAAGACATCTATATGAAGCAACCCGAGGGGTTCGTGAATCCACAATTTCCAAACCGTATGCAAACTTCAAAGGTCCATTTATGGATTGAAGCAAGCATCAAGGCAATGGAATAAAAGATTTGATGAAGAAATCAAAAGGTATGGATTTGTTCAAAATCTTGATGAGCCATGTGTATATCACAAAGTTAGTGGGAGTGATGTAATTTTCCTAATTCTTTATGTCGATGACATATTAATTATGGAAAAGACATTCCAAGTATGCAAAATGTTAAGGCATATCTTGGGAAGTGTTTTTCCATGAAGGATTTAGAGAAGTCGATACATTCGGGAATCAAGATCTACCGAGATAGGTCAAAGCGGTTAATTGGTTTAAGTCAAAGCGCTTACATTGATAAAATATTGAAGAGATTCAAGATGCAAAATTCCAAGAAAGGATATTTGCCGATGGAAGTAAAGCATGGCTTATGTAGCGATATGTGTGCTTCAACACTGCCGAGGTGGCACGCATGCGTAAAGTTCCTTATGCTTCTACCGTAGGATCTATTATGTATGCCGTGAGATGCACAAGGCCGATGTGGCGTTTCGCTCAAAACATGACCGGCCGATATCAATGTAATCCGGTGAACTTCATCGATTGTCATACATATTCTCAAGTATCTCGTAAATACTAAAGATATGTTTTAGTGTATGGTGGAAATCCGCATACGTAGCTTGGTGTTACAGTTACCGTGATGCGCCCCGGCAATGTGATAAAGATGATACGAAGTCTCGACGGGTTATGTCTTTGTCATCAATGGAGGAGCATTGACTGGAAGAGCAAGAAGCGTAGTACGATTGCGATGTCTCGCGATGAAGTTTAATACATAGTCGCCTTAAGTCGCAATGGAGGTCGTTTGATTAGGAAATTCATTTCGTGGCTTGGTGTTATGCCTTCAATTGAATCGCCTATTGATATGTATTGTGACAATTCTGCCGCAATCATATTTGCCAATGAACCCGAGTCATGAAGGGCACCGACATTTTCTACTAAGTATCACTATGTTCGGGAACAAGTCCAGAAGGTGAAATAAATCTACCGAAAGTTCACATGATGATAACTTAGCCGATCCGCTCACTAAGGCTTTAGCTAAAGACAAGCTTGTAGGACTTGCCAATGGAATTGGACTTCGCTTAGCTAATAGTTTCATGCATAATCGTGATTAGTATTTGGATAAAGGATATTGTAAAACATTTATTATTTTAATGAAATAAAGTTGGATTATGTTTATTTTCATTTATAATATTGTTGTCCTATATTTGCATGTTTAATCCGTGAATAACTAAGTTATTTTAAATGTCCGTTGTCGATTAATGATATGGGAGTATCATTAAACTAAGACAACCGAGAGATGTGGTAGAATATACTTGAAAGTATATTGATGAGAATGCATACCAATTTCGGATGATATTCAATGAATTGAATATAGGACTTATCCCAACTACATAATTTACTTTGTGGATATTGTTATAAGTAAATTATGAATAGTTATCCTCGCACTTGAGATACCGATAAGTGTCATGAATGTAGTGCATTTCGTGGAGCAACTTAACGCTATAATGAATCGGTAGTCATAAGGGTTGTTTTCGTAAATGTTGCAAAGTTTGTGGGTTATTCTTGTAGTCAAGATAGAATTTGTTCCTTCAAATTTATTTGGAGTTTAATATCTCTGGGCCCTCGTAGGGTTGACAAGATGTTTGTGCGGCCGCACCCAAATCTCCCTAAATATGTTTAGATGATTCGGTAATCTTGGTCAATCACTTACAAACGAGAAATGTAATAGTTATATAAAGAATGACTTAATTCCATATCTTTATTTAACGTGGTATTAGAAACAAAAGGATAATAATAATGAGAAATCATTAAAAGGTTTTCCAGAGCCTTGCTCGAGTTGTACTAGAGGCATCAAGTGTTGCTAGACGCTAACCGAATGTGATCACTCTATTAAGATATATCCAAGTGGGAGTCGTTGGTTTTATGGATATAAATTAGTAGACGTGAGTTAGGATCGAACTCGAGACTATGGGATTGCACACTTTACGTATGAGAATTTAAAGTTAATAATTAAATATAAACGTTATATTTATTTATTTATTAAACGAAATAACTAACGGACGTTAAGTAATTAATGTAATGGACTAACGGTCGTTAAATGTTTATGGAAAAGGATCAAATTGCAAAGTTGGGAAGGTTCCGAATCCCTATGGGATGTCCCAAACCGATCGGCCAAAGGAAAAGGAAACAAGGACCAACTTGTTCACCAAGTTTACTTGGGTATATATACAAGGCTACGGGTCTTGTTTTTCCATCTCTTGTGCTCATTAGCTAAACCTAAAATTGTTTTGTGTGTGTGTTTTGCTAAAACCGGTCGAACACCCTTCATAGGTGTCGATCCACTCTTTTCCAAACATCAAGTTATTTGGTTTGATAAAAACTAGCGGTACTTTAATTCGGTTTAGTACGTGTGTACAAGAACTTAGTAATAACATACTTTTGTTATTGTCTTGGATTGAATTACAAAACGGTAAGGGTAATTCACATAATCCTAACTAAATCAAATTAGGGTTCATCCGTTGTTAGTTTGTGGATTTGATTCTTGTTCGCTGTTAATCAAGTTAAACATCCTACGCATATTCTTTGATGTTTTGGTGATTATTTATTTATGTTAATTAATTATTCATATTAATACATCCTATACGCTTATGAACATTAACAGCAGTTATATTACTTTGATGTTTTGTGATTATTTATTTGAATGTCTTGATATATAATTCCAACACTAAAACTCTATATATTCTTGTACTTAGTTGATATGATGTGTACGTTTAGATCTTCATGCCCATTTGCAGCAACATTTTCTCCAACAACTTTCAAGGCTTAATGTTTTGAAAGGCTCAAGGCGCACTAAGGCGCAAAAAGGGGCAAAGAGCCTCGGGTCGAGGCGCTTTCCAAGGCGCGGGATTCATGAATGCGAGGAGCACTAAATACATTAAGTTTTTATAACATATGTGACCATTTATGTAGACTAAATAACATAAAATAACATTAAAATACGTAATACATGACACATATTGACATTATAAAGATTATAATGGATTAGTTGTCATTTCTAAAACGGATCAACTATTTGGCTCGATGACCTATATAGGGATTAAAATCCATATCAGACTAAATATGCTTGTGTCCTACACTTGTAGACTTACATCTAACAAATCTCATAATTTAACCCAAAATATCAAACAAGCAACGTACTAATATTCAAAGCACAATGCCACATTTTCATGATAATATGTCATAAATAAAATACTTAATGAAACAAAGTACTCCCTCCGTCCCAAAATTATAGTCCCAGTTTGACCTTTTCGGTATTTCTTTCGCAACTTTGACTTTAAGTATTTTTGTTTGTGTTGTATAATACTTTATGAAAATTATATGAATGGATTGTGTTTTAAATGTATTTTCATTTGGTATAATTTTTGTCAACTATTATATAACACAAACAAAAATATTCAAGGTCAAAGTTGAAAAGAAAAGACCGAAAAAGTCAAACGAAGACTATAATTTTTGGACGGGGGGTAGTAACTTCTTAAAGAAAATTTCAATCAATAAAATAAACATAAAATCACTTCAAATTTACAAATCATACAAATACCCACCCTATGACTTAAAAGGCCCATGTATATATAACTTATAAGCCCCATTTATATTACCTTAATATTTAGAAAAAGGGCCCAAAAATCCGTTACATCTCCAAGGCGCAAAAATCCCCAAGGCGCAAAGGCGCAAAAATCCCAAGGCGCACGATTTTTGTGAGATTCATGCATGTCGTGAGCCTCGATCTAAAAAAATCCTAAAGGCTAGAGCCTCGTGCGACTTAACGCCTAGGCGCGCCTTAGGCGCGATTTTTAAAACTATGCTTGACCACCCCTAATTATTCCATCCATCTTCTAAATGGATATTAACAATCTTTTAACTCGCCCCTGTCTTGATACTAACAGGAATGCAAGTGTTGGCTTTTGTACATAAACATGCTTGCATATATATTTTCCATAATAATGGTCTTCACTAATGTACTAAATCATTTTATCATTCACAAATTAACCGGTTTAGATATTTTATTACCTACCTAATGTGAACGGGACTCTCATACATAGTAGAACATATAGCCTCTAACTCTGGTTCATTATCAGCAATCATTCCAGCTAAAGTCTTTCCCTAAAACAAAATAAAAATTTATTTTACAATAATGTTCTAACTTTTAACAAATGATGGCTTCATATGCAAATCGTTAACTCACCCACTGGCTACTGTAAAGTTGGTTTTAAGACCATTTAACAGTAGCGGATTCTCAGAGTCTGTTTGATCAGTCCGTCTGTTAGGATCCACAAATTCCTTAACCAAGTTAATTTTACCATCTTTTTCAGTGGTGAGTCCAAAATCTTCAGCATGTAATAGAGCAAAATCAGGATCGGTACTTCTTGTCACACCCTATACAGTTCATTGAACCGATATCAAATTAATACTAACACCAGATGCTAATAAAAAACTAGCTTATAACTCCAAGAATAAGCTTGTTAACTTACCCGTATCCATTAAGTTCGAGGTCATTGGCACTAAATGCAGCAGAATTTCGGTTTTTGACGCTACTGTGGACTCTTAAAAGTGTAACATATAGGTTTCTCACGTCTTGATGGCAAACATCACATTTATTGTTATCTTTTATGGTAAACCAATTTATCGCACATTCTTGATAGGCCAAATCAAGTTCAGCTTTCCAGCTGCATTCCATTTTTAAGGTTTCACCACCTTCACATAATTCAACAAAACATATCCTACAAACCGCCTCTTGTTCGTGTATATATTCACCACCATCATCTTCTCCTTCATCTATACAAAAAGAGTAAATGTTTCATCAAGTATATGAGAATAGTAGCATTAGAAGTTGGATCTCTTTGCATTTTATAAATGATGATTGAAGGTTGGTTAGGATTTTAAGATTATGAGCTCACCAATATTAGCCGTCTAAGTCAGGGTAGGTGTGGTGGGATTAGCCTCCTTTAATCTTGAATCAATGGAATCACACGGAAAAATGAATCGGTTATCTTGATTCTTGGATCTTTATTGAGGTTAGGGACTGATCGTGATCGAGGCATATGTTTTTGGGCTTTAGCCTGCGAATAATCACAGAAAATACTACGTATTCAGTGCACCATTTTGAATGTGCCATCATCAAATTTTCACTGTTTCTCATTGGAGATATCAAGATAGGAAGGTAGGGTAATAGGTCAAAACGGGTCATTTTTTAGTATAGGTAATGATTTGGCCCGGGTTGACCCGCAGATACTTTTGTTCTTTATCTTAATGGTTTTGAACTATTAAAAAAGACAATAGTATTACGATAATAGTATAATTTTTCAAATAGAATAAATATTTATATCCATTAGCAATAAATTTTAGGTGACTTCAAGTTTCAACCTTTTTGACCCATCTGACTTGTGAGCCTTTTAGCTAATTTTTATTTGACCTATTTGAGATAAAACACAACCCAAACTGACCCAATCAAGTAAATGGACCAAATTTGTAACCTCTGCTTCTCATACGCTTGAAACTAAAATGATGAAAAAGCATTGAATTTAAAGAGATGAAAATCGACATACCTCCCATATTAAGTGAACGCTTGAGCTTCCTAACGCTGGTTCATGATCAGAATGAATGACCAACAGGGATACCTAGAACATATGCAGTTCTCTTCCCACGCGGGGTAAATATGTTAAATGACCATAATATCTTGAGTCACAAAAGGTGGTGTTGTTGGAGTCGTATTAACCACAACCTTTTCTGTATCAAACACAGAATTACTGTTCTTGAAACTTAGCTTGCTTAAACAACTTTTTCTTGTCGATTTGGTTATTGGAGTGTAAGTAGTTGGCGATGCAAGTGATCAAGCCTCTGCAGAGGTTGGCGTCAAGTTGAAATTTACTTTCTTGGGTGTAGGAGTTTGTGTTGATCTTGATGGTATCTACAAGAAAAGATTTGGTTTTCGCCATTGCTTGTTGTTTTGAGCTTCTATACTTTCCTCCAAAACCTCTTCTTGTACCTAAAAATAGATGAAAGTTCATTAAAAGGGACGATAAAGACTACATATCCTTGAATGCTCATGCAAGAGTGATAAAAAGGAAACAGTCAAGACATTAAAAGTCTTTCCATTGAGATAACCAACAATTACCTGCAAAATTCTCAGCTGACCCGACCTTTGGAGATAAAGGGTAGGTTACTTCAGTGCTGGTGCCTTGTTCCTTCCATATAACCACCATTAATACAAGATTTCCAAAAAAGCTTGTGGGGTGGGGGTGGCGGATATCAAAACATGAAGCTCTTAAAACATATCAAAAGTCTCATCTCTTTATCTTATTCGTTACGTTTCACCATGACTTACTCTGCATAAAACACCATCATACCTTAAGTCTCTAAAAAGCACGAATTTCAGAAACCCAAAACCATTCTAAAAACCCTAACTTAGGTTATTTTATCAGTCACATCAACACCTTATAAGTTACCACATAATCTAAATACAGGAGTGCGTGGTTCAGTTTGCTTCTTAATCAAAACCAAAGGAAAAACAATTGTTCGGTTATTATAAATAAAACTTAACAACATACAGTTTGGTATTTCACAAAATTGTTGGAATTATATAACATGACAATCATAAAAATAACAATAAACATCAAGTACACATGCGGAAGCATATAGGAAAGATTAATGAATAAATTAATTAACATAAACAATAATATGCGCACTTTATTGATTCTAGCCAAATAAGAATCAAATCCACAAAACTAGCAATTGGATGAACCCTAATTAGGGTGTTGGGAATAATCTGCTACCACCGATAGTTGTGGTTTACATCGCTGATTACACTAGCGGTGGAAACGATACCACTGTTGGTACATTATTACCATCGCTATTAGATAATGGTTAGGAGAACGCGTCTACATAAGTATAGAATAGATCTTGTGTATATTCTATATTGTTAGCTTTATACTTATCTTGTAAAGGACTCCTTGTTGTATAAAAGGAGGTCCTAGGTCATTGTCTTAGGTACTTGTCTAATTACCTACGTATTACTCACAAAAGCTTCAAGGTGTAACCCTAGTGATAAGCAAGATCACTCGTATTATTCATTAATAATATTGGAGCTTAAGTTTTGTGTTTAATTTGTGTTTACTTACAATACATCATACAATCAATCTTCTAAGTATTACTAAGTAAATTCCGCATGCTTAATAATATTATACAAAATATCATTGACACAAGGTGTGTGTCCAGATCCATCAAGTGGTTTCGAGCGAAGGTTCGATATTTTGTTTTAGAAGATCCAAGGAATAAGCTTAACCTACTCACTCAATTCAATGGAGATGGAAAACAACCATCCAACTCTTCTACACCAAGGCTACCTAAGCTCAAATTTAATGAGTTTGAGATGTGGAGGATACCGATTGAGCAATACTTTCTCATTCAGACTATGCTCTATGAGAGATCATTCAAACCGGTGATTCTTTCAAGCCCTGTGACTAGTACTGAAGGTTGGTGACACGAGATGTTGTGAAAGTCTCGTGCTCGAATCTAGTATTGAAAAGCACTAAGGAAGAATGATCTTAAGGCTAGAAGTTTGTTGTTGATGACTCTTCCTAGAGACCATATCATTGCATTCAAAGAAGTTCACGATCGCTAAAGAACTGTTTGAAGAGATTTGCTCGGTGTTTGGTGGTAATGATGCTACAAAGAAGACACAAAAGACATTGTTGAAGCAAAGTTATGAAAACTTCTCCGCTTCAAGCAATGACTCACTTGATAGCATCTTCACCAAACTCCGTAAGATTGTTACACAACCGATCGTGTTTGGCATTGAGGTAGAAAAGGAAGACCTCAATTTGAAGTTTCTAAGAAGTTTGCCTTGAGTTTCAAACTAATGTTACCGTCGGGAAAACAAATCGACATTGAAACAATGAAGCTCAATGATCTTTACAACAACTTCAAACTTATTGAGCAAAGGTTGAAGAAGGCGGAAACTTGGTACAAGCTCTAGTAGCTTGGCATTGTTGTCAACCTCTGTTGAAGTGATGATTCAAGATGATAGTGATGATGATGTTGCCACCACTGGTTCTAAAGTTTCCACCGGTAATGTTAGTGTTACCACCGCAGTTCAAAGAAGAAGATTGCTAGTATTGGAGATCCTACCTTTTATGCTTTCATCTCCACTCAAGTAAATGGCTCTGTCTTAACTCATGAAGACATAGAGCAAATTGATGAAGATGACTTGGAGGAGATGGATATAAAATGGAAAATAGCCCTTCTTAGCATGAGGGCTAGGAAATTCTACAAGAAGATCGGCAAGCCTATTCACATCAATGGTAATGAAACCGCAGCTTTGATAAGAAGAAAGTGGAGTGCTTTAAGCGCCACAAGTTGGGACATTTTGCTAGAGAATGTAGAAGACCAAAGACCAAGGACAACAGTCTACTTGGTACAAGCAAAGAAGGAACCAACTGTGGAAGAACCAAAGGCAATGTTGGCTATTGATGGTGTGAGCTATGATTGAGTTTCATGGTTGATGATCAAGAAGAAGAACATTCAGATGTCGATCTTATTTCTACCGAATTTGCTCTCATGGCTTTCTCGACTGAGGTACAAAACTTTGAAAGTTGTTCTAAAACATGTAGGGCTGCTAGAGAAGTTGAAAGGCTTAATGATTTATATTCTAATGAAAGACAAGAGTTGTATATCGCTAATTATATTGTGTCTAACCTTAGGAGAGCTATAGCGTATTATTGGAAAACAACTAGAGCACTATCAAGAAAATGAGTCAAAATATAATGATGATATGATTCTTCTTAGAAGAGAGGTAGAACATACAACAGTTGTGAATGAAGCATACCAAAAGGAGTTTGAAAAACTTCAAAATAAAATGAAAATGTCAATTTAACTTTAGACACATGTTATCATCGGCCTAAGTCAATTGATAAAATTTGGAATGCTCAAATACATAGTAAAGTTAAGTCCGGTATGGGTTATAACATTGTGCCTCCACCACTAAGAGGTGTTCCATCACCTCCGTGTATAGATTTAGCTCATACAGGCTTAGAAGAGTTTCAGGACCTTGAACGTGAATATGGTCCTTTAAAGGACACAATGGTGAAAAGTGAGGAAGAGATTAAGCATGATAATGATGGTTTTGAGAGTGCTAGTGACTCATATGTTGTTGATGAGAATGTTAAAAAGAATGTAGAGGCTTTTATCCCAAAAGTTGTTAATACTGTTACAGAGGAACCTAGGAAACCAGTTAATAAACCTAGACCAACTGTAAGGTATCTTTGAGATGTATAGGAACAAGCCTACACTGACTCCTAGGGGTAACCAGAGGAGTTGGAATCATGTTAAATCTCAACAACTAGGTAGTGATTTTGTGATGTACAATAAGGCATGCTATATCGTGGTAGTTTTGATCATTTACATGCTTATTGTGACTATCATAATGGGAGAAGGAAGTCCATGGAAATAAAATGGTGGAGTCTAACAAGTTTCAAAATAATGTACACCCTAATTCACATTGCAAAATGGTCCCAAGAGCGCTCAACTAAGAAGTGGTCTCAAAACTTTGCCATCGCAAAAGCTGTTAACATCGCCACCCTAAGTCACCGTTAAAAGTGCAAAGTCCAAAACAACTTTTGTAAAATCTGACAAACAGGAAAGGAACTTTTCAAACTAAAAGGTTCATTATAACCAACAATGGGTACCTAAAACCAAACCAAAGAAGCTACCATTGCTCATTCAAAAGTTACCACTGCAAGGGTTGTAAACAAGAAAAGGGGGACATGGGCAATGTTGTGAAGGCCTCAGGACGTTGGGAATGGAAACCTAAAGGAACTACCTCTACAACCAATCCCAATGGTGTATCAATGACCTTTGATAGATTTAACTATATTGATACACGAGGCGGATCCAAGTCAATCATGGCTTGGGTCCCCAAAAGAAACTAACTCTTTACTCTTATATGCGGGAACATCCAAGAACAAAAGATCAGATCAAGGATATACAGATAGTGGGTGTTCAAGGCACATGACTGGCAACAAGTCCTATCTTTCGAATTTTGTACATTATGATGGACAGTATGTCAGCATTGATAATGGAGTTAATGGAACAACAAGTATGATGCAAGAACTCTAAAGATAAAGAAAAACATGGATCATTATTATTATTTCACAAAACTGCACACTGAGTGCAGTAGATACATCCATGGAATACAGATCACAAGCATCATTACATCAATTGAAAACAACTAAACAACATCCTACTCCAAACAAAAGCTTCACAACCTACCCCAACCATACTCCACTTAACCACCATCTACCACCTATGGCTTCTTTGGAATGGCCCATGTTGGCATCACCTTAGGTGCATTACGCATATCTATCCAGTTATACACCCTAGGGCTTGCTAGTCCCATCACCACTTTTCTAACGGTGGGAGGATGATGAAGGTCCCTCTTGTGGTGGTCTTGTCAATGATGGTGGAAAAGGAGGCATCTGCAGTTCTCCGATGGAAGCATTCTTGCAAGGGAGGCACATCCAAGACCCTTGACTCAAGATATTATTTGTGCTTGTACATGGGGAAATGTAGCTTGCATTGAGTCCGAGCTATCTTCAATGATGATGACTTCTTGTGGTATTGGATGAGTTGAAGAAGGACCAGAAGACAACGAGGGGTTGAATAAGCATCCGCATGAGTTCTTTTTCTTGATAAACCGCTTCAAACACCTCTTTCTTCTTCTTACCGGATTGTTGAGCACATAATGCCAAGCCTCATCATCCCAAAAGTCATTCGAAATTGAACCGTCGGAAGAGATGTTGATTGGGTTTGAGTTGCTCATGGTAATTTTTGGTAAAGTTGCTATTGGCAGATTTTAGGTGAGAGAAGTGTTGGTGTGATAGAAGGTTGTGGGTGATTGGTTCTTTAATACAAGTTTAAGTTGGATTCAGTAAGTTAATGAGGGGAAGATTTAAGTGGTTGAGAAATAAATGAAGTCTTTGACTTTGGTGGCCGGATTAATAACTTGGAGTAGACTTGTTGACTGTGTGGTTTTGACCATTGAATGCAAAATTGTTGCATCTACTTCTAGTTAATTTGTCTAACCACTGCTAATCTCAACAATGCTTTTAGTGTTTGGTTTCTGTGTGTGATATGCTGGATTGAAGGAGTATTTATCTACATCAAGATGTGGCTGTTTAGAGCTTGTATTTATGGTTGTTCACTCACTTTTATACAGAAAATAGGCCTAACAGTGGGAACTATAATGCAAGCAGTGGAAATAAGTTATTCTCAAACTGGAAAAAGGGAAAACAGAGATATTTCATTCAAACGAAAGAGTCATTACATCCAAAAGAAAGTGTCAACTACCATAATCAAACACAAAAGATAACTTCCTACATTCCTACACCCTACACCAGCTACTCCATTGGCTTCTTGCCTTTGCCCACATAGTCATGCTTGTTTTTATGTGCTCTCTTCCTTTTGTCTCAAAGGTGGATTGCATTCTTGGACAAGGAAGACCAAGAACTTGTGGAGGAGGCTTTGGTAGCATTGCAGGCTTCGTTGGTATGGATATCTGCTTCATGTTGGAGATAGTTGTTTCCAGTGCTTTTGTAAGAGCTCTTGGCAATTCTTTGGCCGTGGAATAGGTCTCATCATTCGCCTCATCATCATCGATGAAGTGGAGTAAAACTCAAGAGATGGTGCGTGTTTTGCGGCAAGTACACGCATCGTCTCTTTAGTGTACTTCTTGGATGAAGTGCTTCCAACCCATGATGGAAAGTATCCAGCCCATCCTGATGCCTCTGAGGAAGACTCTGACTCGATCACATACTCTTCTTCTGAATCAGAGGAGATGTCAATGGTGTTGGAAGGATTGCTCATGATTATTTTTAGGGATTTTGTGTGTTTGAATGTGCTTTGATGAAGATTACAATAAGCCAAACCTTCTTATATAAACAAAGTCGGTTGAAAGGGTTAATTAATGAGTATATTTACTTTTTCCTATTTTGGTAGGTTAAGGAGTAAATATAGATATTATCGGGTTGACTTTGGAAGATATTTTTCTTGGGTAATGGTTTGGTTAAAAGTAACTTTGGTTAATAACAAGTTGGTTATTCCTATCACATACCGATACATAACCAAGAATAGATGGAATTGATCTTAAAAGGTGTATAACCGAGATACACAACAAATGGTTATTGATTCACCATGTCTAATCCACATAAGAATCAACTAGTCCGAGCAAACGGCCATCGGTAAAGACTTGACAAACCGCTTATGGTTGATAGTTTACCAAAACTATATGGTTATCAACTCACCATATTCTTTATGATAAAGAGTTGGCTAGTCCATAGCAAACGGCTCATGGTAAAGACATATCAAATCCGTTGATAGCTGGTAGTTTGCTAAAAACTATGATAAGAGCAGTTTAGTTTTCATATGTTTTCTTTACCATCGCTCTTTGAAATTTTTGTGAAAAATTACCACGCTAGTTCACATTTTCCACCGACAGTGTTATTTTACCACTGTTATTCTAGCCGTTACAACTGTTGTGTCAGTAACAAAATTTTTACTAGCCGTTGTAGAAAAAATTGCTTTTCATATATATAGGGTAACTTCTAGAAAATTATCTACTTTCCTATTTGATATTTATCCTCTAAAGATAAATCCTTTCCATAGATAATTTTTCTTGCGCTACACTCTTAAACCCTACATCTATATATCTTTTATCTCAATTGGCTAGTTATTCCTTCAATTATTACTGACATAATATTGTTTTTCGTCAAAAGTTTCTATGGCACCATTAAAATTTGCAGATGGGCACAACCTAGTGGCCTACCTACAAAAGTCAAACGAGAAGAGTGCCTTGTTTTTCATCAGATTGTGGACTTTCTCAATACTACTCATATAAGGTATGCTATGCTTTTAAAACCCACAACTATATCTCTCAAATCAAACAGTTTTGGACTTCTGTTAAGTCCATAACACTTGAGAATAGAGATACACATGAAACAGTTGATGCTCTAAGAGCCACTGTGGATGGGGTAACTATTGATGTTCTTGAGGCATCCTTGAGGAGAGTTCTCCAATTGGATGATCTCAATGGTATCATCACATTACCTATGCCGAAATTCATGATACTTTATCATCCATGGGGTATGATACCACCGATAAAAAGGCTACTTTCAAAAGAGTGGTTTTGTCCCCAATGGAGATTTTTGATACATACTCTTTTACATTGTCTCGGTCCAAAGAAAACATCTTATGAGCAATTTAGTTCAACCATGGCTTATCCTTTGGTTTGTCTAGCCACCGATAAGATTTTAACCGGTCAAACTATATTTTACAAGTATGGTGGCAATGTAAAGAGTTCAACAAAATTTTAATGTATCCAAGGTTTGTGCAAGCAAGTGCTAAATGAGTTTCAAGCGCAACCCCATACTAATGTTTATGAAATCAGTTGCCTAAAGCCTAAAGTTTTTCAAAACATGAACAGAGATGGCAACATGATTTTTACACCACTCTTACCTCAAATGCTTGCAAAGATTTCACCTGAACAAAACACACCCATAATCTCTGTCCCAAACATTGATTACACTCCACCTGTTTCTCACACCTATGAGAGGAGGAGCAAACAGTCAACTTCTCTCATGACAACACAACATGTTTCTGAACCTTTTGGTCTAGGAACAAGCAGTGGTGGTTCTAGACTTCAACCTAGTCCAACTAGGGAGGAATCTGAGCCAATGCCCCATGATTCACCTCTCCCAACAGGTCACACAGTTGGAAGTGATGAGGCGATGGGCAACAATTGGAATTGATGGTTTTATGTACAAAGTTAGCCAAGGTGTTGAATCTCTACGAAGGACCCGGCATATGTTAAGAAGCAACATGCCAAGGATATTAAACATTTAAAAGAAGAGATTCAGACCTTGAAGGAAGAGATGCAGGGTTGAAAAGCAAAGGAAAACCGCAAGTTGGTGATTTCATCTTCATCCTCACCCATCGATGGTGATTCATTGGTTTTGATCATGATTTGGGAAATTCTCCCAAACAGGGAGGAAAACAGTCTTTGAAACTCGTGGGAGGAAAATTGATTTTGAAGATGAAGGAGATACTAGTAAAGGTGCAAAGGAAGTCGATACTCAAGGAGAGCAACTAGAGCAAGATATTTTTCGATCGAATCGATTTTACCATCGATCCAATTTCCATTGCAGAGCCAAATATTCCCACCGATGAACATAATGTTGCCACCGCAAGTGAAGAAATTGATAAATGTAAGAAAGACAAAGGTAAAAAGGTTATGGAAAGTCAAGAGCAACCTGGAAGAAAGATTTCAAAGAAAGAACAAGTTCAGATTGCTCATGATAAAGAAGTTGCTGAAAAGATATATGAAGATGAAGTTGCTGAAAAGAAAAAGGTTGAAGAATTGGAAGTTGCAAGCTTTTTGGAGGCTAAAAGGCTGGATAGAATGGAAGATTCTATAGAAGATCCAATTTCCACTGTTCAACCTACAAGACTTAGAGAAAAGACTCCAGAGTTTAGCTATGTACCTACTGAAGAAGAAATTGAGTTCTTGATTGCAAATGATCCAGTGATCAAGAAAAGGCAATTGACCTTGTAGTCGATGCATCTTTAATCAAGAACAAAGAACCGCATAGCTTAAAAGATTTTATACAGATGAAGAATAATCAAGCACTTCAAGAGGCTATTGTTTCAGTCAAGAAAAGCCAAAAGAAACCAAGACAACCAACTAAGGCACAAGTTATTGCATACATGAAGACTTACTGTTGCAATGTTGGTGGTTGGAAGAGACATCAATTCAAAGGAATGTCTGATGATAAAGTTGAAAGTATCTACTACAGAGTTCTTAGATTTGATAAAGATTTTATTCCAATGGACTCTGAAGAAGAAGCAAGAAGGCATCCTAGTTTGAAAAGAAAGGCAAAAGATAGTGAATCTCAGACTGGTAAGAAGACCAAGTTTGCTGATGAACAAGAAGTTCCAACTGAGAAGTTCACTGAAGAACAGATGACTGAAATGATTGTGATAGAAGAAGAAGATTTTTATCCAGAACCACTGCAAGTTAGACATCCTATCATTGATTGGGAAGTTTTCACTGCTAGAAATTTTGCTCCAACATGGAAGATCACAAGGCTAGGTGGTGAAACTTCATCATTCATTCAATTTGAAGATCTTATCAAAGCTTTTGACAGAGATGATCTTGACAAATTATGGAAGTTAGTTCAAGAAAAGTTTGATTCTCAAGATCTCAAAGATATGAAGGAGATGCGTTATGGGTTAATCTTAGAAGGCTCTATGAACCGATGTTAATGATGATTTATGGAAATTCTCATGTACATGTCCCGGTACTAAATGGTTTTATTATGACTCATGTGAAGTTCATCATGTTTCTACAAACAAATGGAGCAGATGTATTCATTCTTGCCGAGAAAGAATATCCACTGTGAGTGGAACTCTCACGGTGATGTTATGTACAACAATAAGAGTTCATGAAGACAATGAGAAGGTCGAGCATTGTTACATAGGCTTCAAGATCAATGTTCCGAGCTATTCGAAGTTAAGGAAGAAGTAAAGTGTTTGGTTGAATTCCCAAATCCTTGAAGATGATGCAGATTGAAGAAACTTATTGATTTGCAGAGAAATCATAAGTTTAGGGAGGATTGTTGGGAATAATCTGTTACCACCGATAGTTGTGGTTTACATCGCTTGATTACACTAGTAGTGGAAACATATTACCACCGCCGGTACATTATTACCATTGCTATTAGATAATGGTTGGGAGAACGCGTCTAGATAAGTATAAAATAGATCTTGTGTATATTCTATATTGTTAGCTTTATACTTATCTTGTAAAGGACTCCTTGTACTATAAAAGGAGGTCCTAGGTCATTGTCTTAGGTACTTGTCTAATTACCTACGACACTCACAAAGGCTTTAAGGTGTAACCCTAGTGATAAGCAAGATCACTTGTATTATTCATTAATAATATTGGAGCTTAAGTTTTGTGTTTAATCTGTGTTTACTTACAATACATCATACAATCCTATTCTAAGTATTACTAAGTAAATTCGCGTGCTTAATAATATTATACAAAATATCATTGACACAAGGTGTGTGTCAGATCCAAGTCCATTACACTAATTACTTAACGTCTGTTATGTTATTTCGCTTAATTAATAAATAAATATAACTATTACATTTAATTATTAACTTTAATTCTCATACGTAAAGTGTGCAATCCCGTGGTCTCGAGTTCGATCCTAACACACGATATTAATTTATTGTCCATTAAACCAACAACCCCACTGGACATATCTTAATAGAGTGATCACATCGTTAGCGTCTAGCAACACTTGATGCCTTTAGTACAACTCGAGTAAGGCTCGGAAAACCTTTAATGATTTCTCATTATTATTATCCTTTTGTTTCTATTACCATGTTAAATAAAGATATTGAATTAAGTCACTCTTTATTCAACCATTCTGTTTCTCGTTATAAGTGATTGAGCAAGATTACCAAATCTTCTAAACATATTTAGGGGAGATTTTGGGTGTGGCCACACAAACATCTTGTCAACCCTACGAGGGGCCCAGCAGTATTAAACTCCAAATAAATTTGAAGAAACAAATTCTATCAGTTACAGAGCGTTAAGTTGTTCCACAGAAGTGCACTACATTCATGACACTTATCTAGTATCTCAAGTCTGAGGATAACAATTCATGATTTACTTAATAACAATATCCATAAAGTAAAATCATGTAGTTGGGATAAGTCCTATATTCAATTCATTGAATATCATCTAAAATTGGTATGCATTCTCATCAATATACTTTCAAGTATATTCTACCATATCTCTCAGATTTGTCTTAGTTTAATGATACTCCCATATCATTAATTGACAACGGACGATTTAGAATAAATAAATTTATTCACGGATTAAACATGCAAATATAGGATACAATATATTATAAAATCAAACATACCAAGTATTTGATATATTATAACAATTGTTTAACATCCCTTATCCAAATACCAAATAGATCAATGCATGAAAATTCCAGTTGATGAATTATGCCTCAAGTAATGATAATCTTACTTGTTGACAAGACATAAATCAACCAACTTGGTCTATCAAAATTTTGAGAATACTTATTTCAAGAATTCAATTAATGAAGTCCTTGTATATGTGCATTCACCAATCTACATAATAATTCATAAAGTGTGTGATATCATCTATCACCAATTTATGACAATTTAAACTTTCAAACATTTTAAAGTTTGAAGTATTCTTATTCTTTTAATGTATAATACAACTGTGCTTTTAGTAGCACAACTAGTTCACATGACCATTAACAAGGATGAAATCCTATCATGACTAGTATTGAGTGTCATCTCAATTAAACCAGCATCATTGTATACAAACAATAATATGCTCATTAAAACTCCGTAAACTTTAATATCTTATTGTGTAATGTTTGATGTCTTCCAAACTTTCAAGTTTGTAGCTGATGACAATTTTCACAACAATTGACATATTGTTCATCCATAGAATCTAGGAGCAATTCCAGGCTGAGGATGTAATTCTATTAGAATATTCATTACACAAGTTATCTAATAACTTTTAGTTAGATATCAATGTTGTCAAATCACTTCTTATTCAAGAATGATACAACAATTTTAATACACAACATGATGTACATGATGAATCTACAGGTCAAACTTAGACTTCATTCACATTCTGTCTTGTCAAAAGATATTTATCCATTTCCCAAATGATATATCATGTTTTATTAGGATCATTTATTTTACTGCACATGTTTATTGATAATAAACATATATTCCAAGGTTGTATGTTTTAATTCTTAAATCTTACAAGTGAAGTTTCATTCCAATCTAAGACTTAACATTTAGCTTACAAGGAATGTTACTTCCTATATGTTATACAACATATAAGATTTAAAATCCTTAACATAATACTCCCACTAGCTTTCAAGAATACTTAAAATTTATCTTATTTCAATTATAAATTAAAACTAGGATTTAATAATTTAACATAAGAATAATTTCATAGATGCATGCATTTATCCATTCATGAATTATTGCACTTCGTACACTTCCAAAGATTATATGAATTAAAAAAAACCTTTCGATTACTTACCGTCCTCGCTCAAGTAATTTCTCAAGAAATAGTTTTTATATTCTACTGTCATATTTCATATTAATGAAAACAAGTATGACAATTATCATCTTTATATATTTAATATGTCTAGAAAAGAATATTCAGTCATAATTACTTGCTTAAGTATGATTAATAATCTTGTCATAAAACATGCATTAAATATGTGTGCAATATTGTCCATATGATTTATACATAGAGATTTAAACCACTAGAGTTTTTCATCTCTTTAAAGAAACTCGTCTTCATTCTCTATTCTAACTATTAAGATAAACCAAATTTCAAAAATTGATTATCTTTATCGACAACATCTTTAACATTCATAGTATGAGTAATTTTCCCAATCTAATATTTGGTAATCCATCATAATGATTATCAGGTTTACTATAATCTTGTAACTCATGTTCTTCTCAGCATATAAATCAAATATCTGAGATATCCTTGCAGATCTAGGAATGAAAAGTCCATCATCATGAGGTCTATCATTTACATGTCTAACCTCATCATGATATTTACTAGTGTGTTTTAGAAGATTATGTATCTTGTAATTTTATCTTTCAAGATAGAAAAACTCCCACTTGCTTTTTGAAATATATAGACTATCTATATATACTTAGCAATTAGAGCAAAACTACAATGTTCTCTTTTTGGGACATTACAAATACACATTGATAATTCCTGACTTTAGTTTGTTAATAACCTATTCATAAGTAGTTTAACAAAATCAGAATCTTCAATTTTAAAACTTAATGTGATTCATCACATTCCATAATAAAATGGTGTTTTATCAATCTTCTAGGTTGGAGTCATATTGAGTATATTCAATCCATACTCAATTTTCTAACCTTGTTACTTTCTAAGAAAGAAGTTATGGTTATCTTGAATCAAACAAATCAAATAGAGTTTGATTCTCCTAATCGAACATACCATCAACTTGTGGTATTCATTAGAATTAATATTGTAAGACAATCTAACAATATATAAGATAAACATATTCCTTTTGGCTTACCTATTTACCAACTAAGTCAACTTAATGGTATAATAGACTTTCCAAGCCAATTGCATGTTTTATAACATAAGTGAAGAAATGTGTGTTTTGTGTGACTATTGCTCATCCAATGGCCACATGAATTTTATGTTTGTATGGCCTTTTCTAACATTTAGTCACACAAAGCATGTTTCTTTTGGGTATTTAGTCACATGCAATTAACCATAAAGTGGCTAAAAGTGTTAATAAGTGTGACCATATGGTGTTTTAAGTGAAGAAATGTGTGTTTTGTGTGACTATTGCTCATCCAATGGCCACATGAATTTTATGTTTGTGTGGCATTTTCTAACATTTAGTCACACAAAGCATGTTTCTTTTGGGTATTTAGTCACATGCAATTAACCATAAAGTGGCTAAAAGTGTTAATAAGTGTGACCATATGGTGTTTTAAGTGAAGAAATGTGTGTTTTGTGTGACTATTGATCATCCAATGGCCACTTGAATTTTATGTTTGTGTGGCCTTTTCTAACATTTAGTCACACAAAGCACGTTTCTTTTGGTTATTTAGTCACATCCAATTAATCATAAAGTGGCCAAAAGTGTTAATAAGTGTGACCATATGGTGTTTTAAGTGAAGAAATGTGTGTTTTGTGTGACTATTGCTCATCCAATGGCCACATGAATTTTATGTTTGTGTGGCCTTTTCTAACATTTAGTCACGCATCGAATTAAGCAAACCGTGACCAAAAGTGTTAATAATTGTGACTATATGAATCTTTTAGTCACATATAAGAAATCAATATATATCAAAACAAATTCTAATATATACAAAATATATTCAAAATATATTCAAATACAATAAAATTGGAATGTATATAAAATTGTAATGTCGTATATAATAAAATTGTCAATAATTTAACGACTTCGACTCTTGATCTTCTTAGCTTCCTTTGCATGGTATGACTAGAGACGAAGCGTCAGATTTAATTTAGGTGCGATTCTGTTCTCACCAATCGCTTTATGGTACTTGGTGGTGTTACCTGAGGAAACAAAAGCCGTGGTATCAAACATCGAATTAAATATGAAGAATGATATATGTAGGTTTATAAAACACATGCATCTATGTACCTTTTCATCGAAACCACTTGATCCTTTGGCCATGCATAAAACCACCTATCGCATCCTTAACTGCTTTGAGACCGTTACTTCTACATCCGTATGCACGTGCATCCACTAAAGATTTTTCAATAGACACTCAGTAGCAATCCTTTGGGAGTGGTTTGTTATGAAGCATTTGTTTTCCATCGCTTTGTACACTGTACCTCCGCAATAATAGTTGATTTCTTTAAGTGCCACACCGCACTTAATTACCTAAAAGATAATTTGTTAGATGTATATATGTATCAAGAATTAATTAAACTAAAGAACATATGAAAATGTTTAAATACATACTTGTGGTAGTCATTAATGGAGACTCTGCTCTTGTGATCCGTAAAGTTGACGTGAAGAATCCTTTCATTTTGATCTAGTCGATTTCTTAGATGCATGATTTAATATTTCCTATATGTATAATACACGGTAAATAATACATGTATGTAGAATTCAAAAATCCTGTGGGGTGATTTATTACTTACACTTATTTGAATTTCCTTTTCCAAAGTTGCAAGTCCATTAGACTTCTCAATGCTCGCAACTTTCTCATCGCCCGAAGAACACGTGTTCCAAGATCCTCATCAAGACCGCTATTTAAAAGATTAATGTTCACCGGAGACACCAAATATAAATTGTATAAGAAGACTACAATGAGATTTAAAAGGGTAAAAAAGATGGAATGTTACTTTTTATGTCTTACTTCCGTTTCGTCAATGGAGTTGAAGTTGAGTGCAACCCCCTTTTGCGACCAATTGTTTCATCAAATCAGACACGCCTCTTTTGCTTGACGTTACGCCTCTCATTATCAAGTTTCTTTGAAGTGACACCACTCTTTCATCGGATGCTTGTCGATTCGAGGCGATCAAAATACCTCTTGTAGGTTACTCCACCTCCCACCTCTCGCATATCCTCCCTTTTCCTTGCCTAATACAAATGTCATGGCATCGGTGCCATGATCAAGCTTCCGTGTTCCTTGTTTGATCTTCTCCTCCGTCTCTTTCTCGCACACACACAATATGGGAAATAGGTTATTTAATTCTACCAAGATCAAATTATAAATAACAAGATTAACTTATAACTAACAAGATTAATTAATAACTAACAGCTTTAATCGATACACTATCGCTTTAACTAATACACTATCAAGATTAACTTATAACTAACAATAAACATAATCATAAAATGAGTCAAACTTACAATTTTTGTCCAACTGCTCGATATCATCATCGTGAAATTCTCCGTCTTTATTCACCCTTCCTTTCAACCACAACAGTATCACGCGATGGTTCTTCATCCGTTCAATTTCTTTATTCTCGATCTTATAAACATCAAATACATACACTTGTAAGATAAACCAATATAAACGAAAGTATGATGCTATTAAATGCAAATGTTTAATGTTTAATGTTACCATTTTATCCATCAAACGGGCGTATCCACCTCGTCCCATTCTATGCCGATAAATGACTTGAACGCGCCACTTTAGATGCAAATGATTTCACCTTGCAACACAAAATAAAAAGGTGTTTAGATGTAGTAATGCTAATAGTATACAACTAATATATATGGAAACATCAAATGTGACAGATATTTGAACTTGAATAAAATGAATAATTAACACCTTGTATTCCTCGGTGGCCGTGTAGTTTACAAAATTTACCCAATCTTCGCTTTTATAATTGCACTATACTCACGGACTTCATTAAGTTTTGAAAGGGTATTTTGTTGGGCAATATGTAGTTTTCGGTCAATTTCCTTCCGAAATTCCTTAGAAGTTGACCAAGACGATTCATTATCGCCTTTCGGACGGTCAAGCCAACATCAAAATATCACGCAAAGATTAACACAATGTTGTTAATTAGTTGCACATAATGTAAATGCAGAGATAAACTTATTAACACCTTGTACCCACGACAACCAAGCCACTACTAGTTAAAAAAGTATATGTGTACCGTGATTTCGTCCCAAATTTTATCTCTTGCTTCGAATCAACCTTCCTCCGTGATAGAATCGACACCTATATGCTCACGAACCAAATCACCCAAAAACTCGAAAACAATGCCTGCTTTTTCCAGATATCCTATTCGATTGCATCAAGGTTACACCGACCTTTATTCCGCCGGTTTTCCATAATCCTGCGAAACTTAGCTAACCTAGTTATGCCCTCTTAACAACATTCGCATTTGAATGGTTGTTTTCGAGATCCTCACCCTCATCCGAATCGCCTCGATTCATATCCAAATCGGTTATCATTTTCACGATCGAATAAACCAAATCATCCCGACAATTGGTTTGAGTTGCCATGATTCGTCAAGTAACGTGTTAAAGAAAATTAGTAAACTTAATTGGTAAATAATCTCGTAAAAATTGAAGTTCGTTGTTTTGCTTGAATCTCGATTTATTGGAGTAAAATTAGGGCTCATTACAAGCGCTTTTTCAAATAAGGAAACCATAATTTCCTAAGTACTTTTAAAATTTTGGTAAATTTGGCTCCAAATTTCATAATTTTAAATGTGGCTCCAAATTGATAATATAGAATTTAAATATTTCATTTTGGCTGCATTTTGAAACCAACACACCCATGACAGAACTGGTTCTTACCCGAGTCCCAAACACCCATATAACTTCAAACCAACAGATCAAAGCACATATAATCAGCCTACACTAAAATCTCACCACATGGCGCATACAAATGAAGAAACAAAATAAAAAATGGAATTAAAGCAACTAATTACAACTATAACTAATAAGCAATCCCATATAAACAAGTAAGCACAAAAATAATCAAATCCAACCAAGGATCACGACACAACAACAAATTACGACACCTTACTTTAAGCCTATAAATAACCTATTTATAAGCACTTAAATAAGTCAGAACATCCTCCAACATTAAAAAAATCAAGAAATCATGTAAATGCAATTAACTTAAAGCAAAACAACAACAAAAACACCCTAAAATTGACAACAACCTAAAAATGAACAACCTAAGCAAAGCACTTATGAACCGCATATCCATGGCTCAACATTGAACGAGTTTGGATCAACCTCAAACCTACAATAATACATTCTACGAGATATGAACTTAAACACCACAACCAATTCCTAAATGCAAAACAACATTAAAAAAGATGAAACAAACTAGCGAGCGATCCCATTCCATTCCATTGGATAAACCATCAAAAGATCCATACATGTTTCATTGTTAATATATCTACAAACCATAATATTAAACCAAGACATTAGACATTATAAACAGATGACACTAGAGCAAAAGAAACCATCCCTTTACATAGCGAGCAACCCTTCAACCATTCATCGACTTAATTTGTTCTTCCTTGGTCTCGATATCCTCCTCACGAGTAATGAGATCATTCAACCCCGCAGACTTAGTCCTCGTAGCCTCCATGTCATGCCTAAGATCCATCAATGTGTCAAAATATTCATCCCCATCTCCAATAGCTACCATCTCAACAATTAAAGCATTAAAATGCGCAATCTCATTCTTTATGTGGTGGCCTCTTGGCATCCGGTTTATAAAGCCACGGAGACCGGAAATTTGTCGAGCCTTGAAGAAACTCATGTAACCATCAACAGATGTCTCCCGCTAAACTCAATTAGGTCATCAATAACACGCTTAGCCAAATGGTTTTGTGGTGATGGTGCCGCCATTGATAATGAAATTGGGTAAAATATGATATTATTGAAAGATTGCAAAGAAAGGTTGAAGAAGAGTTGTGGGATAGTGTGATAGAGAAGATACTTGTAACTCCTTATGAATTCAAACTATAAAGACCTAAACTTTAAAACCGCAAACCAAGTCCTCCTTTTAAACTATCACTATAAATTAGGGTGTTTATCCGTTTGGTTATCGGGTTGTTTGGTTTTGTTAAATCGGTAATCTTTTATTCGGTTCAACACGAAAACCGAACCGAACCGAACCGAACTAGAATTAAACCAAGCGAGCCGAAACCGAATATGAATTCACCGCTTCTTGGGTTGACCCGAAAAGTCTTAAAACGGATAAAACGGAAAGAAACGGACTAACGCAGACGGAAACGTAAGAACGTAAGAAAACGTATGGAACTTAAGAAAATGTACATTAATATGTAAAACATATGAAAACATATAAAAGCAGACGAAAACGTCTAAAATAGATGAAAACGGGTAGAAACGACGAAAACGGTCAAAAACTTATACAAACGGACTAAAACATGAAAAACCGGCGACAAAGTGTAAACACGGACGAAAACGTAAACAAAAACAAAAACGATATAAAACTTATTAAAAGGACAAAGTCGTATTTAAAACGGTGGAAAAGTATGAAAGCAGACGCAAACGTGTAAAACGTATGAAAATGTGTAAAAGTGTAAAACGCATAAAAACGGACGAAAACATGTGAAAAGAGACGAAAACGTAAAAACGCATAAAATCGGAAGAAAACATGTACAAAACTAAGAAAACGTATGAACACGGACGAAAACGTATAGGATAGACTAAAACGCACGAAAACGCACAAGGGTTGTGTTACCGTGCCCAACGTATATAACGCAACCCTAAACACAGTTTCACACAATGTTTTGAGTAAGACACGTGAGTTAATGATTTTATGTCATCCTGAAATGTCAAAATTAACGTGCCCACCTTTAATAACTTTAATACAATTCATATAACCTTCACACTATAATATGGGTCAAAAGCATTGGGTTATAGTTGCTTAGAGTTTCATTTACGACATGATTCAATCAATAGTATATATAAATTATATCCGAAACCATGTTACGGTTTTGGAAATTCAAACATGTTACGGTTTTGGAAATTCGCGTTCGGTTTTGGAAACATGTTACGGTTTTGGAAATTGCGCTCGGTTTAGGAAATTCAAACATTCAATCAATAGTATATATAAAATTATAGTCACACATGTTACGGTTTTGGAAATTGTGTTCGGTTCGTGATCGGGTGATAAAGAATAATGAAAGATATTTGGATTTTGTGAATAAATTGATGAAACATAAACTAAAAACAAAAAAGAGCAAGGTTAGATCAAGTGGTTAACACTCTTGCCTCCGGAGAAAGAGGTCAAGGTTCGATCCTTACCCTTGCAAGGTCGGAGGTTCTTTTCTACCTTTGGTAGAAAAGAAAGCGACCTCTCAAGGTTCTGATTGTCACACCCCAAATTACTGCTTTGCAATGAATGGAATTCTCGGGATTGACCGTCATAGCATCACAATCACAGTTATATTGAACGACCTAAAGTGTCGTTTGGAAAATACATCGCTTGATTTAATAAAACAACCAGAGTTTACAAAGTAGGTCCCAAATGAAAATCAACTTGTGCGGAAATAAGTTTGATACAATTCAAACGATGTTTTAAAGTACATAAAACACAAGTGAGACGCGTCGTCATCACGACTCCATGAAGTCCAAATGCATGCCATGAAGTGAATGCCTTAGATACCGAGATAAAACATGCTAAAAGTGTCAACACAAAGGTTGAGTGAGTTCATAGAGTTTGTTTTGAAATGTAAAGCCTTCCAAAATCGTTTGTGCAAAGAAAGGCATTGTAAATCCACCCGCCCAAGTTCCGCCCATACAAAACTTGCAACCTGTGTATTCACAACCCACCGCCAAATTGTGTATAGTTTATGTTCAAACATATGATTTCAAATGAATTCACAATAGTACCTAACTCGACGAGAACGATAGCACTTAATCAATAAAACTAGACCTAATGTATCGTAGTCAATCGATTTAGAACGTTATACGACGTAGAACCATAGCACATAATCAATAGCACCTAACTCAATGTATCAAGAGTCAATCGATTTAGAACGTTATACTGACGAGAACCGTAGCACGCAAACAAGAACAATTGATATAGTATAACCTTTGATTTAGAAACAATGGTAATCATGGTAGCATTTAGCCTTAAAAATCTAAAGTACTTATGAAAATAGTTAAGCATGTATCTCCCCAAACAAGACAAAACAATTGAAAGTGGGGCTATGAAAACTCACTTGATAAACGGAATGATGGCAAGAGTGAGTACATCGAGGTATAATGTGATGCTTTAACCGGGCCTATTACGAATGATATGATATGTAATGAGTTGCAATGTAATGTTATGCATGCATTTCAGATGCTATTTATACCATTCATGAGTTTTGAAAATATCACTTATCGACGAAAAATACTCTTTTGACGCCTTGACCCTTCAAAATCACTTTACAAGTTTTACGTCAAAATGTCATCCTACAATGGTTTTATAATGATTTATGGTGAAATTTTCACTTTTCGTCAGAAACAATGTCGCCGGAAATTTCTTGAAAGTAGCAAAATGGCTTTGGAAAACTAGTCGTAAAATGGTGTACGCCGATCGTTAGAGAACGAACTCGACGGTTTTGGAAAGTTTGTATCGAAATCTAGAAGTTTCGTTCAGGAGTTTTCATTCAAAAGGTCTCGAACATAAAGATAATAAGGGTTAAAGATGGTGATTTTGGCTAATTGTAGTGCAAAAAGTGAGTTTCGCCAAGTTTAGACATCCGTAATTAATTTATTATAACTCCGCTATACAAACGGCTTGTTGTTTTGAAAATATGCTCGTGAACTTGATTTTATTAGAAGACATTTCATTCCAAAAGTTTCACATCATGGTTAAAACAACCCTCAAACATGGTCGATTCACTACCGTAACACTTGTATCGTAAAAATAATATAGTTTTTCGTAAAATAATAGTTACGGCAATTTTATGAAAACGTGCATATCTTTGTCGCTTCAAACCGCTTTCTACGATAATACGTCCTTAGCTTCGTATCAAGTAAACTAATATATTTTGATAAGTCGAAATAATTTGTGAAGCTTAAGGCTCGTTTTGACTCGAAATATACAAAACATGTTGCTGAAATTTTCGAAAATTATATATTTCGTCGTCAAACTTTAAAAATTCATAACTTCTTCGTTATAACTCCGTTTTTATCCGTTCAAAAGGCCACGGATTCGTTTTAAAGTATATTTTCTAAATATCAAGGCCAAAAAGTCGTGCCTACTGTCGGTTTTTCCAGAAAATCGAAACAAGGACAGAACATAATATATACTTATCGAAAATAGTTTTTCTCGGACAAAACCTATTCTAATCCCTTCAAATCAACTCCAAAGCTAATCTAATCCTACCATACACCTTCTTAGGGTGTCATGGGTTCCTAAACATCATCAAGACCATAGAATACCAAGGGGATAATTATAGGATGACCATATATATATATATAACTCCAAAAATCAAGTAAAAATGGTATAAATCACATATGTCTTGCATGTTTGTACCAAAAATGAAAAGATACATATGAAATGAAAAGGATACATGAAAAAATGAAAGAAACATGCTTACAAGTGAATATGATGAGGTGCAAGTAACAAGGTTAAACTTAAACACTCTTGGTTTTTATTTCAAAACCTTATAAAGAGTGATAACTAGATTGATTAAACACTTGGACTCAAGAAAAAATTTTGATCCCCTCCTAGCTCTTGAAGTGGCCGGTTATAGAAGGAGAAGAACAAGAGAGGAAAATGTTTTACTACTAGGTGAATTATTTGAGAATGAATGAGGTAATAATTCAAGTAAGACTTATGTAAGTGTAAGACTTTATGTTTGTGTGTAAAAGTTAATAATCAAGAAAACCATACTATTTTATCGCAACCTCCCTTGGTCGGCCAAGGGGAGGATTTGTAAGATATTTTTTTTTTTTTTTTTCTAAAATGTATATAATTTGTGTAAATATTTGATAAAAAGTATAAGTAAATGGTGTAGGTAATTGTAACTTTTGGTATAAGTAAGTTTTAATAGATCAAAATAGAATGTAATGAGATAATAAAAATTGTAAAATACATTCCTTGTGAAATTTGAGTGATAAAATAATTATCGTATAATTTTTAAGAAAAACGTCGTAATAATTTAACTTTAACGATTTATATACGAAATAAATTTAAAACACTAGGTAAAGTCAAAATATAGTTTTTATAAACTAAATGTAAGTTTAAAAATATGTCGGGATCATTTTTAGAAATACCGGATTAAATATTCAAAATAATAACTCACGCGATAACGTTTATTTAATATAAAAATTACGCGTTAAATGTGAAATGAAATGTCATGAATGAACTAATATGATGCAAATGATGTGAATGAAATGTAGACTAATCTTAGTCCATATGAAATGTACGTGATGATATGATCATGAATTCGCCGCTAAACCATAAAGGTTACGCGAATTTGGAACACGTAAATCAAGTTTACGATAAATGTTGAAATAGTGAGGCATAAATTGTTTCGAGAAATGACCCAAATTGCGAGTTGTCACATCGATCCTCACCCTTGCAAGGCCGGAGGTCCTTTTCAACCTTGGTAGAACCGAAGCAGCCTCTCTACCTTAGGTAGGGGTAAGGTCGCTCACGCCTCAACCTCCCACATACACCGTGGAAGACGATATTGAGACCCATAACCCGTGGAAGACGGTACTGGGAGTTGGTTTTTTTTTTTTTTTTTTTTTTTTTTTTTTTTTAAACTAAAACAACTAAATAAGCAAATAAATCAACTAACAAAAGTCGAAATAACGTAAAATGCACTTAATCCTAAAAATAATATTGTAAATTTAAGCATAAAATTTAAAATTATTTTTAAAAGTCCTAAATACTTAAAAAATATATATATATATATATATATATATATATATATATATATATATATATATATATATATATATATATATATATATATATATATATATATATATATATATTTTAAATTATACTTTTCTCGAATTTTATTTTATTTATTATGAATAAAAACCTTTTAAACTAATTAAATGAAAAAATCATTAAATCATAAGAGAAAAACATTTTTAAACTAATATGAAAAATTTTCAAAATTTAAGCAAATTTAAAATTCCCCACAAATTAAATTTATTCCCCAAAGTTTGCATCAAGGCATTTCAACTAATTGCAAAATTAACTCCTCCTCCTCCACTCACCACACCACCCTCTCATCTCGCTACAAATCCTGGCCACCACCACAACTCTCCCGTCATAGACCCACCATCCTGGCCACCACCGGTAAGTATTGTTATCTTCCTTTGTACACATCGTTCTAACACATAAAATAACCTGTTAAGCCTATTAGCTAATTGAACATTTGTTTCGAGATATCCTCTTGTAAATTATGTCAATTTCTTGTTAAATTTAGATAGTTAATTGGTTAAAAATTTAAGAAACCTGTTAAGCTGTTACCACATGAACATGGAACCATAATTTAGCTAGTTAATTTCTTATTTTCCTTGACCCAAACATCCCTTTAGGAACTGTTTCATTAGACTTTATTCAATTCTTAGCATAATTCAATACGACATTCAATCTTTGAGCTATCCTCATTACTTGGAATGTCTTTTTAACTTTAAGATCATCAATTGAAGTTTGATATTGTCTTGTATAATCTTCAATAACTTGACCTATCTTTTTAACATGCCCGCAGGGACTACATTTATAAACATTGCTGCTCGGATAAGTGGGACACATTTATAAACATGGACAAGTCTTGGATAGGAACTAATAGGACCAACAAATCTTATGTTGATGGAGTAGCAGCGTTTATTGATTATGCAAGACACAACTTATGGAAGATGGGGAACATCGACCCACGAGTTAAGAAAATGATCTTTCAATGCCATGTCCGTATGCATTGTTTAAACCACATAGAGCATCAAGTGGAGAAAGTGCGCCCATTTATTCAAGAATGGGTTTGATCTAAGCTACCTAAACCGGACTAAACATGGAGAGAAGGATGAGTCATCAATAAGTACCAAACACCGTTAACGCTACAATGAGTTTGTTGACGACACGGATTTTGCTTCAGATATTCCAACATATGCCCCAAAGAATAAAGAGAAATGGTTAATGCTACAAAAGATAATTTTGATGAGGATGATCTTGTCAAGTTTCAACAATTATTATTAGACGCAGAGAAGCCTCTTTACGCAGGATGTCCCGACTTCACAAAGATGTCCGCAATAGTTAAACTACTTAACTTGAAGGGTAAGTACGGATGTTCGATAAGTTCTTTATTGAATTACTAGGATTGTTAAAGAAGATGTCACCGGTAACGAAATGGTGGAAAAAACTTATCAAGCCAAAAATATTTGAAATTGATGGGATCAGATACAAAAGATACATGTATGTATCAACAACCGCCTTCTTTCTTGGAAGGGTGACAAGGATTTGATTGCGGTCGAACTTGTGGGATATCAAGATTGAAGGTGGATAATAAGACTAAGAAAGTGTACGAAAACATTCCAAAGAAAGGTAATGTGGTACTTTCCAATTATACCAAGACCGCAACGACTATTTAAGCTAGAAAGTATTTCGAGGATTTAAGATGGCACGCGACACGGAGGATAACCGATGGTGTGTTACGTCACCCCGCAGATTCAAAGGCATGGCGTACTATAGATGAAAAATTCTCGAAATTGTCAAGATCCAAGAAATCTACGGCTAGGAATATCGGTGATGGGGTTGACGTCAACTCGTGAAATAGGCATCACGTTGTATGGCGGCTTTAACGGTCATATACAACCTTCCTCCATGGTTGTGTATGAAAAGAAAGTTTATCATGCTTTCAGTATTAATATCGGATACCCGGAAATGATATCGATGTTTTTAGAACCGTTAGTTGATGATCCGCAAACCTTATTCGATACAGGCTTGATACATATGATGCATCCACAAAAGATAACTTTAATCTACGTGTCCTTGTGTTATGGACAATAAATGATTACCCCGCACTTGGTACATTATGTGGCTGCCCGTGACAGATGGATTCAAAGGTTGTGTAGTATGTGGGAAAGATACAAACTGTGTTAGACTTTTCGCCTCATCCAAGCAAAGTTATGTTGGTCACAGACGATATCTACCATATGACCATTCGCTCGTAAGGCAAAGGAAGGCATTTAATGGACAACAAGAATTTCTCCCGCTCCAAACCCAATGACCGGGAACAAATATACAACGAGGTACAACATATTGAAAATAAGTGGGAAAAGGAAAACGAACAAACAATAATGCATCGAAACCAAGAAGATACGAGAGGTAGAGGTGGGAAGATTCAAAAGCGTAAAAGAAACATAATGTAAGTAGAGGGTAGTTCAAGCCAAGTAAACGGACAAAACGGTGCGTATTGGAAGAAATTCAACATTTGGTATCGAAAACTTAGGTATTGAGGCATAATTTGTTCCACATTGTATTGATTTTATGCATGTAGAAAAGAATGTTCCGAGAGTCTCGCCGAACTTTGCTACATGTTCCGTGAAAGACGAAAGATGGATCGAATGCTCGATTGATCTGGCCGAGTTGGGGTAAAACAAGAGTTGTTTGCTATGCAAGAACAAGACAAAACAACACTACCTCCAAGATGTTACACATTAACGAATGTTGAAAAAGATATTTTTGTGAAACTTTACACAACATCGTGGTACCACAAGGCTATTGTTCAAATTTCTTCTTTGGTCACCTAAAGGATAGGAAGCTCATTGGCCTAAAATCGCATGACTATCACATACTAATGCAAGAGTTTCGCCAATTGCAATACGCTCAATCATGCACCCACCCACACGATATGCTATTATCGTGTTTTGCTTTTCTTTAAATCAATATGTTGCAAAGAAATAATATTGCAAGAACTAGATAATATGCAAGCGTAATCGGTAGTGACACCGTGCCTACTCGAGAAGTTCTTTCCTCCATCATTCTTTGATATTATGATACATTTGACCGTGCACCTAACTAGGAGCTAAAATTATGCGGTCCCATATGCTTTCGGTGGATGTATCCATTCGAAAGATGTATGAAGGTTATTAAAGGACATGTGCGGAATGTAAATAGACCGAAAGATGCATTGTCGAGGAGACTATGCGGAAGAAACAATAGAGTTTTTAGCGAATATCATAAATCCATGAAAACTGTTGGTATCCCACCGATAAACATGAAACAGATGAAAATGAGGAAGGAAAGCCATTGTCGGCCCAAGCAAATCAATCAAGTTTCATGAACTCTTTCGTAAAGCACATTTGTATGTAATAAATAATACAGATGAAATTGTACCGTTTATCGAGTAAGTCTTACTAACACATGTCTATTTCATATCGAAAATTAAATGATGTATCAAATATAATAATCAAACACGTTGTTTCAGCGACACAAGCAAGTTTTGAAAGCGAAAACCCGGTAAACGAATAGCATTTCGGAGAATGAGCACGCAAGTATTTTGCCAAGTGGTTACGCAAAGAAGTAATTAATCTTATGTTACTCAACATACGCTTTCTAAACCTTATTTCTCACTCATTTTGATCCGAAAATTGGTGTACTTATTCTTTGAGCTAATATATACTTCTAATGAAATTCAGGTTGAGAGAGAGTTACAAATCGACAAAGAAAGTGTATCGTAAACTGTAAGGTGGATATCCTATGGACCACGCGCCACCGTAGTGAAACACGATGCATATCACATCAATGGGTATACTTTTCGCACGAAAGATCATGAAGGCAAAGTTTACTAGAACAATGGGGTTAGTGTTGAGGCATTAGATATCCACATATCTAAAGAAGTTGCAACCACAAGAAAAGCATATTATTATGGGGTTTTACAGGAGATATGGGAACTAGATTACCGTTACATGCAAATTCCTCTTTTCAAATATGATGGGTTAATCACAAAGTCGGTGGTGTGAAACGCGATACTACTCTTGGGTATACATTGGTTGACCGAATAGTTTAGGCCACAAGGTTGATCCATTCATATTAGCCGCACAAGCACGACAAGTGTTTTATGTGAAAGACCGTAGATAAAAATTGTCTATTGTGTTTAAGACACCTCCCAAGAATTACAAAGATAAGTATGACGGCCGATGAGGAATTTAGTACCGCTATTCACCAAAGACAATGATAACATATTGCCACGTGTGGATCGACGTGACTTGGGTAACGAATCACGAACCGACTACTATCGAACCGACCGTGGAGGTGTTGTTTTTTAAAGTCCAAGTGAACCATGTTATGGTCAAGTTGTCACACTCTACCTTTATCATATTTCACTCTTTTAAAGCATATAGACATTCGATTTTTGTACTTTTTAAGAATTTATGTTTATAATACAAGACTTAATATTAGTTAAATTTGTTAGGTATATTTTTTGTTTAAGGATATGTTGAAAAGAAAGAATTCTCACAGATTGAGATGTATGGAAGTCGTGCTAGTTGATGTGCTATAGTACGAGTTAATTCGTGATGTCATTTTTAAGTCTGTTTGACCATTCTTTAGTCCGGTAGTGCAAAAAATAAAAACGATTTTTCTTGCTTAAATAGTACCGCTACCTAATTTTAGATGGTCAAGTATTTATATGGATAATTTTTATTTTTAGAATTCATATTTATCCTTTAATTACTTTATCCTAATCTTTAAAAGTTTAATTATTTTATTTCGATTAAGTCTCCTCACTAGCACTAAACCCTAATTGCCCCGCACTACCAAGAATTCAATTAACATAAAAGATGGCACAATTAAAGTTTGTAGACAAGCACAATCAAGTGGGATTTCTCAAAAGCTTTGAAAGCACATGCTTCGAAAGATAGTGGACTTTCTAAAGGGTAGTCATATCGTATGCCCTTACTCATAATCCAACTATCTATGATTCCCTAGTCAAACAGCTTACGCGATCGCCATCGCTAGAACTATTGGCGATGGGATACTAGAGTTAAATGCAACTATTGATACGTTAGAGTATTCAATCACCGAGGAATCATCAAGCAAGCTTCAATTGGTCGATGCCTCGTGGATTTCAATGTTGGAAAATCAAGACCTCTTTCGTGGATTGGAAAAGATTGGATATCCAACCGATGGAACATTCACTTTTGAAGAGTCATTTTACGCCACAATGGCGCTTCCTTGTGCATCATATTTTACATTGTATGAGCTCTAAAAGTGGTGGATGGGATCAATTTGGAAGCAATATTGCTTCGCATTGGTCTGTCTCTCCACCGCGACTCTTCAATTTTTCAAAAATGATTTTGATGCCATGGTTGCTAATTCCAAGAATAAGAAAAAGTTTTGATGTACCCAAGATTTTGCAAATGATCTTAAATGTTGAAACATCAAGCAAACATCCTTACATTGCTCTCCTTTCACTAAAAAGATATTTGGTAATATGAAAAGGAGTTTTGAAGGGGGCACAAGCCACTTTTGTCTCGCTATGTTGCCTTGTTGCTACTCGACCAAGGTACATCTACATCTGCTCCATCTCCCATCGCTACATCAAGCTCGTGCTCAACCTACATCCGAACTCGAAAAATAGAGTTTCAACAGAGGACACCAACACCCCACCACATTTACCTTCATCCATAAGGAAGAACCACCAGTGATTCCTCAACCACAACCTCCAACACCCACTACTACACAGTAACCCGTTCCTTATCTATGGAAGATCTACTTCAACCGGTTCCACAACCGATTTCAAGGGTTGATGAGTTGGAGAAAAATTGAAGAAGACCAAGAAGTCACCGGGGACTACTCGCAAAAGAGTTAAGAAATTGAGGGAAATTCAAACAGACGGGATAGACATTACAGACTCGAAGGTGAGGAATCCTCCGAGGAAACTCAAATTAGTCCTCAAGGATTGGAAGCACTAAAATATTGGTTAAGAATTTCATTCACAAGAAATCCTTTAAGAAGAGATCGGATAAAGAAGTCGCAAGTTCTAGTGGAGTGGATAAGTCCGGTGACTTTACTAACGATAAGTCCGGTGGTCTTTGAAATTAAATCGCTTTTGATGAAGATTTTAATATTGGCTTTGATGTGAAGTTAATACAAGCATCGAACATATTAATCCGGTAGTGATCCGTAGTACGGTGAGGAGTTTGTGCATAGGGAAGGCAAAGGAATAGTGCAAGAATCTTCCGAGCCTGTGAAGACCAAAAAGCAACTCGCAGAAGAAGAAGCTAGCTTTTCGAGATTGCTAGGATTCAAGCAGAGGATGCGGTCAAGAAGCTAAACAAGTAACAAACAAGGGATGATGAGTCGATTGCCAAAAGTCCGCAGGAGGAACCACAATTAATCAAGAACAAATGAAAAGGAAAGTCAAGTTCGAATCGCCAAATTCTACATCGATGAAGACCGGGATACTATAAATGCCGATTATTAGTAAACAGAGATATCCTTCCCGATATTGGCGGAGAAGACTATGCAAGTAAAATGGTTGAGATAATTAATGAGAAGAAGAGGCTTCGAGAGAGCGTAGACAAAGAGAAAGGATGAATGATCCTGACCAAAGTCGAGCAAAGGGATTATATGATCCACTATGTCAAAAGTCAAGGAATCCTACCGGAAGTTGAGCCGCTTAAGGAAATTGAAGAATGATGAACTAAAAGCGTAATTTGAAAAAGTAGTGTACCAAAATAAAAATTTATTCCAATGGATTCGAGTTGGAAGCTTCAACGCTTAAAGGAAGGGTTACAATCTTCAACCAAAGGATGCTAAGAAGCACAAGATTGTAGAGATCGAAAAGGTTCAAGTGAAAAACTTGGTGATAAGCCAAAACCGTAAAGAAAGAGGAGGAAGTCGAGGTTAAGCAACCGCTTTTGAATATGACAAGGAAGAAATCCATCGGAAAGAAAGGAGTGAAAAGGATAAGACAAATGTTAAGAAGGAAGTGGAAGAGTACATGAAGGATAAGGTTGATGAACCGTCATCAAGAGTTTACCATGGGCTCCATTCCTTCGTGTTCAAGACTTTCGCTAAGATTGCAAAGGTTCGATCATCAAAATGGGAAAAAGGTAGTTTACTCGATAGTAAGGGAAAATCACACGACAATTATATATGTGAACTTTCCGGTTTATTGAGTGATTTGTCCAGGATGATTTGAAGACCATGTACCGGTGATGATGGAGAAGCATGGTGACGAGAGACCAAGAGGAATATGAAAGAGTCCTCCGGGGTGACTTGAAGACCATGTTTGAGACACCGATGTCGATGATGAAATGTGGAAGTCGGCTGTCAAGAACAAGTGATCGATGGAGATATTTCCACACTTGTCGTGCACTGTTTGGAATTAGAAACCGCAATTCTTTATATGCTTACGTAGTGGAGTATCCACTTCCAAACAAGATTTCGGTGGCTATGCTTGAGAAGAAGCTTTTGGTGAAAGAAAGGATGATGCATGCTATCGCTTTTGAGGTTAATTGAATCAAAAGCTCAACAAACAATAATCTTGGCAAGATAATGCTTAAGTCCGGTAGTATTCGTAGTTAGTTCTGCTTATGAAAAACATAATAGTTTATTAGAGTTTAGGAAGGCATATGTACGCGTAGAGATATCTTAGGAAGAGATATCTATATCCTTCTACACGCTTTGAATACTAGGTTTTCCTAAGTGTATAAAGGAACCCTAAAGTATAGTGAAATGAACTTGTACTTAGACGAATAGAAATATTAATAAAATAAGTTTATTAGTGAAATAGTATTTGTGTTCTTCTTGCTTGTTGTTAAGATTCCGCATTAACAATCAAGTACTCGTTGTTAAAGAGTTCTTCATATACATAATTAGTTTGGATTTATCCAAGTTTAGTATATTGTGGTGTTGCACAAGTGTTAATGTGTGTGCATATCAATTTGACTATAAAAGCCATCACCTACAAACCCACATTTTCATTAACAGCACAATAAATGCAACAAACTTGACCATATGGTGTTTAAAGTGAAGAAACGTGTATTTTTTGTGACAATTGATTATCCAATGGCCACATCAAATTTATGTTTGTGTGGCCTTTTCTAACATTTAGTCACACAAAGCATGTTTGTTTTGGGTATTTAGTCACATACAATTTATCATAAAGTGGCTAAAAGTGTTAATAAATGTGACCATATGGTGTTTCAAGTGAAGAAATGTGTGTTTTGTGTGACTATTGATCATCCAATGGCCACATTAAATTTATGTTTGTGTGGCCTTTTCTAACATTTAGTCACACAAAGAATGTTTGTTTTGAGTATTTAATCACATAAAGTGGCTAAAAGTGTTAATAAGTGTGACCATATGGTGTTTCAAGTGAAGAAAGTATTTTGACTATTGATCATCCAATGGCCACAAATTTTATGTTTGTGTGGCATTTTCTAACATTTAGTAATGTTTGTGTGTCACATACCATATGGGTGTTTAAAGTGAAGAAACGTGTATTTTGAGTGACTATTGATCATCCAATGGCCACATATTAAGTTACGTGACCATATGTACGGATTTTGGCTACACTTAAATAATATGTGTGACAAACGTTTAGTGTGACCATATATGGCATTTGGTCACGGTGTTAGTAGCAAATGTGACTTTATAGATTAGCTTTTGGCAAGCTAACACAAACTAAACTTTAAACACACATATTAACTTACGTGAACATATGTACCGGATTTTGGCTACACTTAACGAATGTGTGACAAAACATTTAGTGTGACCATATATGGCTTTTGGTCACAAGTGTTCAAGTGTGTGACATATATTTATCATCGCTTATATGTATATAGTGACTAATGTTGCAACCTCACTTTTCATTTGTCACTGTTCCAATTTCGATGTGGCTAAAGAGTTAGCAAAACATATCACCACCCTTAAATAATGTGTGACAAAACTTGACTCTATGATTTAGACACACAAAAATTACTTCATGTGACTAACGATCAAGGTTACTTGTATTTGTCACGCTGCTCCAAATTCATATGTGGCTAAATGATCCAAACAAAATCACCAGATACCTTTAGCCACACAACGTTCAATTGTGTGGCGACATAGTTCTAATGGTCACACAATCAAAATTTTCATGTGTGACTAATTAGTACATGTTGTCAATTTTCGTACCTTCACCACACAAATATGCGAATGTGGTGTTCCATTTCGACCATGCGTGACCAAATCCCATTTTTGTACTAGTGCCTAAAACAATTTTATAAAAAAAAACAATCGACTAAAAACATTAGGGTTTCGACCCTTAAATTTTTTTTAATTCGATCCATATAAAATTTAAAACCAAATAAGGGCAAAAGCCCTAACCCTAAAATTAGGGTTTACATAATCATAACCAAAACCCTAGAATAATCATATCAAACAACATACAATATTCATTTTTTACGCGTTTAGTAATTAATTACTCATTAAACCAAACTCGTGAAGCCACTGTTAGAATTATATAACATGACAATCATAAATATAAACAATAAACATCAAGTACACATGCGGAAGCGTATAGGAAAGATTAATGAATAAATTAATTAACATAAACAACAATATGCGTACCTTTATTGATTCTAGCCGATTAAGAATAAAATTCACAAAACTATCAATTGGATAAACCCTAATTAGGGTTTATAGGATTATGTGAATTACCCCTTACCTTTTTGTAATTCAATCCAAGAATACTAACAATAATGTGTTAGTACCACTTTCTTGTACACACGTACTAAACCGAATTAAAGTAATGCTAGTTTTATCAAACCAAATAACTTGATGTGGAAAAAGGTTTGGATCGACACCTATGAAGGGGTGTACGACCGTTTGAAGCAAGAAACACACAAAAACAATTTAGGTTTAAGCTTATGAGTACAAGAGATAAATTACAAACACCCTTGATTTTGTATTTATACCCAAACAAACTTGGTGAACAAGTTTGAGTTGTAGATGGATTGGGTTTCCTTTTCTTGTGGCCGATCGGATGAGGTATCCCACAAGGAATTCCGGAACCTTCCCATTATTTACAACTTAGTCCTTTTCCAATTACATTTAACGACCGTTAGTCCATTACACTAATTACTTAACGTCTGTTATGTTATTTCGTTTAATTAATAAATAAATATAACTATTACATTTAATTATTAACTTTAATTCTCATACGTAAAGTGTGCAATCCCGTGGTCTCGAGTTCGATCCTAACACACGTCTATTAATTTATTGTCCATTAAACCAACAAAAATATGTTAAGGTTCGAGTATATTAACCATTGTTTTGTTAATACCATAAGTCGAAATGCAATAGTTCGTTCAACAGCATGGTGAAAGACTAACTATCGTTGCACGTTGACATAATATGCAAGCTTACCTATTATAATCTTGAGAGTTTCCTCATCCATGCCATTATTCTTTCCTGCAACCAGTGGCGGAGCCAGAAAATGCGATTAAAGGGGGCAACGAGTGATAAGAGTTACTCCCCACTTTTATTTTTGTATAATAGAAAATAGGTCGGGTCGGGTCGGGTCCAACTCAAGACAAACACCATTATTTTAAGCCAATTACTAAGTTTCATTGGAGCAGAGATATAAGCATAGGTGTAGGTGTGTACAAGATAAATTTGACTAGTAACTTTATCGTGTTTCTTCCAAAATAAACACATAACCTTTCAGTTAGATCAAATCTTTTATATAATAAAAGAAGGGTTTTGTTAAACATAACTTAATGGGTTATGTATAAGTATTCTATAAATACATAATTAACATTTAATGAACACTCATTGAACTCTAAACATTCCATAATAATATCACTTACCTCTTTAATGATTAAAACTATATAATTATGGACTATATGAGTTCTTTAATCGTTATTTTCATAAATTTGGAATGCTTACACACAACCCATAGAGTTGTGTTTAACAAAACCTTTTATAAAAAGTTATTTAAAAAATGATAATCTGACCAATCGTGAAAGAACATGCATGTTATCAATCACTTGCCAACGGTTGGGCACATTAATGAGATATTGATAACAGTAAATAAAGTAGTAAAATTTACGGTTAAAAAATGAATTTATAACAAAATTATCTGATCGGACTAGGGTTGTATTATTTTTCTTATCGGGTTATCATGTCAACCCGACATGACCCGATATCTTGAAAACGCTTTATTCACATGTAATTTTAGCCCATTTTTATTATCTGATAACTTAAGCAATCATTATTTGTAAATAAATCTGGAATGAAGCAATTGGTGTTGTACCCATCCTCGCACCTAATGATGCAGCCAAGGTTACACTTACACAAACAGTTACTACTTTTACGTTGAACAACAATAGAATATTTGTAGAGAAACACCAGAAAGATGTTGAAAATTGAAATTTAGTGACGTAATTATGGTACCAGTTACTAAAGCATTTCCTTCCCAAAACTATGTATACTGTTTTTAAATCACATCTCACAAGGATGGCACTATAATTCAATTCATTTTTTTGTAATTCGTATACAAAAGAGTCTAGTTACTTTATCAACATTATATTTTTCTAGTTAATTAGTACTCGCATATAGTTAGACTCAAAATCTACCAAAGAATCTGTAATGTTTTATTTTAGACTTTAACTATAGGTTAAGTTGTATGGCTAATGCAAAAAATATAGGTGTCATTGTGCCACACTTATTTATCTCCTAAAAACATTTTTTTTTCCAAAATAAATAAGCCAACCCGTCTAACCCAAATCACCAGACCTGAACCGATAACTCGACTTCTTATCGGGTCGGGTCGGTCGCGGTTTAGTTTTTTCTAACAAAAACCCTACCCGATAACACCCCTAATTGCAACAAACTTCATTTACTAATACTTTCAAGTTTCAACCACTGATAACATGGACTGCTGGTAATAAGTGAGTTTGGAAGTTTACTATTCACAAAGCAAAAGGTACAACCAGACGATGCTAGAACTGATTGTACATGGTTGTTAGCAGATGGTACAAGCTGATGATGCAGACAATACCACACGTATTTGACTTGGTATGTGATGATGACCTAGTAAAAGGGGATGTGTTGGATATGAGGGAATTAACCACTCATTATCTCCTCTTTTCATGGGATCGTGGTTGTGATCACAACTGAACAATGTATTGCCATTTACTTCTTGCTCTATAGTTTTCGGTTACCACCATTACGTTGCAAACCCGTGTGTTGCTGCTCAAGGTTTGCGTGTGTGAACTGTATATATCCTGAAGTGCCTTGGCTCACAGTCGCAGACTCCAACAACTTTAAGGGGTGCCGAACGTACTTAAAAGGACAGGGAATTCGATCCCTTGCAGTTCCATTTTAATTATTGTTTTGGTTCTGTTATTGGTGTTGGGCGCAGGTGCAGTATGGAGATTATTGTAGTGCTAACAACTTATGTTCTTGAGATCCATTTGAAGCTGTTAGCATGTGGATATAATGGTGTCAGACGATATCATGTTAATCACGTGTTCGATGTCTTAGATATTCCAATCAGGTTCGGTTTATCTATTTCTATTGTGTTGCTACTGGTGTATTCTTATTTGGGTTGTTTTGGTTCTGTTGTTGCTGGAACCATTCAAATATGTCATATACTATTGGATATGTTTTTTTATGGTTAAATATGACTATATGTGTTTTGGGTGTAAACCTACCAAGCCTTATTTAACGCTTTTGAGTTTTTGGTGCAAAAAATTTGATGTTGCACCATACTTGGTGTAAAATGTCGTCGGTGAGTGTACCAGACCACATATTGCACTAAATTTATTTTTTAATTGAAGATGAACCTCCACACTTTAACACCAAATTTGGTGTTTTGGTATTGGAAATCTGATTAACTGACAAGCAGGCAAACCACGAGTCTTATGACAGTGTGACCGTCTGGTCGTCTAAAATCATCCGCAGATAAATCTAAATCAGTGTCACATGCAATCAAGATCAAATCGCCAGCTTTGTCTTCATATTTTAGCTTAAAGCTTCCTAGCTTGAGCAGAAATCTTGCTGCAATCTGCTCTTTCAATTTTGTTAATCCATCTGAAAGTATGAATGGAAACCTCACAATATTCTCTTTGTATGTTGCCTTGATAGTCAAAGGTTTCACCGAGTTTTTTAAGGTTGTTTTGGGATGTCCAAGTTCATCAATCAGAATTGTTTCACTCTTATTAGGAGTATGTGGCCACCCCTTAATACCAAGACTTGTGCAAATGCGCTTCAACTTACTTCTGCTAACTTCATATATACAATGTACAAAGTCAAAATAAGAATCTTAGAAGAAAAGGACACTATATATAAACTTGGTTGGGCTAATTTAAAAACTTTTTTTAAAGGGCGAACTAATCAACTCTGTCATTCACAACTAGAGGCACGGAGCCAGAGTGGATGACGGGGTCCATGGGACACCCATGGTATTTTGCAACTTAGTGTTAATTTTTATTAACAACTTATACTTTTCTTATATGTGCACCTGGTAAAAAAAATAGGGTAACTAATCTTGTTTAGTTTTTACTTTTTATTACATGCACGTGGGTCAGTTTGTGTCCTTGTTGTGTCCCTCAAAACAAGTGTTTATATTTAAATTGACCAAAGTTCATAAGATATTTTTATTTAACCCATTTCCATTTCGCTTAAATCTAGCTAGCCAGTTTAAAATTTAGCATAACCCAAATTGACCCATTTATAAGATATGTGAAGAGCTCAAAATTGCCACCTGAAGACATTAGCAACAAGTTACTATATTGTACTTACCACCAAAGATATCCGCAGCTTCCTCAAATGAATTTGGAGTGAGGTTAGGTTTAGCAGCCGCCTTAACTGAACCTGCTTTGGCCTTAGCTGGTTTCTTCTTTGCCGAAGCTTTCTTCGTAACCATCTCCGCGGCTGGTTTAGCATTTGAAGCCGGCTTAGCCTTAGCATCCGGTTTCGTCTTTGCAGCTGGTTTCTTCTTAGCTGGAGCATTATTTTTAGCAGCTGGCTTAGGCTTGGCGGCTGGTTTGGGCTTCGGCTTAGCGGCTGAAGGAAGTTTGTAAGAAGCTTTGACCTTAACTAACTTGTCACTAGCAACTAACTTCTTCAACTGACTCAACAACATCTTCTTAAAATTTGCAGGCAGATGGTCCTTATGCTTATCTTGAATAAACTTCCGAATCGCGTACTGACTCGATCCATTCCTTTCCTTCAACGTCACTATCGCGTCACTAACCATCTAAACACAATAAAAACCACAAATTAAAGATAAAAAATATATGACAGCATGCATTTTAACAAAAGTTGTACTTCGTAATGAAATTACCTTCAAGTAAGGAGGATGTTTTCCTAGCGCAAGTGAGTTCCTAGCTTTCGAATGGATAACACCGTTACTCATCACTGTAAAATATCACCATAAACAAATTATCATAATCTGTCATAGGACACCGTCAGGCGTCAGACTCAATTATATCTGGATCACACACACACTCAAATCAAAATACCTAATAACAGAATAACAAAAACTTTTCATTTCATTCAGTTTGTTCATTTTATTCAACCTAGAGCCGGTTTCGAGTATCTTTTATAAAAAGTTATTTAAAAAATGATAATCTGACCAACCGTATTGTTGTAGCCGTAAAAGAACATGCATGTTATCAATCACTTGACAACAGTTGGCCACATTAATGAGATATTGATAAAAGTAGGGCTGAGCACCGAAGGTTCAAAACCGAACCGGACCGACGAAACCGACCGAATCGACAAAATCAACCGGACCGACAGCCCGTCGGTTCGGTTTCGTTTCAGGTCCTACATGCTTCGGTTTGGTCGGTTCGGTTCGGTCCGTTCGCCCAAAACCGACAAAACATGCCAAATACACATAGACCGATAAAACCGAACCGAACCGATGAAAAACCGAACCGAACCGACAACATTCGGTTCGGTTTCGGTTCGTGTTTTTCACGGTTTTCGGTCCTCGGTTTTGTCGGTTCGGTTCGGTTCGGGTCGGTTTTTGACCGACGCTCAGCCCTAGATAAAAGTAAATAAAGTAGTAAAATTTACGGTAAAAAAAAAAAATGAATTTATATAAACCTGTAGTTTGTTGGAGATGTGAGAGGAAAAATGGGAAGTTGTGGTTTAGTGATTTTTGGGGTTTTGGATTTGTTATGGGTTGAGTTATTGGACCTCTAGCTTTTTTATTGGACCCATTATTTTTTTTTTTATTTTTTTATAATTTTGTTTATATCAAAAGTTTATAAACGCGAAAACGCGGAATCAGAATATAAAGTTTAATAAATCAAACGCTTAAAATCACAAAAATACGTAATCAGAATCGATAAAAACTGCGTTGTCTTGAAAAATTGTGAGAAAGAATATTCCCTATGGATGACTTCCACAGGAGGCTCCAATAAGAGGACCTTTGTTATATACTACTATTTTTGGTGTAAAGACAGCTGCCAGGAAGTTTCTTTCGGGTAAGAGGTCAAGTAATTAAAACAACCTGTACTAAGGTGAAATACATGCGACCAGAAAGGTACGACCAGTTTTGGAGTTTAGTTGTGGTGGATGTGATAAGGCTGCCCCCAGTAAGGAGCCCCAATCCCCCACAAATATACCTTTTTATTTATACACACAAAAAAAGAAAAAAAAAAACGAACCAGGAGTCGATCAGGGAAGCGATCACTTCCCTCCTCAAACCATTAGTCGATCGATTTTCCACAACAAGAAGATCGAGTGTGACTCGATCCTCACAATCACTCGATCGAGTGTGAATCCCCTCTACTGCATGCAGCCTAAAGGGGAGATGTGGTGATGTGATAATGCTGATGTGATAAAGTGTAGTTGTGGTGGATGTGATAAAGGGGAATTGTGGTGATGTGATAAAGTGTAGTTGTGGTGGATGTGATAAAGGGAAATTGTGGTGATGTGACAAAGGGTGAAGAAGTCAAGGAGAGCAAATAAAGACAGAGAATATATGTGTCTCAGTTTGGAAGTTGGTTTTAACATAAGTTGACTAATAAGAAATAAGTAAATAGATAAAGGTTTTTCTTTTAACAAAAAATTATGAGCATATATGTATTTTTTCTCTCACAAAAAACTCAACATAATGGGTCATGTTGACCATAACATGAGAGGATTTCAATCCGTAGATTTGACAAAGCTCGAAAATGATGGGTGTGAAAACAAATTTGGACTCCGACCAAACCATACCTTCTCAGGAATAAATTTGGACTCTGATGAGCTGGCTCCATAAGATGTAACTATTTTAAGAATCGTTGCATTGAATTTCACTCGGTAATATTTTAAGATGTACTAACTATTTACCATACGTAATATATCAATATCTTAAAGTCCTGGATCATTTTCATATATGACATGTCTTAATATTATATCAACTATGTGTTTACCTAAATATTTCATAGAGCCGTGTTTATATTATAGTATACCATCATTCTTATAAGCTAATATTTGTCCTGACTGATGAGGTTACCCATATTAAATAAGTAATACTACAACGAATGGAAGAAATCATGAGGTACGAAGATATAGCAAATTGCAATACACATAAGTACATAACAAAAAGTAATTCAATATAGTAATATACTATCATCAGTAGAATGGAATTTTATTAGGGTATGAAATTTCGAGATAGTAATAACGTTTTTTTTTTCTTAACGGGTCAAAAAGTCAAATGGTCAACGGGTCGGATTATATTATTTTGTCTGGTACAATATACGTAACACATTAATTAAAACAAAACACAAATGCATGAAAACAAGACACAATAATTAAAAGAATAAAATACAAACTTAATTTCAATATATTGAAAATTTCTATTACCAAATGTAAGAGAGAAACTTTAACTTCTAAAAGTAGTTATATTATTTAGATATAAAAAAAATTGCTACAGTATGTAAAAGTATACGTCAAAAGAATGTCAAAAGAACTATCAAAAGAATAGACGTAACATATTGGTTTTGTATTCCCATAAAGACTTTAACTCAAATGACATTTACTTCATCTTTTAACTAGTTATCTTCTTCACTAGTCATGTAATAACACATCTCCATCTCGGCAAGATTTTTCATTTCGTTTTCCATCTTTCTTCTTTTATTTACTAGGTCCGCCCCGAGATCACCCAGTGCCGCAAGTGTTGGGGTGGCTTATGCCAAAATAGATGAAACATGGCATGAAATTCAAACTACTAGCCGGAGAAGTTAAGTAGGTTGGGGTGGTGAAGACCGCTACTAATTCTAATCTACTCCTACCGCTATCACCATGCATACTTTGCATATATTTCTACGGTGAAAATCATCAAATAGTCAAGTTTCGGATCCGTTTCAATCTCAGACTCAAACTTTATATCAACCATAAACCATCAAAGTTTAAACCTGCTCCATTCTTATGTAATTTTATATTACGTTGACCTGAATTAACACTTCTCAAACTTTGCTATTATTTTTGGTTATTGTTTATGTTTAATGCTGCTTTAACGGGTTGCATACATAAAGTTTGTTGGAATTAGTTAAATTCGAGGTGTGTGTTTAAAACTAATGTACAACATGTTAACGAGATGGATACTTTAAGACATTAATTTCGTAAATTTACATAAGAATGAAACAGCTTTTAAAACTTTAATGATTTTTATGATTAGTATAAAGTTTGGCGATCAAATTGGAACACCTTAAACTTGGTTATTAATGGGTGACATATTCCCTATTTGGGCCATGGATAGATATAAAGAGATTGGAACATAGCAAGTGAGATTAGCATACATGGGTTAGACACCTAAGTACTATCAAACACTCCATAACAGATTATGCGTACACAAGGAATATCATATTAGATCTGCAATCATCACATATTTTTTTCGGAATCAAGTCTTAACACAAGACGTGTTGGAAGATATGCATAGAAGAGTAGTACCATACTACCAAATCTACTAGCAACAAGATAAAAGTTATCAACTTGCACATTATCAGCTAAGTATTAACTTAACTTGACAATTTGGGACCTATGGAATTGACCACGTTTTCTATAAAAATGGATGATCTGATCTATTTAGAGAACAACTTGGTTCATACCTTGCTCACAACTTTACTCATATCTCTCTATCTTATAACTTTGTTCTTTAATATACATTATGTATATATATCTGACTTGATCGTACCTCTCTAACGATCTTTTTTTGTCTTTTTAGCACTGCTTACCAAAGACCCAAAAGTCAAGGTTAGCCCAAGTCAAACGGCCAACTCATCACCTTGACGACCATTCGATTTTGGTAGCATCATTTGGCACCATTCGTGGATCGGACCCGATTAAAAACTAGCTTTGTATGCTCTCATTGATGCAGCCACCCTTAATTTCTCTCTCCTTATTTGAATTGTGTAATTAAAATCCTTCCCTTTTTTTTTTTTTTTTTGATGTGTCTCTTACTTAATGTGAATCGAATAGGGACGCAAACATCTTCATCTTTATTCACATTTGAAATCCATTGAGTTTGATTATTTGAAAATAACACACGTTATATACAGCCTGTAAAAATTGACATCGACTAAATGCAAAGTAAAATATCTAATATATATTTTGTTTAAGTTACTATGAAAATATATTGAGACAACCCCAGATACACGGTCTTAAACTAGTTTAAGTGAGTAAAGGACAGCTTCGAAAGTTTCTTCTGGACAAGAGTTCTAGGTATGTTTAGAAAACTAATGTAATAGTATCTTTGTAGTTATAAACTTTAAGTTGTAATTGAATCCATAAATTTATAATACGTGAAATTTCTGATCTTTTTTCAATAAAAGTGTTTGGTAAGTTAATCCGTTAAATGTAATTATAAGATGTAAATGATATAAAAGGACATATCTATAATTGTATAACAAATATTTGGAGGGTATATCAGTAATTTAAAGTTTTAACAGCTCCAATATTTTAAAAAGCTTTATGAATCAACTTTTCATTTAGGAGCTATTTGTTTGAAATAAAAGTTTGAAGTTAATGTATCCAAACGGAGCTACTTATATTAGATGAGATTATTTTTTAACAAAAAGCTAACAGCTCATCCAAAAAGCCATTACCAAGCAGGCCCCTAGTAAAACATTTTAAAAAGATAGGACGGTTTTGGAGCGTTGGATGCTTTATTAAATGAGATTAATGGATATAAATATTTGGGTTTTCTTGATTCAAAATGAGATCGATGGATATAAATATTTGGGTTTTCTTGCTTACAAATGAGCCATGAAGAGCATCATTGTCCATTCACAAACAAATCCAATTATACCAGAATAGTCGTTTCCTTCTTGTCATATGAATTTCTAAAAACTTAATTTGTGCAGATGTGTTCTTGAGTTTCATCAAACATTTAAGTTCGTTTTATTAAAGCCCCTCATGACTTATCTTGTCCACAGACACTAATTATTAAAAACTTTTTTTAAATATTATCTCAAGCTCCATATTCATGATTTTATTACGGTTCGATATGTATGAAGTTTTTTCTTCTCTGAAAATGACAAAGATGGTGGAGGATTATAGTGACATTAAGGTTAACGATGACGAACGTACTGTTGATGATTATGATGTTTAAATCGATGATGATGAAGAGGGTAATGGAAGATGATGTTGGAATTATATAACATGACTAATCATAAATATAAACAATAAACATCAAAGTAAGTGCGGAAGCGTATAGGAAAGATTAATGAATAATTAATTAACATAAACAAGAATATGCGTGCACTTTCTTGATTCTAGCGAACAAGAATCAAATCCACAAAACTAGCAATTAGGATGAACCCTAATTAGGGTTTATAGGATTATAAAATTACCCTCACCGCTTTGTAATTCAATCCAAGATAATAACAAAAGTATGTTATTACTATGTTCTGTACACACGTACTAAACCGAATTAAAGTAATGCTAGTTTTATAAAACAAATAACTTGGTTTATAGGAAAGATTGGATCGACACCAAGAGGTGGTGTACGATCGGTTTCGATCAAAGAAACACACACAAAACTGTTTTAGGGTTTAGCTAATGAGCACAAGAGATGGAAAAATAAAACCCTAGCCTTGTTTATATACTCCAACTAAACTTGGTGAACAAGTTGAGGTTGTTTCCTTTTCTCTTTAGACCGATCGGTTCATGGCATCCCATAGGGATTCCAGAACCTTCCCAATCTTTGCAATTAAGTCCTTTTCCAATACCTTTAGCGTCCGTTAGTCCATTACATTAATTACTTAACGTCCGTTAGTTATTTCGTTTAATAAATAAATAAATATAACGTTTATATTTAATTATTAACTTTAAATTCTCATACGTAAAGTGTGCAATCCCATAGTCTCGAGTTCGATCCTAACTCACGTCTACTAATTTATATCCATAAACCAACAACCCCACTTGGATATATCTTAATAGAGTGATCACATTCGGTTAGCGTCTAGCAACACTTGATGCCTCTAGTACAACTCGAGCAAGGCCCTGGAAAACCTTTAATGATTTCTCATTATTATTATCCTTTTGTTTCTAATACCATGTTAAATAAAGATATGGAATTAAGTCATTCGTATCCAACTATTCTGCTTCTCGTTATAAGTGATTGAGCAAGATTACCAAATCTTCCGAACATATTCGGGAGAACTTTGGGTGTGGCCACACAAACATCTTGTCAACCCTACGAGGGCCCAAAGAAGATTAAACTCCAAATAAATTTGAAGGAACAAATTCTATCTTGACTACGAGAATAACCCATAAACTTTGCAACACTTCAGAAACAACCCTTATGACTACCGATTCGTGATAGCGTTAAGTTGTTCCACGTAGTGCACTACATTCATGACACTTATATGGTATCTCAAGTCCGAGGATAACTATTCATAATTTACTTATAACAATATCCACAAAGTAAATTATGTAGTTGGATAAGTCCTATATTCAATTCATTGAATATCATCCAAATTGGTCAAGTCAAGTCAAAAGACTTAAAGCAAACTCGAGTACACAAATACAATTAAGATCAAGGAGAATACTAGATTTTGAGTTCCGGGTCGTTTAGTCCCGAGGAGACTCGATGGTGTGTTAAACACAAACTCGGAGGATAGAATGATCACTAAGGATAGTGATGCGTAAAGGTTATGATTAGAAATTACACTCTTGATTGATTTGGAATAGAAATGGACACTGATTTGGAAAGCACAACAACGGATCAAAGAAAGCGTGGCGTAAGTTTTAAAACTACGTATCGCACAAAATAAAAAGTGAAAACTAAAAATAAAAGACCTAAAAATATAAAATGACATTTTGGAATCCTAAAAATAAAAGAAAATTATTAGAAAAAGAAAATTATTTTAACACTATTTAATTAATTATTATTAATTAAAACTATTTTAACTATTTAATAAATACTCTAAAATGAAAGAAAATACAAAATAAGGCTAGAAAAATAAACTTATGATTCTGAAAAATCTAAAATACTATAAAACTAATTTTAAAACTAAAAATATATTTTTCACACTTTTTATCTAATTATTACTAATTAATAACTATTTAAAATACACTTAAATACTAGAAAATAGAAAATAAACTTGGAAAAATAAAATTTTAACTTTGAAAAATCTAAAATATGATAAAACTAATTTTAAAACAGAAAATATATTTTTTAGACTTTTTAATTATTTATTACTAATTATTTATTATTTATTAACTATTTATAATTATAATAAATACTAAAAAGATAGAGAAAAATCTGAAACTTTTTCTAAAAATCCTATATGAAGACAGAAACCTAAGAAAACTATAAAAACAAGCTTTGCTTATTAAAAAGTTGAAAAGAAAAATCAAAAAGCTAAAAAATCTTAAATAAACGCTATCACTATTTTTATATTGATGTTTTTGTGATTTTTATTTTTGAAAACTACTTATATACTAATATTATGAAACTTTAACAAAGACAAAAAATTTATAAAACACAAATAAGCAGTTTTGATTACTAAAAAGCCCAACAGTGGATATAATAGCTTATTTGGATGAAATAAGCTCAAATAAGCTTGAACACAGAAACAAAAGCTTAAAACAGATGTAAACAAGCTACAATGAACAGAAATGAAGCTAAAAGATACAAAGAAGCACAATGATTAAGCTAAGAATAAGCAAATAAGCACTTTGTGGTGATGAAAAGCAGAAAATGGGACAAGACTTCAAGCTTATAGCGACCCTAGCAAACAAGTTCCAAAGTGAAAACTAAGACTTGATACTTCAAGAGGACCAGGTTGGCTTTCCAAAGAACCAGAGAACACAAGATTTGGACAAGTAATAAGCTTAATGCAAGCTTATCAAGTTGGGACCAATTTACGTACGTGAGGCGACTTTTGCGAGCAGGTACCCAACAAAAAGCGATAAAATAAGCACTCAAAAAGCTGAGAAACTAAGAACTATCATTTTGTAATTTTCTACACCAACTAGACTACAATTCCCCAAGAGCTTATAAACTGAAACCTACTAATGAACCCTCGTGAAATTCCCAAGTTTATTCAAAACGACCCATTTGAGAATTTTGACTTTTGAGAAAAACCAAAAGTTGACCAAAATGGATTTTGATTTGATCTTAAGCACTTAATATGTTGTTTTAAGGTGTAATAAGACTAACTAGAGCAAGATTAACAACTTTTGAACACAAAATCAATGATCTTGGATTTTGAAAAATCCAACGATGGACTGCATAGATAAGATCAATGCTATTTTGACTTTTTGCTAAAGAGAACTTGTTTTCTTGACTGATATGAGTTGTTTAGACCAAGTTAAACAAGGTTTCCAACAAAACTAAAGACCAAAGAACTTGCAAACTTAAAAACCAAACACCCCTTATTGTTGATTGTTATGAAGTTTTTCAAACCAAATCTCAATTGTAAACCATAAACTTGATTTAGACCTTGTATTATCAATTATTATGACTAATGAAGCCTAAATCAACAATCAAAACAACATAAAACTAAGACTTGATCAAAATGCTATTTCATTGTTAAAGGACAATTTTATAAACTACAAATTTAAAAGAACAAACTACTATTTTTAAGGCTTAAACACACTTAACTATGACTAATGATCACTAAGAACAAGAAATCACAACTAACTAACACCCACAACGGTGAAATGCCAAATTACTTAAAAAAGCTTACAATTGTGCTTCCAAGCTGAAAACCGAGAACAAATACCAAACCCAATCCTATAGCTCCCAGGAGCACTAACCAAGGCCATCCAAGATACACCTTGCTCCAAATTTGTGAACACCTTTCAAGTGATTTTTGATTTTTGACTATTTTCTTGCTATTTTGTGATTTTTTATTTTTCTTCTAAACTGAATTTTAGAGTTCTAAAAGCTTGCTTAAGCTTTCTTGGAGCTTAAGTGACTTATTCTAGTCCATATAATCAACTGAAAACAACATTTGATACAACATGAAATTTTGCTTAAACATGAAAATTTGCATAATCTGAAATTTAACTTGATACTTGAATTAAAGGTTCACAAAAGCTTTATGATAACATAATAACTTGAAATACAAAGTTTTAAGCTTAAAACATAAAGCGAAATTGAAAATTAAACTAAAGCGACATGAAAAATAAAAATTACACTAGATATCTTGATACAATGCATCCTCTCCACTTTATAGACTTTTCCACAATCCCACATGACTCGAATCTTTCCCACCAAACTTGAGCCATTGGATTGGCTAGAATCATCCTATCCGTCCACCTAGCTTTTTGGCGCCAAAATTTCTTCAAAGCGGTTTTATCAATTAATTGATTTGGTTGTTTTAATTAAAGGTTTTGGAATGTAGGGAGTTGGAGGGACATGGTATGGGGGAGGGTTGAAAAATGGTGAAACCAGTCATGGTTTTGGGTAAGCAGTGTTGGGGAGAGATGGAGCTCTGATGACTGGTGGTATTAGGCGCGTTTTGGTGGGTTTGACTTCGGTTTGACCAAGCTTAATAACAAGGGGGTCAAATGGGTGTGGTGGGGTCGAATAGGTTGTATTTGGGGTCAAGGTGCAAGGGTCAAAAAGCAGTTGGGTTGGGCTTGTGTTGGATTGGATTTGGGCCTTAGTATATTAATAGTGTCCGTTTGGTTTTAGTAATAAACAAGGACCAAAAGTGTAATTTGACCAAACTCAAGGACTGAAAGTGAACATTTCCAAACTTCTCACAAGGACCAAATTTGACAAACTTTGATAAAACAAGAACCCTTTTGCATAAAATCCATTTTAAAGGTCCAAGGACTATTTTGTAATTTTCCAAAGTTAAGGGACCTTTCTTGCCAATTGACCAAAGAATCATTCAAGGATCATTTTAAACAACTTAGAATACTTGAGGACCTTGAATGATAAATTTCCACATTTTGAATTTCGAGGACTAGATTTGACAACTTTTAAAACTCGGGGACTAAAGCGCCAATTTTGCAAACTTGATACATTTTCATCGATTTTGATATTTTGAATTTAAAACACATAAAACACGATTTGTGATAATTTGATCATTTTGATGTGTTTTGAGCGTTTCGAGATGATTTTGCGGTTTAGATTATGTAAAAATGATGAGTATTTGGAAACTCATCAATCCCCCCTTGAGATATTGCTAGTCCCTAGCAATGATTTGAAAAACTTTGATGGATTTGAAAACTCTTTACCAAAAGCCATCACTTACGGAGTAGCCAATTGTTTTGATTCAAGTAAGAATCTTGGTACAACGATAACCGGATGATTTATTGGCAAATCATAAACCATATAACGGTTTGATGTGTCTTTACGAAGCCGTACCATACGGACTAGCCAACTCTTAGATAAATTATCAAGATTATCTTTGGTGGTGAATACCAATTATGGATTTTCCTTGCCTTTACCACAAGCCATAACCTTGCGGGCTAGCCAACTCATTATCTTTTGAGGATGATGGGGGTGAAGAACCATACAATTTTGGGCAAATTGCAAGCCATATAAGCGGTTTGAGAAATCTTTACCAAGAGCCGTTTGCTCTGGATTAGCCAATCCTTTTGTCTTCTGAGACATGGCGGATGATAACCAAATGAGAAAGTGTAGAACACTTACTCCAAAAAAAAAAAAAATTTTGGCCAAAAGCGGGAATTGGGTAGATAATATATGAAATTCGTGAGAATTCCCCCACTTAGAAATGAATATTGCCCTCAATATTCAAAAGTACCGCGGTTATGCGAAACAAAAACGTAAAAGGAAATATTACGGCCATTTATTTAGAAGATTTTTTTTTTTTTTTTTTTTTTTTTTTTTTAGAAAGATTGAGAATATACAACGGTGTGGGAAAACTCCCCACACTAGGGTGGTAGAAAGGGATAAGAAGGCAATTATGGGTGAAAACCCATATGGTGCGTGCTAATGTTTTTGATTACCGAGTCACTAGCTTGACTCGATCCCGCATTCATTGGTTCATGGGGAATGTTTGTAAATCCGGGACAACCACGGGGAATGTCCTCTCCAAAGTAATGCTTAACTCGATGACCATTCACTTTAAAATTAGGACCATCGGGTTGAGATAACTCAACGGTACCATAAGGATAAACCTTAGCGATAGTGAATGGACCGGACCGGTGGGACTTGAGCTTTCAGAAAATCTTCAATCGGAATTGAAAAGAAGGACTCGATCACCAACGTTGAAAAAGCGGTTCTTGATCTTGGAGTCATGAATCTTCTTTGTCTTTGCTTGTAGATCAAAGAGTTCTCATAAGCTTGATCACGAAGTTCATTTAGTTCATTCATTTGAACTTTTCTATGATCACCGGTATGTCGTATATCGAAGTTTGCATGCTTTAAGGCCCAGTAAGCCTTGTGCTCTAACTCAATCGGAAGATGACATGCCTTTCCGTACACTAGCTTGTATGGAGTACACCCGATTGGTGTTTTGTAAAGTATACGAAAAGCCAGTGCGTCATCAAGTTTATCCGACCGGGATGCACGATTTTCGCCTCTTGTCCTTTCAAGAATCCTTTTAAGACCACGGTTTGAAACTTCCACGCCCACTTGTTTGGGGTGGTATGCGATGGAGAGGCGGTGGGTAACACCATATTTTGCATGACTCTTTCAAATTGGTCATTACAAAATGTGTACCACGATCACGATTATCGCTCTCGGAGTTCCAAACACAGCAAGCAGAGATTTCAAAACTTCACAACTACTCGGGCATCATTGGTGGGTAAGGCTTTTGCTTCAACCCATTTTGATGAGATAGTCAATGACCACAGTATGTACTTGTTACCACGAGAAGATGGAAACGGCCCCATAAAATCAATACCCCATATGTCAAATATCTCACAAACTTGAATGGCATTTTGTGGCATTTCATTCCTTTGAGATATATTACCATGTTGACAAGCGTCACGAGTTTTGACATAATCGTGGGCATCCTTATAGATTGTGGGCCAATAGAACCGGAATCAAACACCTTTTGGCGGTGTAGTTTGGACTATGATGGCCCCGGTGGGTCGGCATGGCAAGCTGTGAGAATGTCAATAGCTTCACGTCCATAAACACACCGTCGGATGACTTGATCCGCATGATTTTGAACAAGAAAGGGTCGTCCCGAAATAATGTTTAACATCTTTGAAGAATTTGTTCTTCTGTTGGGTCGACATCCCTTTCACAATGAAGTTACCGCATGGTAATTTGCAAAGTCGACAAACCATGGGGTGGTAGAATTTCCACGAAAAGAAACCGCATTGAGTGTCTCGAGAGGAAATGTTTCATTTATATCCTTTTCTCGAAAACATCTTGGTGAGGGTTTTCTAATGCAGACGAGATGATCGCCGCTAGATTCTCGGCTCCTTTTTATCACGTATAATGATATCAAATTCTTGGAGGAGGAGAATCCAGCGAAGCAATCTCGGCTTTGCATCTTGTTTTGCAAAGAGATATTTAAGAGCCGAGTGATCCGTATACACACGCATTTGGTCAAGATAAGATATGGCGAAACTTCTCAAAAGCATACACCACGGCTAATAGCTCTTTTTACGTGGTGGTGTAATGAGTTTGAGCCTCGGTCATAGTTTTGCTTGCGTAGTGAATAGGTGAAAATGCTTATTTCTTCGTTGCCCTAGGATTGCACCGATAGCAAAATCACTTGCATCGCACATGAGCTCAAAAGGCAAGTCGATCGGGAACAGCGAGAATGGGTGCTTGATTAGCTTTTTCTTCAATGTTTCAAAAGCTATGATGCACTCGGTGAGAAGATAAAAGGAGCATCCTTTTCAAGAAGATGGGTCATAGGTAGGCGATTTTGGAAAAATCTTGAATGAATCTCGATAGAAACCGGCATGACCCAAAAACTCCTAATACCCTTGGCGGTAGTAGGATGAGGTAACTTAGCAATGACATCAACCTTTGCTCTATCTACCTCAATCCCGTTCTTTGAAATCTTATGGCCAAGGACAATGCCTTCTTTGACCATAAAGTGGCTTTTCTCCCAGTTTAGACAAAGATTGGTGTCTTCACACCTTTGAAGCATTTTATCTAAATGGGAGACATGATTGAAAAGAATCCCCAATGACCGAGAAGTCATCCATAAACACTTCCATTGTTTCCCGATCATGTCGTGGAATATGGCCATCATACATCGTTGGAGCGTGCGGGAGCATTACATAAGCCAAAAGGCATACGTTTGTAGGCAAAAGTTCCGTATGGGCAAGTGAATGTGGTCTTCTCTTGATCCTGTGGATCAATAGGGATCTGAAAGTAACCCGAGAAACCATCAAGGAAGCAATAGTACTCATTCCACGCTAATCTCTCAAGCATCGGTCCATGAAGGGTGAGGAAAATGGTCTTTCTGGTGGCGTCATTCAACTTACGATAGTCGATGCAAACACGCCATCCGTAACCAATCGAGTTGGAATTAACTCGTTATCTTCATTGTGATAATGATAATGCCACCCTTTTGGGACACAATGAATTGGGGTGACCCAAGGGCTATGCGAGATCGGGTAAATCAATCCGCATCAAGAAGTTTGATAACCTCTTGTTTGATAACATCATGGATTTTTGGATTCACTCGCCTCGATGTTGAGCTGCGGGTTTGAAGTCATCCTCCATCAAGATTTTATGAGTACAAAACTCGGGGTTTATACCTTTGATGTCGGAGGTTTCCAAGCAATTGCTTGCTTGTGTGACTTCAAGATTTTAATGAGGCGACTTTTCATCTTTACTCAAATCTCGAGCAATAATGACGGGTAATTTATCATCACCTTCAAGGAATGCATACTCGAGATGAGGAGGTAAGTCCTTAAGCTCAACCTCGGAAATTCTTGATTTTCTCAAGCGAATTGACTTCCTCGTTATGAAGTTTGATGGGAGGAGAGGAAGAGAAGTATCCAGTTGACACTTTCTCAAGAAGAATATCTCCTCAGTTAATCTCATTTGATTAATCTCAAGCGGGATTGAATCACTAGGATGAGGGGTTGATGATGGATCATCATTGAGCAACTTCTCAATAAAGTATGTCCCCTCAATATCAATTGGGCGTGATCAATTTCCCAAGTGCAGAATCACTAGCCAAATATGCTTCAATCTCATCTAAGATGAAGTCGCTTCCCTCAAGCGGAGTGATAGAAGGAGTAAATTGGCTATGATAGGTGAGAAGATGTGGTGGAATCCCGCTCACGAATTATGAGAATAACCAAGAACTTCTTGAGAGTACTCGTCGGAAGCAACATCAATGATATCTATTCGGTTAACCGATTCGGAATCATAATTTGCGGAGTACCTCGAAGTTTGGTCAAGGTTGAAGGTGTGACTTCATTACCAACACGCAATGTGATTTCTTGCTCAAATACATCTATGAGAGCACGGCCCGTTCTCGGGAATCCTCGACCAACAATGAGAGGAACCCGATGATCGGCATCAAAATCAACAACCACGAAGTCGGTGGGAAATGGAACTTTCCTACTTTCACAAACACGTCCTCGGCAATGCCAAGAGGACGGGATATGGAAACGATCGACAAGCTCGAGAGTCATGCATGTAGGAGTGAGTTCGGAAGAGAGTTTCTTCCATCTTGAATATGGCATAAGATTAATGCTTGCACCAAGATCGCTAGGGCAAAGCATTCAACCATCCACTGGAATACACAAGGTAAGAGAAATTTCCGGGATCTCCAAGCTTTTCAGGAAGCTTTTTAGAATAAGCTGGCGGCGGTTCTCGTTAAGAGGAGTCTTAGCCATTTCAAACGACTTTTCCTTATTGCTTAACATGTGCTTGAGAGTAGATGCGAACTTGGGCATCGGCATGATAGCATCCATAAAGCTTATGTCAAAATGTAACTCTTGGAAAATTTGGAAAAATTTATCCATTTGATGACTAGCTTTTCGCGGAGCTTTGCTCATTCAAGCGTGATGGGTAAGGAATAGAAGATTTGGATTCGATTCTCAGCAGGAGCTATAGGAGGTTCAAAACAACTCCTTGATTAGACTTGGGTTTCGGACCACTTGAGGATGGACTACAGAAGGTTGGACGTGTCTTGATGCCGTGGGCTTGAATTATGCACTTTGTCCGTAGTTTCCTTGGTAACTTGACTCATTGGCGGTGGAGGTGGCATTGGAGTCGTGGGTCCATTATGTTTTGGAGGTTCACTTGTCCACTACCTTAGGGAGAAGAAGAAGAAGAGGTAGTAGGAGCAGCGGGTCCGGTATGAAACACCACTTGGGTTGTGATCGCCTTGGCATCGCCCCTCGGGTTAGCGATCGTGTTGCTCGGTAAAGTACACGAGCAGGGTCGATCATTTAAAGACTTCTTGGATCGACAATCGGTGACCAACAACTGTTCATTTCATCTTGGGATTTCATAAAGCGCTTGATAACTCATCGGATGATGGTCTGGAGGAGTAATGCGGGAGGAGGCTGGAGGGACAATTTGAGGTCGTATGTTTTGATTATGACCAAAATTCCCTTGATTAGGATTCATATTCCCATGAAATTGATTCCCTCGATTGAAATTGTTTTGATGAGGGTTTCCTTGATGATGGAAACCTTGATTGGGTCGAGGATAGAAATTACCTTGGTTTTGATAACCTTGGTTCATTCTTGGTTGGTTCGATTCGGTTTTGCATGTTGTGATTTTGATTGAAACCGGGTGGTGCACGATTAGTGTTAGCACGGTAGTGTGGTTCATTTGAGGACGGTATTGATTACCTCCTTGTTGTGAACTACCGGCTAAAGCATTGGCCTCAAAGGACTACCATCGGTGGCGGTACAATTGTAGTAAGCGTGAGGACCACCACAAGTGACACAAACTTCAACTTTCTTCACTTGACATGTGTTGGTGGGTGAGTGAAGGAGACTTTCTTCGGTTAGCAAGAACCAAAGCTCGAACAATGTCGTGAGTTTATCAATCTTAGCATCGGTGCTAGATGTACTCACGGGGATGAAGAAGAAGAAGGTCCGACATTAGGCGATATGTCTTAGCTACGAAAGGACGGACACGAGATTTGTTCTCAATGATCGCAAGGCCTCTTTGGTGGTCTTGCTCAGAAATACCTCCAGCGGAGGCATTCAAAGAATCTTGATTGGCTGATTGAGACCATTGTAGAAAGTATCCATTTGCATTAACTCGGTAAAACCGTGATGCGGACACTTGAAGCAACTCTTTATAACGATCCCATGCCTCCCGAATGATTCATCAAATCTACGAGAAAATTTCATTATCTCATTCTTAAGACTTGTGGTTCGGGATGGAGGATAGAACTAGTTAACGAACTTGGTGACAAGATCTTCCCATGTCTCTATAGAGCGAGGGGTTGTTTCTCAAGCCAATTCGGGCTTGTCCTACAGAAAATGGGAGCAGAAGAAGCTTGATAGCCGGATGGGACATTCTTGTACTTGATGGTAGATGCTATCTTGTTAAACCATCGAATGTGTGCATGAGGATCATCCGCTCAAAACCATAGAATTGGCTTTGGGTTACTAGATTGAGCAACCCGGTTTGAGCTCGAAAGTGTCGACCACGATGGTTGGAACAACAATGGCATCTCCGTAACCCTCGATGGGTGCTTGAGAAGCTCATTCATGGGTTTGTCTTCGCCATTTCGGCGGGAGGTGGTGGTGGTAGGCGTTCCTCGATCACGGTGAAGGAGGTGAGCGTCCTCTCGTCTCGAGGAATGTTTCCAAGTTCGGAAAGTGGACTTGTAGAAGCTGGAAGAGCAGTCGCATGCACTATGTATAAAACCAATTTTCAAAACAAATGAGGCAAAACACAAGTGAACTTAACCAATAATCACAAATGAAATGGCTTCTTTGAAAAAGGTACACCAAATCACAAGTGACACAAAGGCAAGTTTTAAATCGATGTTCGGGAACTTATTAATGGTCGCACCCCAGTTAGGTAGTGCCTTTGCCTTGATTTGCGGTGGTTGATTTTATGTATTCAATTAAGTACCACTTTGAAAAGGCGTAGGTTAGATTTGTCTTGATGGGTTCAAAACTTTTGGACAATATTTTTGTTATCGTCCGTTTAACCAAATCGTATCTCTTCAAGAATCACCTTAAAGAGAATACAAAATAGAAAGCGTTCGATTGTTTTGTTGTTTTATATTTTTTGGTGTTTTAACACTTTAGGAAAAGTGTTAATGACTTTTTGATTTTCTTATAACTTTACAAAACTTTTTACAAATGGTGGGTATGTGCAACAATGGATCGAAAATGGCTGACACACGCTAAAGCCTCCCCGTGGCGCCAAAATTTTGATCTGCGCAAAACCGTCAAGTCAAAAGACTTAAAGCGACTCGAGACACAAATACAATTAAGATCGGAGAATCGAGGATTCCGGGTCGTTTAGTCCCGAGGAGACTCGATGGTGTGTTAAACACAAACTCGGAGGATAGAATGATCACTAAGGATAGTGATCGTAAAGGTTATGATTAGAAATTACACTCTTGATTGATTTGGAATAGAATGGACTGATTTGGAAAGCACAACAACGGATCAAAGAAAGCGTAAGCGTAAGTTTTAAAAACTACGTATCGCACAAAATAAAAAGTGAAAACTAAAAATAAAAGACCTAAAAATATAAAATGACATTTTGGAATCCTAAAAATAAAAGAAAATTATTAGAAAAAGAAAATTATTTTTAACACTATTTAATTAATTATTATTAATTAAAAACTATTTTAACTATTTAATAAATACTCTAAAATGAAAGAAAATACAAAATAAGGCTAGAAAAATAAACTTATGATTCTGAAAATCTAAAATACTATAAAACTAATTTTAAAACTAAAAATATATTTTCACACTTTTTATCTAATTATTACTAATTAATAACTATTTAAAATACACTTAAATACTAGAAAATAGAAAATAAACTTGGAAAAATAAAATTTTAACTTTGAAAAATCTAAAATATGATAAAACTAATTTTAAAACAGAAAATATATTTTTAGACTTTTTAATTATTTATTACTAATTATTTATTATTTATTAACTATTTATAATTATAATAAATACTAAAAGATAGAGAAAAATCTGAAACTTTTCTAAAAATCCTATATGATGACGAAACCTAAGAAAACTATAAAAACAAGATTTGCTTATTAATAAGTTGAAAAGAAAAATCAAAAAGCTAAAAATCTTAAATAAACGCTATCACTATTTTTATATTGATGTTTTGTGATTTTATTTTTGAAAACTACTTATATACTAATATTATGAAACTTTAATAAAGACAAAAATTTATAAAACTCAAATAAGCGGTTTACAAGCTAAAAAGCCCAACAGTTGGATATAATAGCTTATTTGGGTGAAATAAGCTCAAATAAGCTTGAACACTTGAAACAAAAGCTAAACAAGATTTAAACAAGCTAATGAACAGAAATGAAGCTAAAAGATACAAAGAAGCACACTGATTAAGCTAAGAATAAGCAATAAGCACTTGACTTGTGGTGATGAAAAGCAGAAATGGGACAAGATCTTCAAGCTTATAGCGACCCTAGCAAACAAGTTCCAAAGTGAAAAACTAAGACTTGATACTTCAAGAGGACCAGGTTGGCTTTCCAAAGAACCAGAGAACACAAGATTTGGACAAGTAATAAGCTCAATGCAAGCTTATCAAGTTGGAACCAATTTACGTACAGAGGCACTTTTCGAGCAGTACCACTAAAAGCGATAAAATAAGCACTCAAAAAGCTAAGAAACTAAGAACTATCATTTTGTAATTTTCTTTACCAACTAGACTACAATTCCCAAGAGCTTATAAACTGAAACCTACTAATGAACCCTCGGTGAAATTCCCAAGTTTATTCAAAACGACCTTTTGAGAATTTTGACTTTTGAGAAAAACCAAAAGTTGACCAAATTGAGATTTTGATTTGATCTTAAGCACTTAATATGTTGTTTTAAGGTGTAATAAGACTAACTAGAGCAAGATTAACAACTTTTGAACACAAAATCAATGATCTTACTTTTGAAAAATCCAACGATGGACTGCATAAACCAAGATTTAATGATTTTGACTTTTTGCTAATGAGAACTTGATTTCTTGACTTGATATGAGTTGTTTAGACCAAGTTAAACAAGTTTCCAACAAAACTAAAGACCAAAGAACTTGCAAACTTAAAAACCAAACACCCCTTTTGTTGGTTGTTATGATGTTTTTCAAACCAAATCACAATTTTAAACCATAAACTTGATTTTAGACCTTGTGATATCAATTATTATGACTAATGAAGCCTAAATCAACAATCAAAACAACATAAAACTAAGACTTGATCAAAATGCACTTTTAAGCGTTCAAAGGACAATTTTATAAACTACAAATTTAAAAGAACAAACTACTATTTTTAAGGCTTAAACACACTTAACTATGACTAATGATCACTAAGAACAAGAAATCACAACAACTAATCACCCACAACGGTGAAATGCAAAATACTTACAAAAAGCTTACAATTGCTTTTAGTGAAAACCGAGAACAAAGACCAAGGACAACTCCTATAGCTCCCCAGGCACTAAACCAAGGCCATCAAGATACACCTTGCTCAAATTTGTGAACACCTTTCAAAGTGATTTTTGATTTTTGAAGTATTTAATTGCTATTTTGGTGATTTTTATTTTAACTTCTAAACTGAATTTTAGATGTATCTAAAAGCTTGATTAAGCTTTCTTGGAGCTTAAGTGACTTATTCTAGTCCATATAATCAACTGAAAACAACATTTGATACAACATGAAATTTTGCTTAAACATGAAAATTTGCATAATCGAAATTTAACTTGATACTTGAATTTAAGGTTCACAAAAGCTTTATGATAACATAATAACTTGAAATACAAAGTTTTAAGCTTAAAACATAAAGCGAAATTGAAAATTAAACTAAAGCGACATGAAAAATAAAAATTACACTAGATATATCATTTACAATGCATAACTCTCCACTTTATAGACTTTTCATACAATCCCACATGACTTCGAATCTTTCCCACCAAACTTGAGCCATTGGATTGGCTAGAATCATCCTATCCGTCCACCTAGCTTTTGGCGCCAAAATTTCTTCAAAGCGGGTTTTATCAATTAATGGATTTGGTTTGTTAATTAAAGTTTTGGAGTGTAGGGAGTTGGAGGGACATGGTATGGGAGAAAGTTGAAAAATGGTGAAAACCAGTCATGGTTTTGGGTTTCTGTTGGGGAAGAGATGGAGCTACTGATAATGAGTGGTATTAGGCGCGTTTTGGTGGGTTTGACTTCGGTTTGACCGACGAGTAATAATAACAAGGGGGTCAAATGGGTATGTGGTGGGGTCTTTTTAGGTTGTGACACTGGGGTCAAGGTGCAAGGGTCAAAAGCAGTTGGGTTGGGCTTGTTGGATTGGATTTGGGCCTTAGATATTATATAGTGTCCGTTTGGTTTTAGTAATAAACAAGGACCAAAAGTGTAATTTTGCCAAACTCAAGGACTGAAAGTGAACATTTCCAAACTTCTCACAAGGACCAAATTTGACAAACTTTGATAAAACAAGAACCCTTTTGCATAAAATCCATTTTAAAGGTCGAGGACTATTTTGTAATTTTCCAAAGTTTAGGGACCTTTCTTGCCAATTGACCAAAGAATCATTCAAGGATCATTTTAAACAACTTAGAATACTTGAGGGACCTTGAATGATAAATTTCCACATTTTGAATTTCGAGGACTAGATTTGACAACTTTTAAAACTCGGGGACTAAAGCGCCAATTTTGCAAACTTGATACATTTTCATCGATTTTGATATTTTGAATTTAAAACACATAAAACACGATTTGTGATAATTTGATCATTTTGATGTGTTTTGAGTGTTTCGAGATGATTTTGCGGTTTAGATTATGTAAAAATGATGAGTATTTGGAAACTCATCAAGAAACTCATTTCCATTCTCTAGTCTAACTATTAAGATAAACCAAATTTCCAAAATTGATTATCTTTATGGACAGCATCTTTAACATTCATAGTATGAGTAATTTTTCCAATTCAATATTTTGTAATCCATCATAATGATTATCAGGTTTACTATAATCCTGTAACTCATATTTCTCAGCATATAAGTCAAATATCTGAGATATCCTTGCAGATCTATGAATGAAAATTCCATCATCTTGAGGTCTATCATTTACATGTCTAACCTCATCATGATATTTACTAGTGTGTTTTAGAAGATTATGTATCTTGTTATTTTATCTTTCAAGATAGAAAAAAACTCCCACTTGCCTTTTGTAATATATAGACTATCTATATATACTTAGCAATTAGAGCAAAACTACATTGTTCTCTTTTGGGACATTACAAATACACATTGATAATTCCTGATTTTACTTTGTTAATAACCTATTCATTAATAGTTTAACAAATTCAGAATCTTCAATTTAAAAACTTTATGTGATTCATCACATTCCATAATGAAATGGTGTTTTATTAATCTTCTAGGTTGGAGTCATATTGAGTATATTCAATCCATACTCAATTTTCTAACCTTGTTACTTTTAAGAAAGAAGTTATGGTTATCTTGAATCAAACAAATCAAATAGAGTCGATTCTCTGGCGAAAATACCATCAACTTGTGGTATTCATTAGAATTTAATATTGTAAGACAATCTAATAATATATAAGATAAACATATTTCTTTTGGCTTACCTATTTACCAACTAAGTCAACTTAATGGTATAATAGACTTTCCTAGCCAATTACATGCTTTATAACACAAGTACCTTTTAACCAAGTCACTTCATATCTATGTTTCAACAAGAACATAAACTGTTATAATCCCATTATACGTTATAAATCATTGATCAACTCAATGACTTCTTGTATATGTCTTAATTAAAAAACATAACAAGTTAACGTCTTACTTTATTATAAGTCTTAAAAGACTTTATGTTTATGTCTTTACAATGAATCATAAACATGTTTAACTAAAGTAATTATGAACACAACTCTTGGTTTCAATAGTAATTTCAAGTTAATTTATTTTACTTCACAATAATGTCGACTACATTATTTTTCATTTATGTCATTCCAAAATTCATAAATAAACAAATTGAAGTAGGATTAGATTACTTCATTTATGTCATTCTAATAATACATAAAAATCTAATTTGAAGTAGTCTTATATATCATTTTGACACATGTTCTATATACTTGTCTAATTTAGAAACTGTAAATATGTCCATGCAAGATCTCACTTTACATAGAGATTTACTTTGTTGTTGCAATCTCGCCAAGTTCTCACATGACGTAAATTGTAACACCAAGTGTTTCTTGAATTAGATATGTACAAGTTATATTAGAACGTTAGTCTCTTACCTTGCAGTCAAGAGAATCCTCTAAATCAAAAATTTATATGTTGTACCTTGCACACAATATAGATTTCTCCCACTTGTGCATGGAACAACATCATGTAGCAGATAAACAACACAACATATGTTTGTTTATGTGACTAATATGATTGTGTCATTGATATTAGCATAACTAGTAGATGTAGAACCACTTCATTGTCTAATAAGGAAACGTACATGACTATCCTTGAAAACATAAGTGTCTACAAGTGGAAAGTAATTATCGTAAGACATTCTAGAGATAATCTGAGTTACTCCCACTGAATAAGAGATCATTACATTAATTCTTTATTCAGTAATAAGAACACAACACTCCCACTGGATTTGACAACATTGTAAGTGTTTCATTAACCAGTGAAAGAAAATAGTGTGTTATTTACTTCCTACACCTTTGAGAAAGTCCATACATAACAATTACAAATGTACTTAAAAGAATGTATTCTACTATGTAGATGATGAATTTATCCATCAATGCTATTAACTTGAAAAATTGGGCATGCAATTTCTTTCTTAATAGTTCTACTATTCCAACAATTATAAGATACTTTTAAATGGTCAAAGCACAACAACTAGATAAAATATGCTAGTTTGTCTTTTACCAATTATACGATAATTAGTCTAGCTTCTAATTTAATAACTCGAAAATATGCAATTTTCTTAACTATTAAAATTTGCTTACGAGTTACGTATTTAGAATTTAGACAATTCTAATTGTCCTATCATACCTTTCTTCATTCATGAAAAGGAATTGGATTGGATCTCACTCTTTCTTATGAAAAGAGGACTAGGTTCATTCTTATAGTAAAGTTGACTCTACCAAAAAAAACCCTTACAGGTGTAGATCAATTTACCAATTCAGGAATAACCTTCATTTACGGTTTAATGTTGCATTAATACATTTAAAGAATTAGCAAAATTCAATTTTAGTATTTTCGATAATTAAACTTTTCAAGAAAATAAAATACCCAAGGTAATATTCATATAACCATAGAATTTTCTCAAAAACTAGGATCCAAATTATCATAGGTTCATTACATCAGTTGATCCGCTAGCAACGAATGCATATAATAAGGTGTCTGTCGAACATTAATTGGCAAACAATTTCCAATTCCTAGATCATTATGGGATTTATATTTTCCAACGCTATTGCAAATATAAACATGTTTTATCCCATCTTATGCCATTGAGTCCAAGATCTCACTTCTACTCAACTTAAGTGTCTAACTTAAAGAAGCGCAAATATGTCCATGTAAGGTCTCACTTAACATAGAGATTTACCTCTCCATCACAATCTAGCCAAGTACTCTCATGACTTAAATTGCAACTTCAAGTGTTCCTTTTAATTAGATGGCATATACCTTAATTTAAAAGGGTAGTAGTTTTGATTTTATGTAGTCAAATCAAAGATGTACAAAGATGTCATGCATTCATCTTGTAGCATAATTTTAATAAAAAAACTTTTTATTACCAATTCATAAAGATCAAATTATCAAAGTTTTGATTGAGGTATTGGGTTCACCAATCAAGGAATTTAGTGTTAATTATCATCCATTATACCGTACTTTTGCATAAGTGTAAACACTTAGTGTTTCGGATAATTACCACCGAAGTGGCGCATGGAATTAAAACTAATTCGCCCTTAAGATGAGCTTGTACATTTTATGGCTTACTAAGTAGCTCCATTCGAACTTCTGAGGCGGAGGACCGGTAAGCGCAAACGCATAACCTTAGACATCCATTCGGTGTATTGCGCACTTCTTAAATAACCCTTTATAGTTCATTCGAATGGGTGAGCCGTTCGGTCATTGTACCAAAGTCACCAATCAATTAAACTATTGAAAACTTAACTCTTCCAAAACAAATCAAATTTCACCATTGTTTAGTCCGTATTATTTTTCTATTCAAAATTACCCTTTGCTTAAAACTGTCGCACATAATAAACAAACAAGTAATACCAATAAAAATATAAACAACTAAAAACAATGCGCACATAATAAACAATTTATACGTGTAAACAAGTAGCCATATGCAACTTATTCGATAAAACCCTATTAATAATCAATGTCTAGGTTAAATTAACGTATATATTAATTAGGGCTTTCACTCTCTCAATTGAAAGTGAGCCGCATACATCGATCTAATCGATTGCGTAAACCCATAATTAATGATATACCAAATTGCACATAATTGATTCATTAATGTATATAATTGAGTTTTCCCAATTCAAGATTTATCATAATTATACATGTGTATAAAACTTAACAATTAATCCAATCTTAACAATTAAATAATAATACAAGCAACTATCCATGACAAACATGCATGTATCATCATGGATATAACATAACAATTATTCAATTAAGTCACAAGATCGCATACAATTCCATGTCACATAACACTTTATTCATGAATTTATCACGTAACAAATATATTAAATCTAGGTTTCGATATTGATAACATAACAATTAATATAAACCCTAAAAAAATTTAGGAAATCGACTAAAAAATTTTAGGGTTTCCACCCATAAAAAAAATTTTCGATCCATAATAGATTTTTAAAACCAAATTAGGGCAAAATCCTTAACCCTAAAATTAGGGTTTATATAATCATAACCAAAACCCTAGAATAAATCATATCAAACACAATACAATATCCGTTTTTTACGTGTTTAGTAATTAATTACTCATTAAAACCAATGACTCGTGATGCCCATTGTTGGAATTATATAACATGACTAATCATAAATATAAACAATAAACATCAAAGTAAGTGCGGAGCGTATAGGAAAGATTAATGAATAATTAATTAACATAAACAAGAATATGCGTACCTTTCTTGATTTTAGCCGAACAAGAATCAAATCCACAAAACTAGCAATTAGGATGAACCTAATTAGGGTTTATAGGATTATAAGAATTACCCTCACCGTTTTGTAATTCAATCCAAGATAATAACAAAAGTATGTTATTACTATGTTCTTGTACACGTACTAAACCGAATTAAAGTAATGCTAGTTTTATAAAACAAATAACTTGGTTTATAGGAAAAGATTGGATCGACACCAAGAGGTGGTGTACGATCGGTTTGGATCAAAGAAACACACACAAAACTGTTTTAGGGTTTAGCTAATGAGCACAAGAGATGGAAAAATAAAACCCCTAGCCTTGTTTATATACCCAACTAAACTTGGTGAACAAGTTGAGGTTGTTTCCTTTTCTCTTTACACCGATCGGTTCATGGCATCCCATAGGGATTCCAGAACCTTCCCAATCTTTGCAATTAAGTCCTTTTCCAAATACCTTTAACGTCCGTTAGTCCATTACATTAATTACTTAACGTCCGTTAGTTATTTCGTTTAATAAATAAATAAATATAACGTTTATATTTAATTATTAACTTTAAATTCTCATACGTAAAGTGTGCAATCCCATAGTCTCGAGTTCGATCCTAACTCACGTCTACTAATTTATATCCATAAAACCAACAGATGATGCAAAATGAATGATGATGATGTTATTGTTGCTCGAGGATGATTATGATTATGATGATGATAGATGATGCAAAATCTATGATGCAAACTGGACTATGCAAGATCACTATTTTGATGATGATGAATTAATGATGCAAGTTAGAAGATTTTGATAGATGTAATGATGTTTAACACAATGATGATCATCCTCGATGCATAAATGCTGGAACTTACATGATCAAGGATCAAGTACTAAAATCTAATAAGCATAAGCCATAATTACGCAGCAACAACAACAACAACAAAATAAAAATAATAAAAAATAAAAAATGCATCATAAAAGACGGGAATGAAGGAGATACTCTCATGGAGACTTTCTAATTTGGATTTCTTATTATACCCTTTTAAGCTTGGTGCAGGTGATATGTGATTGTTATTGTCCCAAACTCTAGATCAAAGTATATAGATTGCAAAGTATTGAAAATGAATAAGTAAAATTTGTCTATTAAACTTGTAAATGATACATGTATACGAGTATATATAATCTCCCAAACGGTACCATGAAACGTTACAACTATTCGTTTGTAACCGTTTTCCATAACCGTTTTTGTAACCGCTTTATGGTTACTAACTTTCTATCTAACGTGTTTGGTCCTTCGTATAATAATGTTTACATAAGAAGCATAAGTATTAAGATTATTTGGTTCACATTCTCCTCCTTAATCTTGATCGTTGCTTCGTCCTAAATCTTGAACTCCGAGCATTTGTCGCATAGTCACGAACTTCAATCTTGGTAGAGCCTTCGTTAGAATATCTGCTCTTTGTAGTTCTCCGTTGACATGTTCCACATTGATGTGCCCATTCTCTACGCTTTCACGAATGAAATAGTAATGAATATCGATGTGCTTGCTTCTTCCATGAAAAACTGGGTTCCTGACGAGTGTTATTGCTAAAACGTTATCGACCTTCAGCGTTATCCTTTTCTCTTCCCATCCAGTTAGTTCACTAAGCAATCGTTTTAACCATAAGGCTTGATATGTTGCTGCAGTAGCCGCCATAAATTCGATTCACATGATGATAGTGCCCTTGTTGGTTGCTTCCGAGTACACGGGTAATTGGCGACTCTCGAAATAAAATACTATCGATGGTTCCTTTTCCTTGATCGGTGTTGATTCCATAAATCGTCATTGTAACTGTAATGTTGCGGCCGCCTTCTTCTTGTATATTATGCAATGCTCCTTTGTTCCTTTGATGTATTGGATTACTTGCTTTACCGCCTTGGTGATGATCCTTGGTCTTGCATGAATCTGTTGAGTAGTCCGATCGAGTAACTAAGATCACGGTCTTGTATGCAAGTAAGTACACGAGACTTCGATTAAACTTCGTAATAAGTTGCGTCAAGCGAGTTTCCATCTTCCGCCTTGACCAACTTAGTACCGGTATCCATCGATATCTTCATGTCATTACTATCCGCCATACTTTATTCCTTCAAGATCTTGTTAATATAACATGTCTGCTTGATTGTAATCTCTCTTCTTGTCTGTGTAACTTCTATCCTAAGATAATAAGCTAATAGTCCTAAGTCGCTCATTTCAAATTTATCCTTCATATGGGATTTAAATTCTTCTTTTTCCTTCCTTGGAGTGCCTGTGATTATCAAATCATCTACGTAGACTCCAACTATAAGTGTAGAATTCTTGTTTCTCTTCGTATAAACTGCTTGTTCGAGATTACACTTCTTAAAGTCTAAAGACTTTAATGTTTGATCAAGCTTCACATTCCAAGCTCTTGGTGCTTATCTTAAGCCATATAAAGCTTTAGTAAGCTTATAGACTTTTCCCGAATTTCCTTGTTGAATAAATCCTTCAGGTTGTTTAACGTAGACTTCTTCCTTCAAATCTCCATGTAAAAACCCCAATTTTACATCTAAATGATGTACTTGCCATCCATGATATGCTGCTAATGCTAATATCAACCGAATTGTCTCTATCCGAGCAACCGGTGCAAATACTTCATCGAAGTCTATTCCTTGTTCTTGTACATAACCTTTTTCTACTAATTGTGCTTTGTATTTGATGATATTCCCTTTTGCATCCCTCTTGGTCTTGTAAACCCATTTGAGTCCTATTGCCTTCGATTTTACGGCAATGTTGTAAGAGTCCATGTATTATTCTTCTTGATTGAATCAATTCAATCTCCATGGCCTCAATCCATTTCTCTTCATTGATGCTTCCTTATAGTTACGGGTTCTTCTTCCGTAAATAATAAACTTTGTGGTTCAACCCTACGTGCATACTTGTATATTTTCGTCATGTCTCTGTATTCACGTACGGGTGTATCATCAAATCTACCTCTTGAGTTCTCTACAGAACTAGTAGTAACTTCTTCTTCCTCTTCTGTGTGTGGGTCGTAATTGTATGTCGGTGGTGTGATTGGTGAAATTGGATCAGGGATCTGATCTTGTTCATGATACGTGTTATCATTGTTTTCGGTGTTGACTGATGTAAGGTTTTCATTGTCAACTCCTTCTACCACAAAACTAGTCCAAAATGTGTCTTGTGTACTCGTATCCTCTTCATCTTTATTCCAATCCACGGTTTTGTTGGAATCACTCCTAAACTAGAATTCAAGTGTTAGTAATTAATATGTAATAGTTAGCTTAATATGGCTTTTATGTTAGTTATCATGCCAAGGCTTATGTAGAAAGCCCATGAGCCTTGGCCCAAGCCCATAAGGAAAGGATGGGAACTTGTGTTGCCTAGTTCCTTTGCCCTATAAATACTCTTGTAAACCCTCACTTGAGGGTTGGTTGTTCAATTCACATTCACTCATTTACGCATAACCTTTCTTATTTATCATACGTGTGTGTGTGTGTGTTGTTCATCCGATCACTTCTCTTCTCTATTTCTTATATTGATGCTTGTGTTACTAATATGGGAACCTAACGGTGGTATCATTCGCCATCTAGTTGGGTGAAACGGTTTGTTTTGAAGTTGTTTTTGTCTACGCGTAAGGTTTCACGTTTTAACCTTTCATCATGCATAAAGCTCATTTTTCACTTTAAAATTCAAGATTCTTGTACTTTAAAGGTTATTTGGTGTTAAAGTTTAAGTTTTGGCAAAAGTTTGAAACTTTACGTGTGTAGAATTGTTTTGAGCTTGATTTCATTCGTGTACTTCTTTCTACGCGTAAGGTGAAAAGAGTTTTGGATCATCAAGTTTTAAACTTTCTTGTTATTTTGGTGATATTGAAGCTATTTCATCATAAAAATCAAGTTTCTAAACACTTTTGGGCATAAAATCAGTTTTTCGTACTTTCTACTCGTAAGCGAAACCCTAAACTTACGCATAAGCTTTCCTTGGTTTGATCAATTGGTTTACTCGGTGTTTTCTTGCTTGGATAAGCTTGAAAACACTTCGACTTTGGATATCGTTTACATTGTGATAGTGTAAAGGATTTTTGGGTTAAAACCCTAATTTTACGCATAAGCTCAAACTTATCGTAGAACTCTTTACGCATAAGATTTTCTTACGCCTAAGCCTTGTCTTACGCATAAGCTAATCCTACGCATAAGTTTTCTCGCCTAACTTTGGTTTACGCCTAAGCTAAGGTCTTCTCAAGTCTACGCGTAAGCTTATCCTACGCGTAAGTTCTATTCTTACGCGTAAGGTTGGTTTCTCGCATAAGCACTTTCTCTAAGCTGTTCTATGCGTGGTTTCTTCAATGCAACAACAAGGTTTTCTCGCCTAAGCACTTCTTCAACAAACAACAAGTTTCATTCGACTACAAAGATCCATCAACACAAGTTTCAGTAAAATTTAATTTTTAGGGAGACTAAGCGTTCAATTTTTACGCGAGATTCAAATTTTGGTTTAAGCTGTGAAAATTTTGGTCAAAATTCAAATTTTGGGCCCAAATTGAATTTTTCGGGTCAAATTTGGCGTCAAAATTGTCATAACTCAAATTTTCTTACAACCTTAGAATTGAATTTTATAGTGAATTTCAAATTTTGGGAGAGAAAATTTTTCAAAATTATTTTTGGAGGGAAATTTTGAAAATCACTATATCGGCCTTTCAAGTATGCTGACTTCACAAATCTCCTCACCTTCCATCTATTGCTTAAAACCTTCATCACCAAACCTTGCTACTCAATGATTACGAAGATGATAAGGCATTTGTGGAATTGGAAGAAGGATGGATTGTTACGAAGAAGAAGTTGAATCAATTCCAAGCGTCGAGACATCATCAAATTCCGAAATCCTGCGATCGTGCAAGGTGAAAGAGTTGATGTACATGGAAGGAATGCTCAAAGGATGTTGAGAATGTTGTGATTCTTGCATCATCGGTGTCACGGACAATGAGGTTGTAGCATTGGAAAAGGATGATGACAGCGGATCTGGAGAAGATATCATACTTAACTATGACACCGAGCCCAACTTTGACGAAGAACAAATGGTTGAGGAAGATATCTTACCCATCTATGACACTGAGCCGAACTTTGACAAAGAACAAATGGTTGAGGTACTATCTCTCGTTGATCATATTACATTGCAAATGCGACACAACATCTTGATCAACTGAATTTAGAAATGAAGGAGAGGTTGACCGGTGTGTTGCACAATGTCGAACAACTATCTCATGTACGAGCCCTTACTTGTTAACAATTCAAGCTGAACGTCAAATCAAACTCTTGAATCGAAAACATTCTTCTCAAAAGACCATTGCTCGGTTTCAAAAGATTTTCAAAACTTGAGGCTCATTGCATCTCTCTTGAACTTAAAATGCAAAACAAAATTTTAAACTTCGAGCCAAATAGTAAATCTTTGAATGAACAAAGTAATCGTGTGGATACATTAGTAAAAGAAAATGAGCATTTAAAGGCTCAAATTCAAGCAAAGGGCTTGCACATGTTGCTTTACAAAACAAGCGAGAAGATTAGCGACAAGAGTGTGGATACTAATTTTGCAAAACCAACAATCTTGGGAAATCGTCTCTACAACCTTCGAGAAAACAATCGGTAGTTAGACAACCAAGCGCATTTAAATCGAGCGTTCTAAATCTTCAAAACCACGGTTTGCCTCCCAAGTTGTTGAGAATAATCATTTGTCAAAACCGGTCACTCCACATTGTTGGCCTAAGAAAAATGCTTACATTTACATTAAACTGTTTCTATTAAATCTGTTTACATTAAACCTCAACAAGTAGTTGCACTGGCCCGTCTAGGATTAGTTCCAAAACACGTGTCTAAACCGAGCATTAAAATTAAAAATTCATATGATTCAAATGACCTGCACAAGAACTATGATCTTGAAAAGGGCACTACTCCAAAAGGATGGAATCTTAGGTTCACGACCTGGTGTATCACCTTCGAGTGTATTACTGAACACTGCTTGTAGTAGCAAACCAAAACCTAAGTTTACTCAACAAACAGTTAGAAATAAACCCGGTGATCTAAAACTAAAATTTCAGAAACCCAATAGGTGGATCAATATAGGACGCAGACTCTTCCCAAAAGAAGTTTCAACATCCCTAGATCTAACCTTAGATGGATTCCAACGGGTAGAGTTTTCAAACTGTTGGTCTTAGGTGGATTCCTACGAGGCAAGATACTAAGTAGTTGCACCATAACAAGTGTGAAACCCTCTACATCCATCCACGAGGTAGGAAAGGAAATCATCAAAATAGCATGTTCGGTGTCAAGAAGATAATTGACACTACATCTTTATGCTTCTAACATCGGAACCCAGTTACACTTGGGGATCCATGTTTTTCTTTCTTGCCCCTTCTATTTTCTATCTGGTACAATGACTATGGCTTCTAAGTACAAAGCACTGTAGGACCCGTTTCTCACCGTCAAAAATATCATGATCCATCAATTTGCATCACAAATTGTACTTAATCGTCAAGAATTGGAAACATTGATTGCTCCTACGGTTAAAGAGTCTTTCTAAAGTCGTGCTTGGATGTATCGAATGTTTCATTGCAAAACTGATCATATTCTAATTTTGGATACACTCGAAACTACAACAACTATTCTTTGTAGATGCACCTCTATCGAATCTTTGATAACGAGAAGATCAAAATGTTTCCAACAACAATGACACGGTGATGATCAACATTATGAGCAGAGAAGTTTTATCGTGATTGACTCTCTCGAGATATTTATGGTACTTCACACTTGTTCGATCAATTGGACATACATGGTTTCGTTGTCTCCTTATACATGGTTTCATTGTCTTCAATTCATCATCAACATCGTGGTGTATGATTCGATTCATTGAAAACATCGAGGGGAGAGAGTGTAGGTGATCATTGCTTCCTTGTTCTTCCACATGCTTCCTTGCGAAAACCCAATGCCTTCTTGAATTTCTTCAATTAGAGGAAGAAATGAGGCGATCGTGGTTCAAGCGTCTCACTTTGGTGTTATCGTCTCACTTTCATGGGTTATCTAGTGTGAAGTTACCTAAATATGATGTTATGATGCCTCACACACGGTCTTAGTATCGAGTTATTGCATATTCACGGTGATTAGTATTCGAAAGACCACAACATTCGGGGAAAGTCGTTTCATTTTGTCTTTCGTGGTTTGTTTGGTGTGATCGTCTACATACGTGAGAAGATTTTGTTGATTTACGGCATGTTACCCTCGAGCGGATTTTCCGCAATTAGTCGATTCACCTTGTGTGGTTTCTTGCTCTTCTACAAATTCCATTGCATCTTGAAAACTTCAAAAGTTAGAAGAAATGTCTACTACATCAAAGTTTCAAATCTGCTAAAGGCGGTTGTCGGTTTGGGGGAAGCGATTAAGAAACTTCGTCAATCTCTGTTTATATTCACAATGGCTTCGAGCATAATGACTTGGAACCGGTCACAACCGTTTAAACTTCCTCAAACCCCATCATCGGTGAACCAAGCCCCGACTTACTCGTCAACAAATGGAAAAGCTATTTGCTCCTCTGTTTAGTGATGATATTGATGAGCGTGCTCGGTGTATCCAATGTTTCCATTGCTCAACGATCATATTCCAATACGATACACACTACAACAACAACTCTTGTTGAAGAAGCACCACGATTGACTCTACAACAACAGTTGAACAAAGCGCTTCCAACGACTACGAACCGGTGATGATGTTACGAACAATGAAGTACCCCCACTGCGATTTTGATCCAAATCGTTCTTTAACCCGTTTGCTAATGAAGCTGCGCACACGATGTTGCGGAATCATCTACAAGCCATTTGAATCCTCAAAATCGCACAATGTATACCAACATCAACCCTCGACACATCGTTGGACAAAAGACCATCCTCTTGAGAATATTATTGGTAACCCGAATCAACGGTCGTAACGAGACAACGTCTTCACACAGATGGTGAACATTGCATTTATGCACTCATTGTACGCCAATCGAACCTAAAAACATTAAAGATGCAATGACAAAGACAAGCTGGATTGAATCCATGCAAGAAGAACTCAATCAATTCAAGCGTCTTGAAGTATGGGAATTGGTTGAAAGACCAACAAGGGTCTCGTCATTGGTCTCAAATGGATTTGGAAAAACAAATTGGATCTTTGAAGGGGCGTAATCGAAATAAGTCACGTCGGTGGCTAAGGGTTATAAACGGGAAGAGGTATTGACTTTGAAGAATCATTCGCTCCGGTTGCTCGTCTTGAGGTTGTTCGGATTTTTCGGCGTTCGCGGCTCATATGAATATAACGGTCTTTCGGATGGACGTCAAAGCGCTTTTTCGAATGGTCAACCGAAAAGCGGTTTATGTCGACCAGACGGAAGGATTCGTTGATCGAGTTCCCGAACCATGTCTACAAACCGAACAAAGCTCTATGGACTCAAACAAGCTCCTCGGGCGTGGTACGATAAGTTATCATCCTTCCTCATTGCCAATAATTTCACCAAAGGTTCGGTCGACCCTACTCTTTTCATACAATATCACGGGGCACACATCTTAATTGTTCAAATTTACGTGGATGACATCATTTTGGGTCAACACATAAAAAGTACTCAATCGCTTTTGCAAAACTAATGAAAAAACATTTTGAAATGTCCATGATGGGTGAACTTACGTTCTTTCTAGGACTGCAAGTTCATCAATCACCCCGTGGTATTTTCTTGAGTCAGTCCAAATATGCCCTTGAACTGTTAAACAAATTTGGAATGCAAAACTGTGACACCTATTCCACACCAATGGCACATACCAAGAAACTAGATATTTGATTTACATGGGAAATTGGTGGACCCTACCAAATACCGTAGTATCATTGGGTCTCTCATGTATCTAACGACTAGAGACACGATATTGTTTTTTAGTATATCTTTGCTCCGTTATCGATCGAGACCAAGCTGAAACCCACCTCTCGAGGCTAAAGAATCCTCCGATACATCAAGGGAACCATTAACTTGGGGATCGGTATCAGAAGGATTACGGTTTTGAACTAATAGCTTTTAGACGACGATCACGCGGGATGCTTAGATTCACGGAAAAGTACTTGAGAGCATTACAATTTCTTGGTGATAAAGCGGTGTCATGGCAATCGAAGAAGCGAGGATTGTACATGTTGTCCTCAACCGAAGCGAGAATATGTAGCCATGTCGGCGTGTTGTGCTCAAGTCATTTGGATGAGAACACAACTCAAAGACTATGGTTACGTATTTGATGAGAATCGATGTCTGCGACAATCGAAGTGCTATTGCGATCTCGTGCAACTCTGTTCAACATTCAAAATCAAAGCACATCGATCTTGATATCATTTCATCAAGGAGCACGTGGAAAAGTACCGTTGAATTATACTTTGTGGTCTTGAATACCAATGGCGGATCTTCTCACCAAAGCCTTAGCTCTGCTAGGTTTAATGAGTTGGTCCACGGATTGGTATGCGGTGTTTGACTCGAGGAGGCTGGATGAACTTTTAAAACATTCTTAAAACCGGTCAAACACCAAAACCTCTTTTGTAAATATTTTCAAAACAAAATACAAAAATATAAAATCTGATAAAACTACAAAAATATTCTTCTATCTATATTTCTTTTAACATGGCAAGTACAAATCTTCCGTCAACACCTTGTTCTATCAAAACTTTCATTATTTTCCCGAACAAGTGTTGAGGGGGAGAAATTAAGTATTTTTCTGTTTCATAAAACCTTGTAATTGCATGTTACCTAAAATATATTATTTCTTCTAAAATGGTGGATACGTTTCTTGTCAAATACTCTCCTCGGACTCAAATGTTTTCAAAATTCATTATTTCAAAAGTCGAGGGGGAGTATCGTTAAGTTTCTTGCCTTACAAGTGTTTTGTCTAACCTAAACGGAAGTTAAAGGATCTTGGTTGGAACCTCTTTGAGGGACTGAATGTGTCCACTTGACAAATTAACTTTAACAAAATCATTCACCTAACACATTCAATGCACCACTTCATGTGCATTTACTCCTAAACCACCAAGATCAAACGGCCCAAATCAAATCTTCAAAATCCGTTCAAGTTGTTCATAATCTGTAAGTTCTAAATTGTTTTGATCAAGATTCAAAACAAGGATTTCAAAAATCTTTCAAATCCAACGGTTAAAACTCTTTAAAGCGATTTTGGAAAATTGTTCACTCGAGCAATTGGGTGTTTATGCATTAAAGTGTTTGGATTGAAATGAGTTATGTTAAAACCTTTCTTAGTGTCTATTAAACTTGTTTCAATCGTCCAAAACCATCCGAATCTTAAATTTCATTAATTTGAATTCTAGGGTTCTTGCGCTCATCTAGGGTTTTCTATTACGTGATATGTTATTAGGTGGTCAAGAAAGTGTTAGAATAAGTATATATGCATGATTTGAACCTTTAAATTAGCCCGAAACATCTAAAGCTGTAAGAATTTAAGTTTTAGGTTTTAGGGTTCATCTCCCATGAATCTTCGATTACGTGGTGGAAATGTGTTAAATCTTGTTCCATTGCACTCATATGACATCTAGGACACTCGAAACATTCTTGTTTGATTTGTGTGGCTATATCTCTTACGCATAGATTAAGGGTTTAGGGTTTAAGAAATTTTATGCCTAAGTCTTTGTGTGTGTATCGATATGTTCTTGTGCTTGTTTTGTGATCTATAAGATGTTTGGAATAAAGCGTAATCATGTTTTCATGTTTATGTTTAACACGTTACGCATAAGAGGTCTATGAGTGGATTTTACGCGTAGATTGGAAAGATATTAAGTAAACAAGGCTTGTTACGCATAAGCTTTACTCTTACGAGTAAACTTTTCGCATAACATCTAGCTTATTCCTACGCATAAGCCTAAAGCCTTTGAACTCGTCTTACGCGTAAGAAACTCTTACGCATAAGCTTGGTCTTACGCTTTAGCTTACTCTTACGCATAAGCTCCTTTCTTACGCATAAGGATCCTTGTTACACATAAATCACTGTTCACTACATTTTGGCCTATTACGCATATGTTACTTGTTAAATGTTACTCATAAGTCACTAATGTCTAATGTTACGCTTATGCTTACAAAAGTTAACATGTTGTGTGTAAAGTGAAGATTTGGACTTTGAAATTTCAAAATTAACACGTTCACGTAACTTATCACATCAACTTCAAACAATTGGACAAATGTGACTTAGGACTTGTAACTAACTGAAACATGTTACCATAAAACAAGGAATTAGATAATAAATCAGACTAAAACAAACACATTGTGTTTCCATATGTTTGTCTTTTTGTCTAATGTCTTTCAGATCACAAAATGGCTGCAAATCAAGCAAACATCAATGCCCCAGCTGAGCTCTCGATGGCAAACACATTCCTAGCTGGATACGACAAAACAATTGGCAAGAACAATCTCCGGTCGTCTTCAACAACTTCATATGCTCGAATCATCTTGCGAATTCTTGTGGACATCCTACGCAACATCCATTCAAATTCATGCTCACAAAGTCATCACGATGATGAGTATGATTCAATGGATGAGGAAATACAATTTCATAAGACATTAAAGCGAAAAGGATGGAATACCATGCTTCAACCTTTCCGGTTAATCAACCCGGTGGGGCGGGAGGGTCAGCGGTAGTCCTCCACTTATGGAAGATGCATTGCAAACAACTCTTACCCCATCCGATCCGGTTAATCAACCCGGTAAGGATCAGGGTGTCACTGTCTCTACAACTGTTGAAATGAAGCAACCACAACAACAACTAAAACAACCGCAAGAAGAAAAGCATGGTGAAGATGTGGAAATATCTGACGAAGGAGATTACGATCATGATAAGGATGAAAGAGTCACTGATGATGATAATTTGGTGGCTGAAGTGGAAATGATGCGAAAAGAGGCTGAAGAAGCTGCTAGAGCTGAAGAGGAAAAGTTAAAGAAGGAATCAGACAACTACATAGTTGACAATCCAACACACATACCTCAACAGTCTTCTGAACCACCTTTTGACACTTCCACCAAACCCAAATCATCATCTCAATCATCACCTCCATAAACAAAAGAAACAACTAAGTCAACAACAAAATATGTTAAGAAGGCAACTCCATCCAATGATTCGACAAATGGTTAAGCAGGTTTTCACCACTACACAACAAGCTACACAGCCACCACCATCTGATCAACCAAGGGTTTCAGAAACCACACCACCAATGGAGAAAACCGGTAATCACTTTACATACACTGGTGGTGAGGATCATGACATGCACGAGCCCCACACGAACCTCAACCGAGAGTCGGATCAAGTACATTCTTGCACTCCTTGTTTTCATCGCATCTAATCTAAGGCGTGTTGAAGATCTCCACCTCGGGGTCGAATCTTACCATAACAACTCAAATATCACTGCATCACTTTTACACTTCAACGAAATCAATCAAGAACCTCAGTACAAAATCGTTCATAAACCAAAGTTTGGGTTTGTCTACCTAAGTGAAAATCATCATACTTGCTTCATGGCTTTCAATGAAATTCACAAGTTCTATGACGCCACCATGAAGATGGTTCGAGATGGATTGGCATATCGATTGAAGGACATTGAGTTGGGTATAATTCAGACGAAGAGTTGGAATTCAAAGGATCGCAAGGACGTTCTTGGTTTTATCTCTAGGATTGATGAAAGGTTGATTCATCGGATCAGATGCAACGGTTGGAGAGCTATATGGGAGGAAGACCATGCTTTCTGATTCTTACATCCCAACGTCCTCAGAAAGTAGCTGGTCATGCGTAATCATTGGGTACACTATTAACTTTCTTGATTGTGATTTTGTCTGTTTGACTTATTCATAATGGCTTGTGCACACATAACAATGTACAACCCGTTCTTGTAATGAAAGGACCCTGTGGTACGCTTCAGTGCCACAATCCTTATAAAAGGAGCGAAAGCTTCTTACTTTTGAGTAAAACTTATCAAACCTTTCACTTTTAAAAGGTTTTGCTCAAAAGAACAAGTACTTCCCCTTATGATTTTCAAAACCTCAAAAGTTTATATCACTTGTTGAGGGGGAGTATTTGATTAAAAACTTTGTTCACAAATTGTTCTTCGTGATAATCTTCCCACAAAACTCGAAATGGTCATATTCGATATCAAAATTTCGTCAAAAATAACATTTATATGCCATTTTTGAGGGGGAGAAAAATTATGTGATAAGAAATATGTTGTGAAATTGCAAATGAATCATTGTGCTATAGACTTAACCAATGAATTGACGAGATCTTAAATGTTAGTAACTCGAAAAGACTTGTCCGGGACGGGTAATAATTTCAAGCTAGTTCGCTAGTGATGTAAACGTGTCTCGCAAAGGACTTGTCCGAGTAGAATGTACCATTCGAGAAACTCTTGGTAGACATGAACCTTGCGGGTTTGACAACCTTTCGAGGCTTGTCCACACCTTCAAGGTAGTTATTAGAGCTAGTTGTCACCTAAAAGGCGACAATGTAACTCTTTAACTATGCAAGCGTAACCGTGTCTCGCGGGGATTGTCTATCTTGAGTTGATCAATTCAAAAGTGCGCTCTTCTCTCACCATGCAAATTTACATCAAAACACTTAAGCATGTGTGGAGGGAGTATTTTGCAAAATCTAAAACTCTTGAAGTGGTACAAAATGTTTCTTATTCATAACCACTTTGAGAGATTTTCATGAAAATGGTTTTATGGCAACATAGGTTAGTCATGGAGTTATAAGGTGACTAAGGTTAGGAATAACCGTCCTATGATCCGCTTGAGTCGGAGGATCTACCCAAGGACACTACCAATAGTTAGAATTAGAAGTCCTTAGGTATGATTATAAAAGGAGAAAATGAGAATCGGAGAAAGAAGGAGTTGAAGAATTAAAAGAAAAGCAAAGAAAAGGGTGAAAAGAAATAGCCCTCAGTTATTCAACTTAGAGGCGGACACGGGTTCAATTCATATACTCTTGGTTGTCACTTGATGACACCGGTATTGAAGATCAAAGTCGTCATGGACCCGATGGCGCATGCACTAAACCTTCTTAGCCACTCAAGTTTCTCTCAGCGAAGCTTGTTTCATTCTCACGGGGAACCCTACGTAAACTATCGGCTTTCTCTTAGAGATTCTTTGGTATTGAAGAAGGAGACCCTCTCCCTAGTCTCGCTCAAGAAAACCAAAGCGCACTATTGAGTCTAGAGCCACGAGATTCATCAAAGATCTCTTAGGTACACTTGACATTTTATCACTTGTCGTTCAACAATAAGAACGCAAGTGATACATTATCGTGTCCTTCACGGATCTTAGCAATCTGTCGAGAACATTTATGAGAGGTTCACACATGTGATCCTCGGTGATTGAATGGAAACTCTGCCGGTCAACATCAAACGACCACGACGGCGGTCACCGGTAACTCCCGTGGATTACGCTTAGTGTGTCTCAAGCGGTCTGATCGTGAGGTGATGCTTGGTGTACCTCGGCGACTCATCCGAAGCTGTAGGTGTACCGGTACATCGCGTTATCTCACTTGTGGGACTCGGTTCGAGAACGGCCTTTGTGAGAATTAGAGTTGTGTTTTCACACTATCTTTGTTAACACCCTCGAAGTTCAAACTTGTAAGTGCTTGGAATCCGCTTATCACTAACGATGTTTTATGTTTTCTTCTTATGGAAGCTCGGGCGGATGATCGTGCAGATTCTTCACATGCTCATACCAACAACATCACTAATGGAAGTTCTCTCAAAAGGCAACACAAAGTCGAATGATTCTTCGTCAAGTCAAAGAATCTACAAAGTTTAAAGACTAAGAGAACTACATCGATCTTGAAATCCAACGTCAAAGAGCGTGTGAGCATGTTGAAGAAAGGCGTGGAGACACTTTGGAGCAGGAGCGAAGCGGACGATGCGAGACAACAACAACATACTATCACTACCATCACAAAGAACAAAGATCAAAGAACAAAGAAAATGATGGCGTCAAAGCGAGAAATTTTCAAAGGAAACAATTTCTCTACTTTGGGAGATTGTTCGAATCAAGGCAATTCTTCTCACAAGAAAGAAGAATGTCGGAAGGCGTCAAAGCTACTATTACATCGGCACCTTCAACGTTTATATCATCAATCACTAACACTTAGGGAGATTGTTGGAATCACTCTAAACTAGATTTCAAGTGTTAGTAATTAATATGTAATAGTTAGCTTAATATGGCTTTTATGTTAGTTATCATGCCAAGGCTTATGTAGAAAGCCCATGAGCCTTGGCCCAAGCCCATAAGGAAAGGAAGGAACTTGCATGTTGCCTAGTTCCTTCCTATAAATAATCTTGTAAACCCTCACTTGAGGTTGGTTGTTCAATTCACATTCACTTTACGCATAACCTTTCTTATATCATACGTGTGTGTGTGTGTGCTTATTGTTCATCCGATCACTTCTTCTTCTATTTCTTATATTGATGCTTGTGTTATTACAAATATGGGAACCTAACAGGTTTGATTGTTCTGAGTTGTTGATGTTCCTCTACAATTCCTTTTAAGATGTCCAAGTTTATGACACTTGTAACATTTTACCTTACTTACATCCCACTCACTTTTATTCTTATCCGAACTCTCTTTGTGACTTGAGTTCCCTCCTTGTGAGTTGTTTCTATTTCTATTATTCTGCTAGTTCCCTCGTGAGAAATTTGATTTCCCTCCACGGTTTTAAAAATGTTTTCTGTTTCCAGAGTGTTCGCCATATGAGAATAATAGGTTTTCCTGGCTTTCTACTTATCCTCTTTTCCGGAGTTTTATCCTTTCCTCAAATGCCTTGAGTCTTCTAGTGATCTCATCTAAAGTGATGTCGTCGAGATCACTTGTGCATTCTATGGATGCTACTATCGAATGAACCTATCGGTGTGGAGTCTAATAGTTTTCGTACTAAAGTGATTAGGTCCAAAGTTTTCCCTAATTCTTTTTCCTTCATGGCATAGCCTTTTAGTTTAGCTGTAAATGCATCCACCGTCTCATCTTCCTTCATCTGAAGTGAGTTAAACCCAATCATCAATGATTGTAATCATACTTTCTGCACTCTATCTTCTCCAACGTGTCTTTTCTTTAGCGAATCCCACAATTCCTTAGCCGTCTTACAACCCGCTACTTGTAATATCACATCTTCAGTCAACGCTTGATATAGGAAGGCAGTCATTGCCTTATCCTTCTTTGGTTATATTTCTTCCCATAAGCCATGTGCCTCTAGCATAACCTTAATTTGTATAGCCCAAACTGTGTAGTTTGTGGTTTTCAACTTAGGGCATTGATATTGTGCAATAGGTGTTACGGGTTTTGTTGTAGTTGATGTGCTTGCTATATCATCGACGGTCATCTTGAAAGTGCTTAGTATCTTCACTTTCTAATTTTAATGAGATTTATCCTTCCTAGTGTGGTATTTCTAAAAATGGGAATATCTAATCTTCCGGGAATCTAGTAATACGGGATCAATAAATAGTTTTCAGGATTTTCTAATAGTATGAAAATAACTATTTTATACTATTCTAATATAAATGAAATCCAGAAAAGTTTAACTTGTGACCTCGATGATGTGATGAACACAAGTGTATTCCCTTTGTCTCACGTTAGTAAGATCGTTTACCAACGTCTTGTTGTTATTCCCTAGTTTGGTTCCTTTCGTTTTCCTTGCCTCGCACCCTTGATGTTCTTTTCTTTGTCTCGAATTTTTTTACCCTTCGAAATCAAAAAACACCAAGTTTCTTCGAATTGTTTTCAAAAGTTTCGGCCTCCTTTTTTTTAACGAGCCCAAAACAAAATCCCTATGTCTTGTTTATTTTCTTCTCGAAGTTCTGTTCTGACCCAAGAAAGTCTCGACTTTCTTTTTCTTTACGAACTTCCTAGCGAACCAAAAACGAATCCCTAGTCTTCTTGGTTGTCGAATTGGTTTGTACCAATTTATCAATCAAAAGACTTTCTTTCTTGTTAATCCACACTAGACACGTATTCTTTCCTTGTACGTTATTTGATTTCCTTATTCCGAGATCAAACTTCCCACGTACAAACTTTTGGTACCAAGATGGTAACCAACACCGAAACAAACAAGATACGTTTGCTTCTGATTTCCTTTCCCAGTGTTGTTGTTTTCCTTTTGTCGTCCCGACACTACTCCACACAAAATCCTGAGCGCTCTTCTTCCCTTTTCTTATCACGTACATATTCTTTTCTCCACAACAACGTTTTCCCTGCGTGTATATCCTGCGTTTTCTTCTACTTTGAGTTTTGAATTAACCGGTTTCACAAAGTATTTACCCACTTGCTCTCTAACCCGAACAAAGTGTCTTCCTTCCTTCCCTATGTTGTCGCCAACAATGGTCCCCACCAATCCGTTTGGTATAAACGTTTGCAATCCCCTACGTAAATGATCGTGCACTATCTTTTACGTATACTTATTCAAGTATTGTTTCTCTTGGAAGAAGAGAGAAAACAAAAATAATCATGCCGAAGCAAATGTTTATGCTGCGTACTCCTTGGGTTTGTCTCGTTGAATTGTATTGTATCCAAAAACGAGTCGCGTATTTCCACTGCTCTTGATGCCAATGTTGTCCCAAACTCTAGATCAAAGTATATAGATTGCAAAGTATTGAAAATGAATAAGTAAAATTTGCCTATTAAACATGTAAATGATACATGTATACGAGTATATATAATCTCCCAAACGGTACCATGAAACGTTACAACTATTTGTTTGTAACCGTTTTCCATAACCGTTTTTGTAACCGCTTTATGGTTACTAACTTTCTATCTAACGTGTTTGGTCCTTCGTCTAATAATGTTTACATAAGAAGCATAAGTATTAAGATTATTTGGTTCACAATTGTGGTGTTTTACCTTTTTCACTTTAAGAGGGTAATTTACTATAACTAATCCCAGTTTCTTCATGTGATAGCTAGAATTAGTGAGTAAAACAAAAGGGTATTTTACCTTTTGTTACAATATGATATCGATAGGATCTGAGATCGATACATCCCAAATTTGTCATTATAACATTTCAAGGTTTACCAAATTGTTTACGGGTAGCGTTTTAGGATTATTACAACGTAATTTAAACAAAAATGTACTAGAGACGTTGAATGTGTTTGGACACTTTTATTCTGAATATCATCCATAGTTATCAAATGAGAAATGATATATAGGCCTAATTAAATAAACTTAAAAAAAAGGCCTACAAATTTTATTGGTGCATTTGTTCATACATTTAATAGTTAAATCAATCCTATTACACCACTATTCCTTATATACCCTTTCCAAACTTCTAATTCCTAGTTTCAAATCTTAAATCTTTCGTTTCTTGTAATTTATTTATGTTGCAATATTTTCTTCCAGTCTTTTGATTCGATTCCATGCAAAGAAAAAACATAGTGGGGACTTTTTTTCTATTGTAGAAAGCATAATTGATATAATAGTCATTTAAAAACTAGTCTAAACTCTAGACGTCTCTATAGTTTTATCTGCGACATTTATAATATATTAGATTTAACATTTATATCACCAACAAGTATTTTGTTCTTTACAAACAAATATAAAAACTAAATTTACAAACTAGTAACTTTTAACAACAAAACACAACCACTCATGTTACCATTGATAAGAATGAAAATATATAATATACCTGATCTTGTTTCAAAGAACATATATACTACTAGTATTTGAATTCATGTTTCGAGAATGGGTTTTCAACTTTTATATATTAAAACAAATGGCAGAAACTTACGATGACAGTGAAGGGAAAAAAACATTTGTTGAATTATTTTATTATTTAAGAAAAGGGTAAACTAGGAACAAAAAGGGTACTTAGTTGAATTTTTCAAATTGGGACACGTGTAATTACACTATGCGTAAGTCCTTTTTAGGTTTATTTAATTAGGTCCATTGATCATTTCTTTTATCAAATTTTTTAGCAATTCATATGGAAAATCTAACTTTTTGAGGCCAGGTTTTAGTTGTTCGTCTGTCCAGAACAGTTGGCTATTAATGGCAGATTCTTATTTGCATCATTTATGCAACTCTAAACTTTACCTAATCTCACTTGTGATCATTTAAATTGGACCTTTGGTCTAAGCAAGAAAAGAAAGTGTGTTCTATATGTTGGATTATGAGAGTTGGATACGTATAAAGACGACTAAAAGTGTGTAAACACATAGAATATGTTTATTCGTTTAATACTTGAACCGTATTTGACCCGTCTAAACTCAATCTGCTATACTAGTTCCAACCCAAACCCATTGCCGGCCATATGAAGGGGTGTTTGGTTTTTTTTATGGGCTAGTATAAGTGTTATCGAATAAGGAAAGGGTTTAACTTGGAGCTCAAGTTTAGAGCCCAAGCAAAGCTAGGATTTTTGGGTTATATATATCCATTCTCTACCTCTCAAAACTCACGACATGACACATTAATTCATAGCAGAAGAAAACGATCCATCACCTTCACTTAAGTGCTTGTTCCGACCGGGTTTTCTAAAAACCGATTAGTATTTTTTTTTCATGACCTTAGTATTGCATCTATTTTGATCCAATCGACTTAGGGTTAAAGTTTCTTGGTACTTACGGCTTTTCCAAGTTGAATTGAAGCTGCCAAGAAGGTCTTTTATTGATGTGTAATCAGACAGAAAAGAAAAGAGACATCTCTTCTTCATCCGATATCAAACAGAAGAGATAATAGTTCTCGGGTGTTCTCGGATAGAAGAACATTCATGTTCTAAGGTTTTGGTTGATCTTGGACAACAAGTGAAAGGGTTTTAGGAGTTTTTGGTTCGAGGTGGTTCAAGTATTAACAAGGGTTGTTTGGGTAAACGTACACGACTAGCTTATTCGGACGTATTTGTGTTAAAGTGTTTGTGTGAGCACTCGTAGAGGTGATCATTTTGATCATTCAGTTTCGTTGTTTGATAAACTTGCGGGTGACTACGAGGGTTAGTTTTTCATGTTCCCTTTTATATTCTAATGTTTATTAATTACGTGTTAACTTGATTACATTAACTAGATCCATATTCTGTTGCATACCCGTAGTGTTAAATGGTTAACATGTTTATAAAATCCCAACAGTGGCATCACGAGCCATCTCGTTTTTGTGATTATGGGTTACACGTTTTAATAAACACGCGAAAAGGCTGCATGAAATCTAATTAGCTATTTGTTTATTTTTTGTATTGACAACTATAATGCAATACTTGTCAATAATTAATAAAAAAATACCTAGACACAAACTAATTAAATTAGTGGTTAATTAGATACATAAAATTGCATAATTAAATGTTAATTAGTTTGTCATGATTAATTTTATGTGTATATTCCGGCTATAAGACCCACTCAATCACTTTATGTAATGTATAGGACGGTCTAGGAACTTGATGAAAACCTATTGAAGGTCTTATGGTTCTTCTTTTGGGGACGACTCGCGAGAGAACTCAGATCCATATGTGTTTATTAATGTTTTATGTTTATATTTTTGTGATTTCTTATGTGCATAACTGTTACTTGTTTTTAACACCTAATTGCATGCAATATGGAATAATACATATTGTAATCATAACATTAATAATGGTCTTAATTTACACGCCTAAATACCATGCTCATTGTGACCTGCTATTTGATTCGTGGAAAATTGTTTTTGTAAAATTAAGTGACCTAAACTATTGAAACAAGTTTTTCATGAAATTAAAAACTAGACGCTATGGACACTTGGATATACGGCTCACCCACTAGAACAAACTATAAAGGGGGTTTAAGGAGGTGCGCACAGTCACACCTAAAGGATTTCTGGTTATTGCCTCACGCTGACCTGGTCCTCCGCCTCCATGCGAGTTCGATTGGAGCTACCGTGAACCATGATGATCACTACAGTGTCATTTCTAATAGTTTTTTTAAAATAAGTGTTACAAAGTTGTTTTGTATGCTTATTTGTACACGATTTTACCACATTTATGTGAATACCCTATGTGAAAATTTTATGTCTATGCCAACCAACTAAGAACACGTGCATTTGGCTTGACTGCTTTGGTCAGACCTTAGGGCCATTCCAACCCATGGCGAATATTGCTCATTGGTCAGACCTTTGGTGATATTTGCAAGTTCTTACTTGGTCGACTTATTTCGAGTATGCTTGGTCAGACCTTGGACCCGAGGCATAAGATGAGACTAAACATACTCATGACATTATTACTTATCTACTAATGTCTTGATCAGTCTCACAAGTTTAAGAGTTGCATTGTGCAATTAACGCTCGTTGCTTACCTCTTGCCTTACTTGTTTATACGCTGGTCAGACCTCTGGTAATAAGTGAGAGGTCAAGATGGATCTTAGTCTTAATTAGTAATTAATTGGGTAGTTAATTCTTTTAAGAATTTAATTGTCGAAAATACTATAACTGAACTTTCTATGTTCTGATTAAAATTGTGTTGTTGCAACATAATTCGTAAACAAAAGTTTGTTTTTTCTTAAAAGGACAAACTTAATCTCTTTTCCTGGTAAGAAAAGTGAGACTTATTTCTATGTTTTTTCCTTAGTTGACAAACTAAGATATGATTAAAAATTGTTTAACTCACTTATGATCTTTCATTACCCTTTTATGGTCTGGAAATAATTGAAAGATAAAATATTTTGTGTAACTAGAAAACATTTTATCTATAGCTACCAAAATAAATGACATCTTGCACTTGTCATGATGTATGAGTTTAAACCGCAAAGAGTAAAGAAATTACTAGAATATTCGCTAGGTAATTTTCTTGGACTTTTATTATTCCTGAAGTGCTAAATACCCTTGGGGCTATGTAGACGATAGAGGAGGAATTGCATCCTAAAGATTCAAGTTAAATGAAAGCCTGAATGGCTAGTCCCTCATCTACATCAGTAAGACTTCATATACTCCATTCAATACCTAAGTACACTGCTACATGTAGCCATTCGAAGAGAATAGGAAGTGTATAGAGAAACAAGTTTTCTATGGAATTCTGATATAGTCTCATAATTCTAATACTCATAGAATACCACATTATTATAGTATGTCTAATGTGTTGAAACAAACCTTATTCATATTGTTTGATTCATGATATATAGCTTTAATTACTCTGCCACCAAAATATATCTAGGTTAGAAAATTGTGTGTGTCGTGGATACACTCAAATACTCAATATAGTTCAAACCAAGAAGGCATTCAAGACAACCCATAACCAAAACCCCTAATCCTTTAGGAATGTTCGGTTTTTCCACTCAAACCAATCGAATCCTAAACCCTTTTGGATTTTTGATTTTCTACACTTCTAGCTTGAAGATTGTAGTTTTGGTGTTCCTCCTAGCTCGATGAAACACAAAACTGTTGCTAAGATTATTGGTTAAAGAGTGATACAAAAAAATTAGAGTGTTTCTACAAACCCTAGTTAGAGTTGTTGGAAGGAATTCCATTATGTCTTGATTTAAGTTCTTAAATTGTTAAAATCTTATGAAGCATTTTATTAACAAATATAGAGATGAGAACTTAAAATGTATTTTGTGGTTCCCAATATAAGAACAGTTTATTGTTGCTTAAATATTTAGTATTTAGAGAATTATCTCTACTTACAAAAGTAAGTGAGAGCATATACAAATCTCGAAGTTATTTAAGAACAAAATACTTAACCTTCTAAAATACACTTATTAATGTCATACAAAGGTTAAACATGTAAATGTCGACCGAAGTATAATGTTACTCTCATTCATAAATCCGCAAGGATGCCTCATCACTTGAGTGATATTTTAATATCAATCTTTGAGGGATATAAGTTAGAAGATCATTGTAAATCACTAACTACTAAAATACATTATCACATCTTGAATCTGATAAATGTCTTAGAACTATGAATGATAAGATGCAGTCCTTAAAAGGCAAATCAATGTTTTGAGCTTGATTGTTATTTCACCTAGCAGTTAACCTATGAGGTTGGAATGAGTTTCTTTTGAAGAAAGGCTCATAAGGACAAAATTGTATACATGTTAATGCATGACATTTAATAAGAAGTTTTTAATTATACTTAAGCAATTGACTGTCATTAGATTTTTTTATATATACACGCGTTAATTAAATAAAGATTATTAGTTGTCATAAAAGTTTCCTTGTATGTGGAATATGGCAATTAACTTTTATAACTCTTTTTTTTATGATTACTTTTTGTGAAGACGGTGTGTAATCAAAATTGAAGCAATCCAAGTTTGGATTGGATCATGCAACTAGGAGCTCAGATCTTGAATTTAATTGCAATATGATTTTGATTAAATTAAGATAACGCTTGAGTAAATCTGACATTAAGTGGGAGCATTTTGTTTTTCCTTAAAATTTATATGTTGAAGATATCATTCCATTTAAGCTAGATGTTAATCCTTAAGCTTCGAATGAAATTCCACTTAGGATTTAGGGAATAAAACAAACAACCTTGGAATAAATGTTTATTTGGAATAAACAAATGCGGAAAATTAAGTCCAACACAAATGCAATATATCATTCAAGCAAGTTTTTAATGGTATATTTCACTTGGAATAATTTATTACATGGATAGAAACCTTACGTTTTTAACTAAGGATTTATCATGTATATATTATATTGTGTATAAGACTGGTTGTTGCTTTTGCACAAGAGCAAGATGAGCTGACAACAACAATATCTAATAGAGAGTATTTAGATTATTGTTAATACAGATGTTTACGAATTATAAAGCATAGTGTTGTATAAGTACAATGATGCTAGAGAATAATTAATACTAGTTAAAGTAGGATTTTATCATTTATGATTGTGAAATGTGATCGACATGTTAAAGTTTACTTCGTACTAATCTAGCAACTTTGTCCAACAAAAAGGAATTGACTCAAAATTAATGTCCATGAATGGTGACAACCTGTGTGCTTTGCTACCCTCCAAAGGAATAATGTTTTTAACTTTTTTTAATCATTTACATATGTAAACATGGCGTTGTAAACTTGTGAAAAGTGCAATCTCAAGGCATTTGCCGTGCATACTTCACCTATAGAGAATACAACCCCAGGTGGAAAGTGCAAGCTCAAGGCGTCTACCGTGCTAAAGCTATGACTTAAATATCTATGTGAAGGATCTTCACGCTATCATCAGGTTCAGTGATTTAATTCAAAAACATCAACCAAGTGTATTATCATTCTTAGAGATACCAGTTCACTGATTAACAAGAAAGATTATTTTCTAATCATGTATTTTTTGAACTAGGGATAATTCCATATATACCCAATATAAATTGTTAATACAAATAAACCGTAAAAACGTTTATTAATATTTAGCGATCTCTTTGTGTTTTGTTGATAACAAATATAATGTTATCATAAGTAAAATTATAAGGATACATGTTATCTTTTGTAAAGCATCTACACATAGTAGCGAAGATCTTGTATTTCATATTTCACATATTTTTTGTGTTATAGTAGTGTTGGTTTGGTCCTCCGTGTTACGGACTCGGTATTTAGCTTTGTACCGGAAGAAGTGTGAGCGACGTTGTGAAGGCTTCTCCGCCAAGTTGAAGGAGCTTGTTGACATAGTGCTCGAACTCTCGAGTAGGTGACTCAGGGAGTGGAGTAGGGCAAGGAAGGTATCCTTGTAGCCGAACCACTATAAATCAGTTGTGTCATTTCTATCCTTTACTTTACTTGTTTTTTTTATTTGCATTACTCTTAGATCTATACTTTCTCTTCATCCATACGATTTCACAAAACCTCGAATCTAAAGTTTTTGAAACTAACTTAAAATCGGCAAAACTATTCAACCCCCCTTCTAGTTTTCCACATAAATATGAGTTTTTTAATTGACTATTATAGTTTTAAAACTTAATTAATAAAATGAGTACTTTTAAAAATATTTAAAATAGGGAAAAGTGAATATGTGCGTGTTGGGTAAACTAGCTAAAAGACCCGTGAAATTCACGGGTATCTTAAAGATAAGTAAAAAAAATAGTTTTTACATTACACAATAAGTCGGTAAGATTTAAACATATGAGTATAAGTAGTTGAAAAAAGAAACTTTTGTACAAAAAAAAACATGTGTGACAATCAAACAAATAGTTAAATTACCAAAAAAGAGCATAAAGTTGCATAAGAACATATTGTAGTTATTTGATGTTGCTTTATTTGTATTTGTTGGGTAGGGTAAATGCATGTTGATTCACTTATCGAATACTTGAACTCGTCTTTAATAAAATATCTACATTAAGTTTCTTCTAACCATTATACATGTATATCGTATATTCAAAACCAATAAATGAATATGTTTGATTGAAAAATAATAGTTTGTATGTATTTTTTTTTTGGATAAGTCTAATTACTTATAATCACATATTTTGTAGCACTTTTCTTTGTAGATAACGTTTATCGTGATATTTGTAGGGAACCCATTTTTGTTGCAAATAATAATCCTCGATTCTCTTAACCACTTAACAGGAGATAATAAAGGTAGTCTGCGATGTGCCTACCAGAAACATATTATTGTACCTAAGAATCAAAAGTTTGATATCATAATTCATTAAATAAAAAATTGAATTTATTTAAGGTAGTTTTTGGATTTTGTTACATAAGCAACATAACTTTATGATAAAAAAAACGAAAATGTGTCTTCACTATATACACTATTTCATGTGTCTACCGGACACATATTGGCAAAACCATTAAATTCAAAAGTAAATATTATATTATTAATTGAGTGCCCCACCACTTTATTGCAATGGTCCTTTCGTAGTAAAACTTGTCATATAAGGAGATAATCTTTTATGCTAACATATGCGACAAAAATATACTATATAATTGCTTGGATAGGGCATATGCGACCAAAAATCTAAAATATAGTTACTTTAAATTTATGTAGCTTACAATTTGTGTACATTTGTGAGATATCTTGCGAGTTCAAACACAAAAGATGGTTTATGTACATTGATTAGATAAGTAAGCTAAAAGTTACATACAATATGATCATATTTTCAGAGTGAAGAATCACAAGCTTCATAGCAAAAAAGTAACAAATGACTTTAGTTTTCTTCCATGCTAATGTAGCTTCATCCAATAGCATATACAACATAAATGCATCATGTTAGTGATGTTGTACAAAAGAATAAAGAATGATCAAAAATAAAAATTAAATTTAAGAGAAGGAGTAGAAGTCGGCTAAAACTCTAATGTTTAATTTTGGTTTATGTTATAAAATAGTCACGTAGTTACTGTCACGTCCCGCTTAAGTATCAAAATAAAAAGTATTTAAATTTTTGTTAAAACTTTTAACTTATGTCCAATATAAACTTTTTTCATTTTTTTTACCTTACATGTTTTGGGTTTTTTACCTATTTACCATGCATGTCATCTTTTTTACCTATGTGGCGTCAACTTCATCTATTTAAGTGAATTAATAGTCGACTGCAGCAAGGCATGTTAGTATTTATTTTTTTGGACCTTAGTTTGTTGATTTTAACCATAATACGTGATTATGATTTCATATTTACTATACTTAAGATTTGCAAATAATTAAGTTTTTGTTTGATGCGGTTAATAGTTAAATATATGACATGAATGCCATATAATACAAAAAGAATGACACGAATGGTAAATAGCAATAAAAAACGAAAGGTGTGGGGTAAAAAAGGTTACCTTGTGCATATCATGTCATAATTTGAAAGTATGTAACAGAAGCTGGAAATTGTTTTAGCTCATGTACCTAGGCTAGACATGCTAGTAAATACGTGACTATTTTATGACCTAAACTCGTTGGTTATTGTCCAGATTTAAAACTTTGAATTGTTTCAAAAACGCGTTTTTTAACTATGAATATATAAAAGCTCTTTTGCATGTCGTCAAACTTAATCAGGTCTCTTGTTAAAATACATATAACAACATCCGAATGTCATACCGTACCCCAAAAAAAATGAAAATAAAAGTTAATATCTTCGTGGAACTATTATAGTAAAAAGAGGTAAAGTAATGCAACGATAACCTAAAAGTATCTATATATGCTTCTGAAAGTGTTATTCTATATCAAAATTGACATAGAAACACATTTGACTACTCAAATTAATTGTTCATATATTGCGCCATGTTGATGACATGAAGTTTTAAAAATTTCAAGAGTTTAGTGCTACTCAAGGTTGCTACCATAACTGCGTGTGTTAATAAGTGATATCATAGTTGTGTATAATTATACGTACTAAATACTAAAAGGAATAACTAAACGAGGTTCAAAGTTTTTGTATTACGGAGTGTTTAGCATGTTAATTTTCCTTCCTATTGGTCGAATGCCTCTAATTTTTTGGTAGTGGGACAAAAGGCAACATGTCATTGGATTTTAAATTAATCATGTACTATGCTACAATCCCATCTTAATAATTACTACCGTTCTACCACTTTAGTAAGCACTGTGTTGTACTGTATCTTCGTAAAACACATGCAAATCAACTATTTCGCACTGTAGTAAACCCTTCTCTGGATGGATTAGATCATCCTTTATACCACCTAACCTTGACCATATCATAGATTGATAATTAGATAAAAAGAAAATTGCACTTATAAATTAACGTTATTAAGCGTCGTCGCCGCTGTATGCGAGTAATCATCTAGTATGACAAAAATATTGATGGAGTTTATTCTTTTTATGGAAATGTTATAAATCTAAACTTAATCACATTATGTGTGTAATATCATACCAAGAATATGATACACACTACACAACTGTATAGACTGAAAAAACTGCATGCATATTGTTAAAGGATATGAGGAGAAATCATTTACATACTAAAAGATTATAGCATATCAAAAGACAAATTTTAGAAACTTAGTTTTTTTAAATATTATATCTGCAAAGAATTTATAAAATAATACACACACTATGACGTGACAATGGTTGTGGTCAATCATATTTCATTATGATCTCTCTTTCTTTTTTGTTATCCTTGGCATTTAGTTGCCAATTCATTGTGTCAATAGTATTTTGTAAATTTTTGTGGATCTAACATTGCTTTTTTATATATAGAAGAAATAGAGGATTAATTAAAATTTTAATTACAAATTCAATTACACCTGTTATTCTATAATTTAATACCTCATGAACCGTTAATCGTTATACATAACAAATTGTATCATCTTGGGATTTTTATTTTACGTTTTTTTCAGTATTGGAATTCGCATGGCATATCACATGTGATTTAACATAAATATAATAGTTCGAACACTAAACAACTTGTACTAAAATTGGCATAAGTATCTGTGTTAAAGACTTTCCTCCTTTTTGCAATGAAAAACACATATTAATGACTTTCAACCACATATCACACACTATGTTTGAGTTATAGATTATATGTTAGTTCATTTATGAAACTTCTATAATCACACGTGATGTGGTAAAAATCACACGTGATTGAGATCACGTCTAGTAAAAATTACATTTGATTTTACGTGTTTTATCTAACTTGACGAATAAAAAAGGTAAAATTGTGAATGTCTAGTTTCCCGAATAAAAAAAGGTAAAATTTTTAAAATTTTGTAGAAAAAGTTATGTTCATTTTACTACATGTTTAAATATTCGAACATTCAAATTAGTTTGAATCACATGTAATTTCTAATGCAAATTTTAACAACGAAAAAAAAAAAAAAAAAGATGAAAAATTGTGAAAAAGGTGACAAAGAAAAGTTTATCGAAAATATATCAAAGTGTCCGTCTGTAGAAAGATAATTGATCGCTTGTCATAATGGTGTAATTTTTTTCGATTAACGGTTTAAGAGATATTAAATTTTGAATAAAAAAGGTGAAAGAGAGCCTTTTATTTAAAATAAAAGATGAGTAGCTAAAATTTAGCATTTGGTATGTTAAAATCTTTTAGTACATAAATGATCTCTCCTCAAAACCTAATTAAACTTTTGTCAATTTTCATATAAAGTTCACGATCAATTTGCTTTGTTCAACACGACATGGTCTACTTCTATAAATATTTGATATAAATGCATTGTTTAAAGTAAACAAATCCAAACAAAAATATGAAGCTATCCTAAATAAATGTGTTGGTCAAAAGCTTTAAAAATCTTTGTTAAAAAAGAAAGAGCGTTAAAAAATCTAAGCCATCTAAAATATGACTTAGTCTTAAATAAAGAAGGATTTGATTAAAATATCGAACAAAAATTAATACGGAGTATGAAATTATCTGAAAATAAGTGTGCAAGTCAAAAGCTTGCATGTTAATGTGTTTGTAAACTTTTGTAGCTAGAACGTATAAAGATATGTATTGCAATTTGCAAATTATAAAACTAAAATGCATAATTGAATTTGTTACGTTTAAATAACTAAATGTTTTGTATATTTACTATAAGAAGAGTAGAGTTATTTTGCATACCAAACTTTTCTTACATACCAAGAGACTCATCTCTACCATCCATCTAAAAAGAAATCAATGGATGAGATTAAAAGCATTTTATTATTTCACATATTTTTTATAATTTAAATATCTCTTAAACCGTTAATCGTTAAGTGAAAATATTTACACCGTCGCGAAGAGCATTTAATTATCTTTCTATATACGGGCACTTTGATATACTTTTGAAAAAAGAAAATTTTTTCGTTTTTTTCACGTTTTTTCGTCTTTTTTTACGTTACTTGAAATTTGCATTAAAAAAATCATATATGATATGTGATATCAAATGTGATATTACACTAATATCACATGTGATATTACACTAATATCACATGTGATATTACATATCATATATGATATAACACTAATATTGTAACACTCCAACCCGACAAGGGTAAAGATATCACAAATACGGTTTCATATCAGAACCTTAAGTACTATACAATAGCGGAAGCCTTTACAAAACTTACAAAAGAAATTATAAATAACTTAATAATCAAAATAAATCTAAGATCCCTATTTCAAAACTTGCTCTCACTCTACTCTCAACCCGGATCGGCTATCCCATAAGCTCATCTTGAATGCTTAATACACCGCAGGGAAAAGAAAATGCGGTGAGCTTACAAAACCCAGTGAGCGAGATATAACAAAACAAAAGCTAAAGCAGAACAAGATGCAAATAACGAAATCACAACGAAATGAGAATGACGAATCATTGAGGATTCTGCGGAAGCACAAATATACAGAAATCCGAAAGAACACATAACAGATAAGAATAACACATAACACATTAATGACACAAACATAAACACAATAAAATAACCAGGCACTTAACACATCAAGAAAATAGAGTACATATAAGCCAAACGAAAAGTCTAAAGTCTAACGGAAACAATTCCTAGAAAATAAACATGGCATTCCTTCAAGTCAATTAATCTATATTTAACACACTTAGTCCAATCGTGGCGTGAAATAGCAGACAAATCATAGCGGTCATATATGCATATAGAAACACAATAGAGAAACTATAACTAAATAAGCAAAAGACATAGCATAGCAATTAGCAAGTTATCAAGTCGGATATCATAAGTTAAACCATTTCCCGGATCAAACTTTAGTATAGGCGAATTTAAACATGGCGGATCAAACATAGCGAATCGAACACCAACGGATAATCAAAGTTCACGAATTATCGAACAATTATACATAATGAACTTACGAACAATCAATTATACACTAGCATAATCATCATACGGATCAACAAGGTCACATAATGGTAAACTAACATATAATCGAGATGACAACATGCGAATCACATTTAAGCATATTAATCATATCCTAGCATGGCCAACAGAGTCACATAAACATGTCAAAGCATAAACACATTCAATAAACATATAATAACTCGGTATGTAAATGGAAACATTGACAAATACGGAATCATAAGCAGAATATCTAATCTGAAATAACGGATCTGATTTAGTTATCTACCACGAGCCCGAACATATCATATCGAGTAACTTTCTTATTCGGAGGGTGACCTCGGAATACCTTATATAATATGAGGAGACCTCAATAACAAATGGAGTAGCTAGCTCCCGAATTTGTGAAGACGCGTATTGCACACGACATCATTCACCGGACAAATCATATCGATAATGATCGGATCTAGGATGCATCCATACGCCCAGCAGACGGATAGTGGCCATACTATCAATAAGCAGATAACGAAAGGGACGTGGCGCGAACATCACTCTCGCCTAGATTCATGTCGGTGATGCATCGACACGGACATGGAACCCCATGACTAGTGAAATATTGGCTCGGGTGTCAAACTAACTTAGGTCAACAGTTGTCATAAATGACACGGATCATAATTCATCATAAAGGTCAACAGATTTACAAATCAAAGTTTTCATATCATAAGTTCAAATCGGATGTTTCATGGTTCAATAAGCGAGAGATTTCGAGATAAACAACGGATCAAACAAATCGAAAGGGTTCATATTAAATGTTCGAAATCAAAGGTTCATATCACGATCACATACCATACGTTCATAATCGAGGTTCATAATCGGATGTTCATAATCGAAGTTCATAATCGAAGTTCATAATCGAAATTCATAATCAAACATAGCAAGGTTCAACAAGCGAAGTTCGGACAAACGGTGATTCACATAAATGAAGGAATCATAGCAATGGCATAGGAATCCTAATAAGCATAAGGAAATGACAAGAAAAGGAGATCATGAGAAAACCTTTACTAAAAAGGTCGAATATACGTACCTTAACGCAAATGAGGAAAAGCAAATGAATGAGCGAACACGAAGATACAACGTCACGTCTCCTTCAACGAATCTACGGATTATGATTTGTTTAATACTTATTAGCTCATTTAAGTCATAACGGATTTTAAATACTTATCATGAATCGCATTAATAACTTTAGGGTTTATTTAGGTTCAACAGTGTATTCTTGTTTTAGTAATAGACCGAATTAGACTTTTTAGGGTTAAACCGGTTTAGCCACAAGGATAAGACCATGAATTCCTATCTCGAACACCCACTCAAAACACACACGCGAACACACCATAATGCCAATAATAACAAGACCCTTTGAGGCTAACGAGACACGGCATCCTTTAATGTTCACACAACATTAACAAGTCTTGTCATATTAATATATTTCTTATGAACTCATGCATGAAAAGCAATATATGAAATGAAATACTCAATTGTGGTTACAAGTTTATACACTATGTTTAAAACATGGTCATGCACATATACTTACACTTATAAATGAGGCAATAAAACTTCACATGCATCTCTATCCTATAATTTTATATTACTCATTAATATGGTCATGCAAAGACACACGTATACCCTCTTTTATTCTTGTGTTTGAACAAATTTTTAAAACATGACCATAGGACCATCGCTTGCTAAGTTACCTTTTGACAAACACATGCATGCTTACGTCCCCTTTCATGGATCCTATAACGAGATAATGATTCTAAAATTACACCCATTTTGTCCACTTTATTTTCTTGGTAATTCGCAACAATTTTAAGACACCTCCATGAGACCATACCCACGTTAAAACCACTATTTGACACACACAAACATGCAGACAATCACCATGCAAATGTGAACACTTATAAACCCCAAGTTACGGATGAAACGACCCATAATACACAACCAATAACATGACTTGATTACCCTTTCTTATTCAGATTGAACATGCTTTCAAAGGTCCTTATACGAATTACCAAAGGTCACACATGAGCGCCTACTCGACCGTAAAGTTAACGCGACACATCGGGTTTTAATGAGACCAAAACAAGCATCGGCGTGACCAATCAAACCAGGTTTTATCACCTCATCAATCCATATTATCCGGTTTCATAACGTTAGTTTATGATTTCATGTGATGGTTTAACATGCGCGTCAGCGAGTTACGAGATAGTCAAATATGAAAAGACCCACACGGATAAAAGTATGCTAGCTCTTGAGCGGGTTTAGCGATAATTACATCGGGTTAAGCACATGCTCCAAGTATGTCGAATGGAAAGGAAAACAAAACGAAGAGTTTTGTGGTACCTCTTGTCGAGACGTAAAACGAGATCAAAGGCAACCTTAAGTCGTTTACAACGGCGATCCCAAGTTACCGAATCACGAGCCTTCCAAACCACGAACGGACCTCTGTTGGCCTCCTTGGGCGCTTTTACGGATCACCCTTGCTGCCTTGAGTCGAATGACAAGGTGGAAAAGATTTTGTGCCGTCACCTTGTAGTTGCTAGGGTTTTTGCATGAAAGGTTACGAAGATTTTAAAGATGTCGTATATGTGGTATACTCCTCAATGGGTCGGTTTAGCTGAAAAGGAGAATGGGCTGCGCATGGGCTGTAGGCCGAATTTTTTGATACACAAGTTCTACAAATCCATTCTTTTATTTCTCTTTAACATGCTTTTAATTACATACTTTATTTTGTAGTTTATACATTTATGTAATCTCATTTAGAATTCACACTTGAATGAACGTTTATATACTTAAATGAATGTTAACATATAAACATGAATGTTAAACTAATCAAAGAATGTTAACATATGAACATGAATGTTAATCTAATTGAATCTTATATATTTTGTAAGTTTTAATTTAGGGCAAAATAGTCTTTTACGCGTATTAGATTTTTAGGGTTTTACAACTCTTCCTTCTAAAAGAAAATTTCGACCTCGAAATTGAACAAGGCGAACGAGCGAAAAGCGAATCGGACTTGAATTTCAAGGAATAGAGCAAGCGCGAACTTATTTTAGAACAAGCAGTTCTTGTCGAACATTCATACTTATACTTTTCGAAATCAATTCAACGATCAAATACTTATAACGAGATAATCATATACTTATTAAAGTAATGGCGGATAACGGATGAGATGCAAAAATCAAACAACACACTCTAACTTATTCGGTATCTAATGATGAAAACAACATATGCATAGGCGAGCGAATCCTAACGGTCTTACTAATCGCGTATGCGTGGAGACATACAAACTTAGGCGGACATAGCAATCTATAGGTTCACACGGATCATAACGATTTCGGATTCAAGCGTACAAAACTTATATATAACGATTGCCAATGAGAATCTCGCAAAGATGTACAAAATTTCAATCGAACATGAGGCGACAAATAACGAGATACAAGTCAAAGTCCATTCACGTATCAACCACGGGCATTTCCCAGACGTCATATGATTTCAATAAGTTCAAATTATATGATCTCGGTATTATCACGTTGATCGAGGCGTCATAATACTTGCATCACATAACAAGTCCTTATTATCATCATATTACATCTCGGGTCATGACACCCACATAACTAATATCAAAACAAAACATATCACATACGGATAACAAGCAACATACTTGAAACAGGCGGATCACATACATACAACATATATTACCAAACAAACGAGGCCACCAACTTGCATAAAGCGGTTCCTCATGACTCATTCTTGTCGGTCCAAAAGAAAAGCGAGATATACGAGAATACTAAGCGATAAAACTTCACGATTCAAACCGAGTTACGAGCGAATCAAGAAAAGTAATGCCGATCAAAATCACGTAGCAAGATATCAAACCGCCTCAAAAGCGCGTGACAAGCGAATCGAGTAACACACGTCGCGCCCAATTATATGAAGTAGATGAACCTTCCACCACGGTTGAATCATGTCTTCGTCGTTGCGTCTTTGATTGATTCGTCCGACTTCCTCCAAAGACATCACGATGTCTCCAAAGACGGCGGTCGGGCGGTGGCTTGTGCTTCACGAACCTCTCCGGCCACGAGGCATTGCGGCAATGTAGGGTCGGCACCTCTTCTTTGGCTCCACGGGTAGTCTCCATCTAACGATCGACAAGCGGATGTGCGAAGACAAAATAATAAAATTCGATGCGAAGAGGAGGCCAACTCGGTGAAGACAAAAGAATATCAAGTCAAATCGAACGACGGTCAAAAGAATCGAAAGATATCGAGCAGACGGAAACCTAATGTCTACCCAATCCTCACAAGTCATAGCCTAAGCGCTAAGGGTCCTAAAACCTAGATCTCTGATACCATAAATTGTAACACCCCAACCCGACAAGGGTAAAGATATCACAAATACGGTTTCATATCAGAACCTTATGTACTATACAATAGCGGAAGCCTTTACAAAACTTACAAAAGAAATTATAAATAACTTAATAATCAAAATAAATCTAAGATCCCTATTTCAAAACTTGCTCTCATTCTACTCTCAACCCGGATCGGCTATCCCATAAGCTCATCTTGAATGCTTAATACGCCGCGGGAAAAGAAAATGCGGTGAGCTTACAAAGCCAGTGAGCAGATATAACAAAACAAAAGCTAAAACAGAACAAGATGAAAATAACGAAATCACAACGAAATGAGAATGACGAATCATTGAGGATTCTGCGGAAGCACAAATATACAGAAATCCGAAAGAACACATAATAGATAAGAATAACACATAACACATTAATGACACAAACATAAACACAATAAAATAACCAGGCACTTAACACATCAAGAAAATAGAGTACATATAAGCCAAACGAAAAGTCTAAAGTCTAACGGAAACAATTCCTAGAAAATAAACATGGCCTTCCTTCAAGTCAATTAATCTATATTTAACACACTTAGTCCAATCACGTGGCGTGAAATAGCGAGACAAATCATAGCGATCATATATGCATATAGAAACACAATAGAGAAACTATAACTAAATAAGCAAAAGACATAGCATAGCAATTAGCAAGTTATCAAGTCGGATATCATAAGTTAAACCATTTCCCGGATCAAACTTTAGTATAGGCAGAATTTAAACATGGCGGATCAAACATAAGGACACGAACACCAACGGATAATCAAAGTTCACGAATTATACGAACAATTATACATAATGAACTTACGAACAATCAATTATACACTAGCATAATCATCATACGGATCAACAAGGTCACATAATGGTAAACTAACATATAATCGGATGACAACATGCGAATCACATTTAAGCATATTAATCATATCCTAGCATGGCCAACATGAGTCACATAAACATGTCAAAGCATAAACACATTCAATAAACATATAATAACTCGGTATGTAAATGGAAACATTGACAAATACGGAATCATAAGCAGAATATCTAATACGAAATAACGAATCTGATTTAGTTATCTACCACGAGCCCGAACATATCATATCGAGTAACTTTCTTATTCGGAGGGTGACCTCGGAATACCTTATATAATATGAGGAGACCTCAATAACAAATGGAGTAGCTAGCTCCCGAATTTGTGAAGACGCGTGTACTACCGACATCATTCACCGACAAATCATATCGGATAACGGATCGGATCTAGGATGCATCCATACGCCCCTGACAGACGGATAGTGGCCATACTATCAATAAGCGAGATAACGAGAAAGGGCGTGGCGAACATCACTCTCGCCCTAGATTCATGTCGGTGCATCGCGACACGGACATGGAACCCCATGACTAGTGAAATATTGGCTCGGTGTCAAACTAACTTAGGTCAAACAGTTGTCATAAATGACACGATCATAATTCATCATAAAGGTCAAACAGTTTACAAATCGAGTTTTCATATCATAAGTTCAAATCGGATGTTTCATGGTTCAATAAGCGAGAGATTTCGGATAAGCAACGGATCAAACAAATCGAGAAAGGGTTCATATCAAATGTTCGAAATCAAAGGTTCATATCACGATCACATATCATACGTTCATAATCGGAGGTTCATAATCGGATGTTCATAATCGAAGTTCATAATCGAAATTCATAATCAAACATAGCAAGGTTCAACAAGCGAAGTTCGAGACAAACAGAGATTCACATAAGCGAAGGAATCATAGCAATGGCATAGGGAATCCTAATAAGCATAAGGAAATGACAAGAAAAGGAGATCATGAGAAAACCTTTACTAAAAAGGTCAGAATATCTGTACCTTAACGCAAATGAGGGAAAAGCAAATGAATGAACGAACACGAAGATACAACGTCACGTCTCCTTCAACGAATCTACACGGATTATGATTTGTTTAATACTTATTAGCTCATTTAAGTCATAACGGATTTTAAATACTTATCATGAATCGCATTAATAACTTTAGGGTTTATTTAGGTTCAGCGTATTCTTGTTTTAGTAATAGACCGAATTAGACTTTTTAGGGTTAAACCGGTTTAGCCACAAGGATAAGACCATGAATTCCTATCTCGAACACCCACTCAAAACACACGCGAACACACCATAATGCCAATAATAACAAGACCCTTTGAGGCTAACGAGACACGGCATCCTTTAATGTTCACACAACATTAACAAGTCTTGTCATATTAATATATTTCTTATGAACTCATGCATGAAAAGCAATATATGAAATGAAATACTCACTGTGGTTACAAGTTTATACACTATGTTTAAAACATGGTCATGCACATATACTTACACTTATAAATGAGGCAATAAAACTTCACATGCATCTCTATCCTATAATTTTATATTACTCATTAATATGGTCATGCAAAGACACACGTATACCTCTTTTATTCTTGTGTTTGAACAAATTTTTAAAACATGACCATAGGACCATGCGCTTGCTAAGTTACCTTTTGACAAACACATGCATGCTTACACGTCCCTTTCATGGATCCTATAACGAGATAATGATTCTAAAATTACACCCATTTTGTCCACTTTATTTTCTTGGTAATTCGCAACAATTTTAAGACACCTCCATGAGACCATACCACGTTAAAACCACTATTTGACACACACAAACATGCGGACAATCACCATGCAAATGTGAACACTTATAAACCCCAAGTTACGGGCGAAGCGACCCATAATACACAACCAATAACATGACTTGATTACCCTTTCTTATTCAGATTGAACATGCTTTCAAAGGTCCTTATACAATTACCAAAGGTCACACATGAACGCCTACTCGACCGTAAAAGTTAACGCGACACATCGGGTTTTAATGAGACCAAAACAAGCATCGGCGTGACCAATCAAACCGGTTTTATCACCTCATCAATCCATATTATCCGGTTTCATAACGTTAGTTTATGATTTCATGTGATGGTTTAACATGCGTCAACAGGTTACGAGATAGTCAAATATGAAAAGACCCACACGGATAAAAGTATGCTAGCTACTGAACAGGTTTAAGCGATAATTACATCAGGTTAAGCACATGCTCCAAGTATGTCGAATGGAAAGGAAAACAAAACGAAGAGTTTTGTGGTACCTCTTGTCGAGACAGAAAACGAGAGATCAAAGGCAACCTTAAGTCGTTTACAACGACGATACCAAGTTACCCACGAATCACGAGCCTTCCAAACCACGAACGGACCTCCTGTTGGCCTCCTTGGAACGCTTTACGGATCACCCTTGCTGCCTTGAGTCGAATGACAAGGTGGAAAAGATTTTGTGCCGTCACCTTGTAGTTGCTAGGGTTTTTGCATGAAAGGTTACGAAGATTTTAAAGATGTCGTATATGTGGTATACTCCTCAATGGGTCGGTTTAGCTGAAAAGGAGAATGAATGGGCGCGCATGGGTCATGAGGCGAATTTTTGATACACAAGTTCTACAAATCCATTCTTTTATTTCTCTTTAACATGCTTTTAATTACATACTTTATTTTGTAGTTTATACATTTATGTAATCTCATTTAGAATTCACACTTGAATGAGCGTTATATACTTAAATGAATGTTAACATATAAACATGAATGTTAAACTAATCCAAAGAATGTTAACATATGAACATGAATGTTAATCTAATTGAATCTTATATATTTTGTAAGTTTTAATTTAGGGGCAAAATAGTCTTTTTACGCGTATTAGATTTTTAGGGTTTTACAAATATCATATATGATATAACACTAATATCATATATGATATAACACTAATATCATATGTGATATTCAAATTAGTGTATTATCCTATATGATTTTTTAATGTAAATTTCAGTAACGTAAAAAAACGAAAAAAACCTTTAAAAAAAACGTGAAAAATACGAAAAAAAAAAAATTTTTTTGTCGAAAGTATATCAAAGTGCCTATCTATAGAAAGATAATTAAATGCTCGTCGCAATGATATTTTTTTTTCCGCTTAACAATTAACGGTTTGAAAGTTATTAATATTTAAAAAAAGAGGACGAAAGTGAGTTTTTTAAAATGTTATGATTAATCTCATGCATTAGGGGGGAGGGAGTGGGTTCGGGTAGGGTGATCGGGTACCCCTACCCGATCGGGTACACCGCCGCCGCCTAGTCGGTTTCATCAATCGGGTAAGATTTTCGGTTTGGGAAGCCGAGTGTTTCAAGGGTGCTAGTGTTTGAATTTTGGACCGTTGGGGAGGTGAAAGATTGAGAACATTTTGTTCTAGTGTTCTTAGTGGTGGTTGTAGGGACAGAATTTGCAGGTAAAGATTGAGAACATTTTGTAATGGAAAATGGAAGGTATGATGGGATGAAATATGGGTGGATGAGAACATTTTGCAAGAAGATTGGAACGGCAAGATTTTATTTTTTACATTTTTATTTTTAGGTTATGTTTCTTTTTTTTAAGTATTACGTAATGTTTTTATTTTTAATGAAATAGTATGTTTTTATTTTAAATATTGTATGTGATTTTATGTATGGAAAAAAAAAATCGGGTATTAGGTGACCACTCCCTCCAAATCGGGTAGTGTTAGGGTAAAATTGAGTAGTTTTGAGTTGGAGGGTTTTTATTGGATAAAGGTGATGTGGCACCTAAGGTATTAGGTGACCACTCCCTCCTCCCTTAGATCAAATAAAAATGGATAGTGGAGATTGATTGTAAATACTCTTTTGTCCTCAAATGATCTTATATCATAACTTTAAATGATAAGAGTAAATGATACATTAATCAAGGTTTTTTCAAAGTAGATTATTCTGAAGCCACAGTGGTCATCGAGTCGTTCTTAGTGAAAGAAGGGTTTTTCTTATTTACTGATTTTATTTTTCAGTTCCTAACTTCAGTAAGTAAGATTTTGCTTAGAACAATATGAGAACAAATAAGTTTCACTCAAAAATACGTACACTTCTAGCATTACTTTTAGAGTTGTGACTATTTGGTAAATATTTCTTAGAGTTGTGACTATTCAAAATGTCATTCAAATTCTCGGCAAACGCATTTGCATTTTTCTATAATGCAGTTTTAACAACCAAAAAAAAAAAAAAAAGTGAAAGCCAAATAACAAACATAAATGCAAGAGTAATGGGAAGATCAACATCTATGATAATACGTGTTACAAAATACTATCACACGACTTATTTATTTATTTATTTATTTATTTATACAATGAGATCCAAAACTTCCATCAAAATACAAACCAATATAGTTTGGGACTAAATTGAAATGTTACCTTGCATCTAAGAACAATAAGTATTGTTGATGCTTCTGTATTGCAACAAATGAAAACAAACGTCAAACCAATTTTGAAATTTGAACAATTTTATAATATAGGTGAGTTCTCGCACCTAGCGGCAACGGTTCTTAGTAGTAGACAATTAACGATATGCGATATTGTGGCAAGTGTTTCGTTTAACATACAACGTGAAAAGATGAAATTGTAATTGCAATAATAAAGTAATACTAATAACCAAAAGTTAATGATTTAAAATTACAGTAATAAACAAAAAAATAATATAATACTTATGAGCGCCCTTGTCGGTAATATGATTGATAGCAATGCTTTTAAACCCGGGTTGACCCGGTCGGTAGAACCGAGAACCGGCTCGGACACCGTTCCGGATAGGACCGGGTTTTTGCTTGTTTGAGAATCGGATTGAATAGCCGGTTTTTTGTTGACCCGGTTTGATAAACCCGATTGGGTCATATTTTTTATTAAAAAAATTTAACAATATGATATTTTCCAAGTTGCCAAAGATAATTTTCAAGTTATCAAAAATAATTTTTACTTTTACTTTTCTACATTTCTAAATTTTGACTTTTGATCATTTTTTATTTTATGTAGTTTTTTTTTTTTTTTTTTTTGGTGTTTCCAACTTAGGTTCACCACCATAGAGAGGGCCCTAACCCCACATCGAGGTCATGTTGTGTTGCTAGGGCCCACGCAGTGCGATATGTGGCTTCGGTCTGTGAGGAAACCATACCGCCTCCACAAGTTTTCTTCTGGATGTAATAGGATTAAAACCCGGCCTTCTTTCAGATTTGAACACGTGAGCAGTCAAGGGCGCACAATCCTCATTCAAATATCAAATAGGCGTGATGGCAGTGAGGGCTTCCGATGGTCGGCGTCCCAGTCTACTACTCACTAGGTGGCTTAACATGGCCTGGACTTACTGGCTGCGCCACTAAGATAAACTTAGATGTAGAACCAACAATGCTAAGTAGTTTTTTTGATAATAAATCTCATAAACAATAATTGCATTCTTCCTGGGACCATCTCAACTCTTATAATCGACCATCTCACATCTGTTGATTGCCCTTCCAAAAATCATCGACCATCTCTTCTAATTTCGGTTATGATTCTTAATTTACAAAACAAGGGTCGGAGTGTTTTTTTTCCTAAATCATAAAGTCGGATTCCTAGTTCATTCCTATCCTATCTATAACAACTATTGATATAAATCCCAAATTGCAAAATTGATTCATTCTTGTCTTACTAGGTGATTTTTTATCCTATGTTAATCAAATATGGTGGGGAATTAATTGTTGATGTGGCAGTTTGGTTTCAAACATGATTTAAATAACATTTTGTAAACGAATGCAATGTGTTTGATGAAGTGTGTTAGTAAGTGTTCAATAATATTTTGTATTGCTCATTAATATATGAAGGTTGGATATCAAATTTGAGCTATGTGTCACATTTTTGGAATCTAAATGGATCTAGATGACACCAACTGAAGTTAATGGCTAAATGGTTTTTGTAGCAAACGTTGTTGTTATGGCTATTCACTTATTCAGCTACTTCCACTTCTGCACTCTTCAGGTCATAGTTTTCTGCTTTTTGGATACTGATATATGTTCTGGTGTTGGGTTTACATGCCTTAGAGATTTAGGACTAAAGGTTAATAAGTTTATAATGGCATGTTGTTGTCTGCGAAGGTACTGGTATGTAGGGGTGTCAAACGGGTTATCGGGTCGGGTTTAGGGCTTATCGGGTCGGGTCTATCAAGTTTTGAAAAATAAAAACTAACCCGCAACCGACCATATAAGGTATCGGGTTTATCTGGTTCGGGTCTATCAGGTTGCGGGTTGTCGGGTTGGGTCTATCGGGTTATCGGGTTACATTTTAATCTCATCCCACAATTTGCTTCATTTATTAAAACACCACCCAACGTAAAATTAACTTAAATATTAGACGAATATGGCACTAGTATTTCCTACGCCCAATGTCTAACAAAAAGAGAGAGTATATTACAATTAGTCACTGATTTTTTTGGCAGTAAACATGTTTTTTTTGCATCATGTAGCAGCACAGCTGTAAAAATGAGCCTAAGCTACCGATGCAATCTACATGACACTAGAACCAAACTCGAATATGTAGTTTATAATATATTTATGTACTTGCTAGTTAAAAACTATGACTAAAAGACTGTCAAAAGGGATTTAGTTAAAAAGTTATCAAGTTTTTAGTGGGTCATTGTATCTTATCGGGTTTATCGGGTCAACCCGAAAACCGGATAACGAACTAATCAAGACCCTAACCCGGCCCTATAAGCTATCGGGTTGACCCGATTAGCTAACTTAGACCCGAATCAGCCCGACCCTATAAGGCCTTATCGGGTTCGGGTCGGGTCGGGTTGACCCATTTGACACCCCTACTAGTATGCAACTTTATTGATACGGTTTTCTAGCTAGGGGTAGAAGGTATTGCTTGCTAGTAGGTTTAATTGGGCGGTTGTCTAAAGTATTCCAGAGAAAACCACATTTTTCAACCAAGACAACGATCCAACGAAGATGGAACAGAAGAATACATAAGGATATGGTGGAAACGGTGTTGACTACCACTATACTGGACATTATGGTTTAATGTAGATTTTTTTCTAACTAGTTGGTTAATTTTATTGTAATTTTCTGAAGCTTCACATACACTTCAACATTCTTGTGTAACCTTATATGGATTTGTAACTAAAGTAAAAGGTGTCATATGAATTTGATCTCTCTTGTACTTACACTTTTGTGGTATATCATGATCGATTAGCTCAATGTTCATAAAGTATCGTACATTTAACGTCTCATTACACCTCACTTTTGGGGTAGTGCTCATATTGCTAGTAGCTACTGAGGTCAAAGTAATCTCAGTTAGGGGTGATGTCCAAAAACATGTATAACAAAATTTCTGCAGATGCTACTCAAGACTAACTAATGTGGATTATTTACTCGGTTGACAAGCATATAAAAATGGTGCATGAGATTAATAGTAACTCTATAAAAAGAAGTAAATATGTCATATCACAAGAGATACCGAGCGAACCCACATTTATTACCAAATACCAATTTTGACCCGTTGCACCCTCTCGACTAAACGGTTAATCTCAAGTTAGTCTCATGTGCGACGAAACAGTTACGTAGCGTTTGGTATGTCGTAATGAAAGGGTGAATGAAATAGATCATTACGGTGTAATGAAAAAAACATGTTTGTTTACTATTATGTAATGGAATAACTCATTACATAGAATGACTCATTACATCAATTTGATTCATTAGGACCCCATTCTTTTTTTTCATTACATCTTGTAATGGAATTAAATTATATAAAAACCTATCTTTAAATGCTCATTATATAAAAAAGGTTCTATCATAAATAGGGTATTTAAGTCATTTTCTATTAATTACATTACATTCTATTATACTAACCAAACATGATTAATAATGGTAATGAGTCATTCCATTACATCATTTATTCCATTACGTTATTTATTCCATTCAGTTGTTATTCCATTTCGTTCTACCAAAAGCAGCTTCACCGTAACTTAAAGGGGTGTTTGGCATTACAGAAACAATGTAACTAAAGGGGTGTTTGGCATTACAGAAACAACTTTCCAGTTTGACCCATCTTGCTTCTGTGACAGCAACATTTTTCCAAGAAATTTAAAACCACAGTATGCCAAAAAAAAAGTGAACAATAACTAAACCAACGTATCTTGTACATAGTTGTTACAGAATACAAAAGGTTTTGGGAGGGATATGTGGGATTTTTTTGTTCCAACATTCAAGTAGGCTCATCCCTACTTGGCTTTGACCATTTTAACATTAGAAAAAATGCAGACCTGATACGACTTATGTAGATCACAAAAGAACAACATACTAGTCATTTTGAAAGGGCAAAGATCAACACAATTTCATTACAGAGAAAGAAGACAACCAAAATATAAACTTTTTTCACCCGTTTACATTTGACCCATCTATAGTATTCATAAATACAGACCCATAAAGAAATGCAGCAACATATTAACTGTTTTGACCCATCACAATAGTATAGCAAGATGTCTTCTTTCTCTTTAACCACGGGTATAATTCCACCAAAGCACAACACATCAACATTATATCTTCTTTTTCTTCACCCCATGAGTAGCATTTTCCAAAAGAGCACAACAATTGTATTTTTTCCTTGCAAATCGTCAATCTACAAATACATATATAAATTAGAACTTAAAAAAGATATGTTACATATGCAAAGATAAATTTTTACCAAGAATACCTTCTTTTTTGGACACCCAGTGATGTTGTGACCCAATCCATGACAATACGAACAAGTCTTCTTTTTAATCCTTTGTAGTTCTATGGGACATTTGATTATGGTTGCAATTTTTGGTCGTCCTTTTCTCATAGGAAGAACAACAGGACCCCGAATAGATATTTGAGGCATCATGTCTACCTGAGAAACCCTAACAGAATTTTCCTCAGAGACATTCACAGGCTCTTCTTCCTTTTTCCGACTCATTTTGTCTTCTAAGAATTTCACCAACATAGTGTTTAGCCTCGTTATTTCAGAAGGGGGGGGTCCTTTACTTGTTTGATTGCTTTGGTCGAGTTAGAATGCACACACCATAAAGTTAAGGCACTAACTTCGCTTTCATTTATTTCTTTGATTCTGATACTATCATTACCAACCTTGTACCTAGAACCAAGTGTCCACCTAGGTAAAATATATTGATCAGGAAGGGTTTCAACATGCTTCTTTTTCATCACATATAGGATATGCTTGCATAATATCCCATATGTTTCAAACATAGCACAAGAACATGTGACATCCACCTTATTTAGTAAATTAAACTTGACAGTCCTCCAATATTTTTTGTCAACGTTTAATTGTCCGACACTATAAGCGACATGTTCTAGACTCTTGTTTAAAGTAACGTGAGTTAGATTGTTGGTTTCTTCTTTCCATTCCTTTTCGAATTTTTCAAAAATATTTATAGTATAACATTTACCTACAAATTCAAGGTACAGGATACACAATGAATAATAGAAAAAAGGGTGAATAACATAAACGCGATTAATATGAACAAGTTACCTGCTTTTGCTTCGATTGGATGCATTGACGAAAGAACTGCCCTCGAGATCATAGTCTTAAAGTCTTCATCTTACATTGGCTATATCCGGTGATAGGTAAGATAATCAACTTCAAAGAAACAACAATAGTCGGTAACAAATACCACTTGGTGGTTACGGATATCACTGGAATCGTGTGATCACTTTCCAAAGTAAACTATTCGACCCTAATGCCTGGGTTACACGAATATCTACTTGGGATAAGACCAAATGCAGTTATGGAATTAGGCACAATTCTATAACCCTTGCGCTAAATAAGTGTTAATCGTTTTCTGTATATTTTACATGCATAAACAGATCTCCTAATTATAGGAGGTTACTCTCAACCGTTCAAATGGAATTATGAGGATTAATCGGCCCATTAATCACCTCATAACTGTCCCCATTATAGCCGTTAGTGGTTACATGACCAATTAAACGTGGTCATAAAGAAGTTGTGCTTGTCATTTAGCAAGACTTTCCATAGCGATACTTTCCACTAGCGGTACTTTCCACTTGCGGTGGAAATACGACCTATCGATGGAAGCGCTTATCGAGACTTTCATAGTACTAGCAAGTGGATACACCACTTGATGGAAACATCGCTTATCGGTGGAAACATCGCTTATCGATGGAAACCACAAGCGGTACTTTCCACAAGCAATACTTTCCTCAAGCGATTACACCAAAGACTACCAATACAAACCACTATTAGAGTCGGGTGTTCATGGACCTTATGGGTGTACACTCCACCTCCCAACCCATTACAAGGTGTGAACTAATCCCACAAGTGCACTAAATTTTCCAACAATCCTCCCCAAATTTAGTTCACTTCCTTTGCATGAAAAATAAACATCAAGCAAAACATGTGCATAAGCGAAAATGTCACGAGGATTGAATTTCCATCTTAGTAAATTACGTTCAAATATTCGAGAATCGGGGTGTTCTAAGAATTGAACCCTTCAACCCATTTGAATACACGAAGATAAAATACACAAAAGTTTTCAAACACTTATCGACTCGACACTATACAAGCCATGTGTCCATATCCAAATTCATAAATGTTGTAAAAGCTAAAGTCCAAAGCTTCAAGCGGCAAAACTTCAACATTTACATAGGTGGTTCCTCTTTAGTCATGCTCCGCCAAGCACTTTTCAAAGAAAATTAACCATTAAGAAGTAAAGACTTCATCCTCCTTTCGGCAGTTACGAGCACAACCTTGGGATGTAAATAAAACATGTGCTCCAGTCCATGAATGTTCGACTTTCCACATTGAACTCGGCTCCCAAGTTTCCTTAGGAGGAGTTGGGTGTCCTAGCATTGATGACTAAGTTGGACTTAAACCCATCCCTTTAGCAGACTTTATAACCAAGTCTCTAGCGGACCCTTCGTCAAGTGATCGACTAAGTTCTGTTGAGATCTCACAAACTCTATAGATACCATCCCATTCATGATAAGCTCGCGAATCATGCTATGTCCGACTCCTAAGTGTCTAGACTTACCATTGTACATCTGGCTATAAGCCTTAGCCAATGTAGTCTGCACTATCACACCGGATAGAAATAGGTGCTATAGGTTTAGGCCACAATGGAATCTTTAGAAGCAAGTTTTTCAACCATTGAAACTTTTAAAGGCGTTGCTAAGGCCACAAATTGATTCCATTGTTGAAGCGGTGATGCAAGTTTGCTTCTTGGATGCCCAAGAAATTGCACCTCCACCAAGTAGGAATACCCGACCACCGGTAGGCGAATTGTCTTGATGTTCTCGATCCAACTTGCATCATTGTATCCTTCCAACAACGATGGATAACCGGTATATGAGAGACTATAATTGATAGTTCTCTTCAAATACTTTAGTACCCTCAAGCGCTTGCGATGATGAGCACTAGGATTACTAGTATACCGCTCAATTTTCCCACCGCAAAACCAATATCGGGCCTTGTGCAAGTCATGGCATACATCAGCGACCAATTACCCTAGAATACTCAAGTTGAGATCTGACCTTGCCATGATTAGGCATCGACTTCTCAAGTATCCATAGGTGTACTCATCGAGTACAATCAAAGTAATTGAATTTCCTCGGTACCTTCTCAATATAATGAGGCTGCGAGATAGAAATTCTATTACTTTCATGTTTAATCCTTATACCAAGGATAACATCGCCTCCCCATGTCTTTCATGGAGAACCTTGATGACAAAATTCCTTTGTCGGTCAACACGATTTTGGTCGGTGCCAAAGATCAACATGTCATCAACATATAGACAAATGATGACTCCTTTACCGATTCATCAAATTTGCTATATACACATTTGTCGACTTGGTTAAGAACATAACCACTAGACAAAACCACTTCATCAAATTTTGATGCCATTGTTAGGTGCTGCTTAAGTCCATAAAGAGACTTAATCGGTTTACACACCTTGTTTTCATTGCCGTGCAAGATGAAGCCCGAGGTTGGTTCATATAAACCTCCTCTTCCAATTCACCATTCAAGAAAGTCGTTTTCACATCCATCGATGAATAACCAGTTGTGAATAGATGCCATAGCAATCGGCGATCTTATGGTGCGACACGAGCAACGAGGGCATACGTATCAAAATAGTCTATTCGACTTTTGGTTAAAGCCACGAATGACTAGTCTAGCCTTGAACTTTTCAATAGTTCCATCTACCTTCATTTTCCTTTTGAAAATCCATTTGCAACCCGAGGTTTGCAACGTGAGGTAGATCAACCAACACCCAAGTGTTGTTGCCCATGATGGAATCCATCTCATCATTGATTGCTTCTTTCCGAAAGCAATATCACGGGACTTCATTGCTTCTTCAAATTTTTGGGGTCATCCTCAACAATGAAGCAATAGGAGTATTGGTGCGAGACCTCATCCTAGTACCTTCAACTAAGTATAGTTGAAACTCAGTCCAAATGTCTTTGGTCCCGACCCTTTGCTCTTCCCGAGCACGAGTTGGTTGTTGAACCACAACCTCATCGAGGACCAGCGATGGTGCATCATCGAGGACCTCGATACACCGTGTCATGAGTTCCATTAGGAATCCTCGACTTGGTCTAGGGACCGATGAGAATCTATTCTCATCAAAGTCGCATCCCTTGATTCAATTATTGAGTTAAGCGAAACATGTTCATTAGGTTCAATAACATAGAACCTAAAAGCCTTGGAATGCTCGGCATATCCAACAAAGATGCGATCAATGCCTCTTTCACCCAAAGTCTTTTGATTTGGATCGTGGAGTCTTACAATGACCTCTACAACCCCAAACCTTGAGATAATTCGGGTTGGGTTTCCTTTTAGTCCGAGTTCATAAGGGGTAACCTTGTTCTTTTGTTGGGAACCCTATTTAATAAATAGCAAGCTATTAACATAGCTTCACCCCGAACCCTGACTCGATCTGAATAGGACAACATGGAATTAACCATCTCCTTCAAGACTGTTTTCCTTTCGAAATACCATTTCTTTGAGGGGTATAAGGCGATCGTTTCATGGATTATTCCAACAGAATGAAATACCGAGTATCCATGTACTACCTCCCTATCGATCCTTAATCTTTTGATCAAAGACCCAAGTTGTAATTCAACTTCGCTTTTAAACACTTTGAATTTATCTAATGCTTCATCCTTGGTATGTAACAGATAGACATAACAAAATCTAGAAGCATCATCAATAAATGTCACAAAGTACTTCTTATTCCCCAAAGAAGGAGTGGCATGCAAATCACACAGTCATCGTGTATAAGCTCAAGACCTTAGTCTCACGACTAACACCACGAAAGGGTTTCTTGGTTATCTTGGTCAACATGCAAGTTTTACACTTTTCGGTGTCCATGTCAAAAGTGTGGATTAAACCATCCTAGACATATCTTGCATCCTTTTATAGTGAACATGGCCAAGTCTAGCATGCCAAAGGGTAGAGTCGGTCCCGGTCATATGTGGTCACAAAAGCTAAAATAACAATATCGGTGGTAACATTAAGCTCGAACATTTGATTACATAAATAACTAAAACCAATAAAACACCATGCTTGGAAAGCACAAATTTATCGACTCAATAACTTGTTTATATCCATGATTATTCAAAACACTACTTGAAACCAAGTTTTCCTTATATCGGGAACATGAATAACATTAAACAAAGTTACAATCTTTCGAACTAAACCTAAGGTCTACACAACCACGACCATGCACCAAGGTGTTGACTCATTTCCCATGTGAAGAATACAACCATCATTCGGTGACTCATAAGTCTTGAACCGACTTCTATCTTTACACATGAACTGTTGCACGAGTCAACCCACCACGCAACATCATCATCCTCGCACATAAAAGATTCGAGATACATATGTAACATAATAAATCGAAAAGACTTATTAAACATATTCGACCTTTCGGTGAGTTGGTGAACCACCACCCACTGAACCATTAGTGCACGATCCATTGGCTTTACCACCAATTTTAACACCTTTGGTCCCTTTTATTGTGACCGGTCTTGCCACATTTCCAACAAGTAGGAGTTGCCTTCTTGTTAAGATCGCCTTTGTGTTGTCATGATATTTGCGTTTGCCTTTGTTATCATTGTACACGGTGGAGTTGTTATGCTCCACCATATTGACAACGAGATGGTCCAAGCATTGCTACTCTTTGGCTTGTCATTATCACGCACCTTGAGAGATTCCTCAATGCGATGATCGCCAACTCAACAAGAGTTAACTTCTCCTTAATATGTTTCAAAGTATGCTTGAAATCTTTCCATGAAGGAGAAGTTTATCAATAACACAAGAGACTTGAATAGCCTCATCCATGTGTATATTGTGTTGTGTAAACCTTCAAGTATTCAAGAAGTTCATTGTATTGTTCCATAAGCGGTCTTGAATCGGTCATTTTGTAATTTGTGAAATTACTAACAAGGAACTTCTTACTTGATGCATCCTCACCATATATTTGGCATCCAAGGAATCCACAGTTCTTTGGAAGATTCAAAGTTCGATAAATATCAAGCGAGCATCGGACATACCATTGAGAATGAGACCTCTGCATATGTAGTCATCATTCTCCCATTTGCTCCTCCTTACGATGCGCTCCACGGTAGCATCATCCCATCATCGGGAATAGGTGTAGTAAGCACATACACCACACTCATGCTTGACGACAAGAAGTGCATCTTCTTACGCCACCTCCTAAAGTCCACCCCTTCAAACTTATCCGACTTAGTAAAGTTTGAAGCCATGTGTTTCATCGCAGCAGTTGCCATTGATTATCACTAAATAGTTTACTTTGATTGTTGGCGGCTATATCCCAGCAGCAGGGTAAGATAATCAACTTCAGCAGAAACAACAATAGTCAGTAGTAACAAATACTACTTGGTGGTTACCGGATATCACTTGGAATCGTGTGATCACTTTCCAAAGTAAACTATTCGACCCTAATGCCTGGGTTACACGAATATCTACTTGGGATAAGACCAAATGCAGTTATGGAATTAGGCACAATTCTATAACCCTTGCGCTAAATAAGTGTTAATCGTTTTTTGTATATTTTACATGCATAAACAGATCTCCTAATTATAGGAGGTTACTCTCAACCGTTCAAATGGAATTATGAGGATTAATCGGCCCATTAATCACCTCATAACTGTCCCCATTATAGCCGTTAGTGGTTACATGACCAATTAAACGTGGACATAAAGAAGTTGTAACTGTCATTTAGCAGTACTTTCCATAAGCAGTACTTTCCACTAACAGTACTTTCCACTTGCAGTGGAAATACAACCTATCGATGGAATGCGCTTATCGAGACTTTCATAGTACTAGCGGTGGATACACCACTTGGTGGAAACATCGCCTGTCGATGGAAACATCGCTTGTCGATGGAAACCACAAGTAGTACTTTCCACAAGCGATACTTTCCTCAAGCAATACTTTCACCAAAGACTACCAATACAAACCACTATTAGAGTCGGGTGTTCATGGACCTTATGGGTGTACACTCCGTACCTCCTAACCCATTACAAGGTGTGAACTAATCCCACAAGTGCACTAAATTTTCCAACATCTTCTTCTACGGCTCTTCGAGAGTTGACAACTTTATCATATTGAATTACGAATTTGTTCAGCATGGTGTTAGAATTAACAAATCCATCAAAAAAGGAATGAATACTCTCACTTTGCTCGCTTGTTGTCATCCAAGCAAAAAACCCGTCTTTCAAGAAAGCCAAACCCAGTATTTGCGTTGGTCATACATCTCCATCATCCAATTACTGCTTTCGAGGTTATACTTATCACGTATAACATCCCATTGGGTTTCAAATTCTTCTATCGTGTAACTTTTTACCCATTTTTTATAAGATTCATCGAAATCACTATAATGGGCTTTAAATGGTCGAAGATGTTCCAGTTGGTGTTTCTTAATGTGCCATTAACAATAACGATGTCGAGTGTTTGGAAAAACTTTGTGGACTGCATTGCAAATTGCTTTATCCTGATCCGTTATTATTGAAACTAGATATTTTTCAAACATGCATACTAAGAATTACTCAAATAACCATTCAAAAGTTTCTTCCTTTTCATTTTCTAGCAATGCAGCACCAATGAGTATGGACTGACCATGATGATTGATTCGTTTGTTTGTGAGTGGTGAAAATAAACACAATTATCAAAGTATCAAATTAATCGTGAAATTCGACAAATCAACCTTTTAGGAAAAGGGTTAACGTGCCAAATCTCACGAATGTGATAAAAGTGATACCGGGAAAGTGATTTCCCGGGTCGTGTCCCAACGAGGTGTGAAATTGACGGTGTCGTTGAGTTTTGTGATTAGAACTTGAATTGGTTAAACCAATTTTGGATTTTGGATTTGTTGGGGTTAGATCAGCCCATGAAGCGAGAGGTTAAGACAATCAATAGCGGTAGCAATACCACTAGGTGGTTACGGATATCACTTGGAATCGTGTGATCACTTTCCAAAGTAAACTATTCGACCCTAATGCGGGTATCACGAATATCTACTTGGGATAAGACCAAATGCGATTAGAGAATTAGGCACAATTCTATAACCCTTTCGCTAATAAGTGTTTAGTGTTTTACGTGTGTCTTCATGCATGTTCGGATCTCCTATATATAGGAGGTTACTCTTGAGCTATTCAATGGAATTATGAGTATTAATCGGCCCATTAATAGCCTCATAATTATCCCCATTATAGCCGTTAGTGGTTACATGACCAATTAAGCGTGGTCATAAAGAAGTTGTAGCGCCATTTAGCGATACTTTCCATAGCGATACTTTCCACTAGCGGTACTTTCACTTGCGGTGGAAATACGACCTATCGATGGAAACAACGCTTATCGATACTTTCATAGCATCGGTACTTTCACGGTGCTATCGGTGGAAAACGCCTATCGATGGAAGCCGCGCCTATCGATGGAAGCACGCTTATCGATGGAAACCACAAGCGGTACTTTCCTGGCGGTACTTTCACCAGCGGTACTTTCACCAGCGGTACTTTCACCGGTACTACCAATACAAACCACTATATGAGTCGGGTGTTCATGGACCTTATGGGTGTACCTCCGTACCTCTAACCCATTACAAGGTGTGAACTAATCCCACAAGTGCACTAAATTTTCCAACAATCCTCCCAAATTTAGTTCACTTCCTTTGCATGAAAAATAAACATTAAGCAAAACATGTGCATAAGCGAAAATGTCACGAGGTTGAATTTCCATCTTAGTAAATTACACGTTCAAATATTCGAGAATCGGGGTGTTCTAAGAATTGAACCCTTCAACCCATTTGAATACACGAAGATAAAATACACACAAGTTTTCAAACACTTAAAGACTCGACACTATACAAGCCATGTGTCCATATCCAAATTCATAAATGTTGTAAAAGCTAAAGTCCAAAGCTTCACAGAGCGGCAAAACTTGCCGTTCACTAAAACAACATTTACATAGGTGGTTCCTCTTTAGTCATGCTCACCAAGCACTTTTCAAAGAAAATTAACCATTAAAGTAAAGACTTCATCCTCCTTTCGTGAGTTACGAGCACAACCTTGGGATGTAAATAAAACATGTGCTCCAGTCCATTGAATGTTCGACTTTCCACATTGAACTCGGCTCCTAAGTTTCCTCGGGAGGAGTTGGGTGTCCTAACATTCGATGACTAAGTTGGACTTAAACCCATCCCTTTAGCGAGACTTTATAACCAAGTCTCTAGCGGACCCTTCGTCAAGTGATCGGCTAAGTTACATTGAGATCTCACAAACTCTATAGATACCACCCATTCATGATAAGCTCACGAATCATGCTATGCACGACACCTAAGTGTCTAGACTTACCATTGTACATCGGCTATAAGCCTTAGCCAATGTAGTTGCACTATCACCGGATAGAAATAGGTGCTATAGGTTTGAGCCACAATGGAATCTCGAGAAGCAAGTTTTCAACCATTCGACTTCTTTACCGGTTGCTAGAGCCACAAATTGATTCCATTGTTGAGCGGTGATGCAAGTTTGCTTCTTGGATGCCCAAGAAATTGCACCTCCACCAGTAGGAATACCCGACCTTTGGTAGGCGAATTGTCTTGATGTTCTTGATCAACTTGCATCGGTGTAACCTTCAACAACGATGGGTAACGAGTATATGAGAGACTATAATCCATAGTTCTCTTCAAATACTTGATACCCTTTGAGCGCTTGCGATGATGAGCACTAGGATTACTAGTATACTGCTCAATTTTCCATTGCAAAACCAATATCGGGTCTTGTACAAGTCATGGCATACATCGGCGACCAATTACCTAGAATACTCAAGTTGAGATCTGACCTTGCCATGATTAGGCATCGACTTCTCACAAGTATCCATAGGTGTACTCATGGAGTACAATCAAAGTAATTGAATTTCCTCGGTACCTTCTCAATATAATGAGGCGAGAGATAGAAATTCTATTACTTTCATGTTTAATCCTTATACCAAGGATAACATCGGCCTCCCCATGTCTTTCATGGAGAACCTTGATGACAAAATTCCTTTGTCGGTCAACTGATTTTGGTCGGTGCAAAGATCAACATGTCATCAACATATAGACAAATGATGACTCCTTTACGGATTCATCAAATTTGCTATATACACATTTGTCGACTTGGTTAAGAACATAACCACTAGACAAAACCACTTCATCAAACTTTTGATGCCATTGCTTAGGTGCTGCTTAAGTCCATAAAGAGACTTAATCGGTTTACACCTTGTTTTCATTGCCGAGCATGATGAAGCCACGAGGTTGGTTCATATAAACCTCCTCTTCAATTCACCATTCAAGAAAATTGTTTTCACATCCATCGATGAATAACAGTTGTGAATAGATGCCATAGCAATCGGCGGTCTTATAGTGCGTCACGAGCCACGGGGCATAAGTATCAAAATAGTCTATTCGACTTTTGTTTAAAGCCACGAATGACTAGTCTAGCCTTGAACTTTTCAATAGTTCCATCTACCTTCATTTTCCTTTTGAAAATCCATTTGCAACCCAGAGGTTTGCAACGGAGAGTAGATCAACCAACACCAAGTGTTGTTGCCCATGATGGAATCCATCTCATCATTGATTGCTTCTTTCGAAAGCAATATCACGGGACTTCATTGCTTCTTCAAATGTTTTGGGGTCATCCTCAACAATGAAGCAATAGGAGTATTGATGCGAGACCTCATCCTAGTACCTTCAACTAAGTATAGTTGAAACTCGAGGTCCAAATGACTTTGGAGTCGACCCTTTTGCTCTTCACGAGCACGGGTTCGAGTTCTTTGAACCACAACCTCATCGGGGACCAGCGATGGTTCATCATCGAGGACCTCGATACACCGGTGTCATGAGTTCCATTAGGAATCCTCGACTTGGTCTAGGGGCGATGAGAATCTATTCTCATCAAAGTGCATCCCTTGATTCAATTATTGAGTTAAGCGAAACATGTTCATTAGGTTCAATAACATAGAACCTAAAAGCCTTGGAATGCTCGGCATATCCAACAAAGATGCGATCAATGCCTCTTTCACCCAAAGTCTTTTGCTTTGGATCGAAGTCTTTATGACCCTACAACCCCAAACCTTGAGATAGTTCGGGTTGGGTTTCCTTTTAGTCGAGTTCATAAGGGGTAACCTTGTTCCTTTTGTTTGGAACCCTATTTAATAAATAGCAAGCTATTAACATAGCTTCACCCAGAACCCTTGACTCGATCTGAATAGGACAACATGGAATTAACCATCTCCTTGACACCTGTTTTTCCTTTCGAAATACCATTTCTTTGAGGAGTATAAGAAGCGATCGTTTCATGGATTATTCCAACAGATGAAATCTTGAGTATCCATGTACTCACCTCCTATCGATCCTTAATCTTTTGATCAAAGACCCAGTTGTAATTCAACTTGAGTTTTAAACACTTTGAATTTATCTAATGCTTCATCCTTGGTATGTAATAGATAGACATAACAAAATCTAGAAGCATCATCAATAAATGTCACAAAGTACTTCTTATTCCCCAAAGAAGGAGTGGCATGCAAATCACACAGTCCTTGTGAATAAGCTCAAGATCTTAGTCTCACGACTAACACCACGAAAGGGTTTCTTGGTTATCTTGGTCAACATGCAAGTTTTACACTTTTCGGTGTCCATGTCAAAAGCGAGGATTAAACCATCCCTAGACATATCTTGCATCCTTTTATAGTGAACATGACCAAGTCTAGCATGCCAAAGGTTAGAATCACTCGATCATATGTGGTCACAAAAGTGAAATAACAACTTGTCGTTGGTAATATTAAGCTGAACATTTGATTACATAAATAACCAAAACCAATAAAAACACCACATTTAGAAAGAACAAATTTATCGATTCAATAACTTGTTTATATCCATGATTATTCAAAACACTACTTGAAACCAAGTTCTTCCTTATATCGGGAACATGAATAACATTAAACAAAGTTACAATCTTTCGAACTAAACCTAAGATCTACACAACCACGACCATGCACCAAGGTGTTGACTCATTTCCCATGTGAAGAATAGAACCATCATTCGGTGACTCATAAGTCTTGAACCGACTTCTATCTTTGCACATGAGCTGTTGCACGAGTCAACCCACCACGCAACATCATCATCACGCACATAAAAGATTCGAGATACATATGTAACATAATAAATCGAAAAGACTTATTAAACATATTCGACCTTTCGGTGAGTTGGTGAACCACCACTCCACGAACCATTAGTGCACGATCCATTGGCTTTACCACCAATTTTAACACCCTTGCGGTCCCTTTTAATGTGACCGGTCTTGCCACATTTCCAACAAGTAGGTGTTGCCTTCTTGTTAGGATCGCCCTTGTGTTGTCATGATATTTGCGTTTGCCTTTGTTGTCATTGTACACGGTGGAGTTGTTATGCTCCACCATATTGACAACAGATGGTCGGTAGCATTGCTACTCTTTGGCTTGTCATTATCACGCACTTTGAGAGATTCCTCAATGTGCGGATGGTATAACTCAACAAGTTAACTCCTCCTTCATATGTTTCAAGGTATGCTTGAAATCTTTCCATGAAGGAGGAGTTTATCAATGACACAAGAGACTTTGATAGCCTCATCCATGTTCATTTGGTGTTGTGTAAACCTTCCAAGTATTCAAGAAGTTCATTGTATTGTTCCATAAGCGGTCTTGAATCGGTCATTTTGTAATTTGTGAAATTACTAACAAGGAACTTCTTACTTGATGCATCCTCGACCATATATTTGGCATCCAAGGAATCCCAGTTCTTTGGAAGATTCAAAGTTCGATAAATATCAAACAGAGAATCGAGACATACCATTGAGAATAAGACCTCTGCATATGTAGTCATCATTCTCCCACTTGCTCCTCCTCGATCGCTCCACGGTAGCATCATCACCATCATCGAGAATTGGAGTAGTCGGCACATAGACCACACTCATGCTTGGCGACAAAGTGCATCTTCTTGCCACCTCCTAAAGTCCACCCTTCAAACTTGTCAAGCTTAGCAAAGTTTGAAGCCATGTGTTCATTGCGGCGGTTGCCATTGATTATCACAAAATAGTTTACTTTGATTGTTGGGGGTTATTTCCCGAATAGGGTTAAGACAATCAATGCGGTAGCAATACCACTAGGTGGTTACGGATATCACTTGGAATCGTGTGATCACTTTCCAAAGTAAACTATTCGACCCTAATGCTGGGTATCACGAATATCTACTTGGGATAAGACCAAATGCGGTTAGAGAATTAGGCACAATTCTATAACCCTTTCGCTAATAAGTGTTTAGTGTTTTACGTGTGTTCTTCATGCATGTTCGGATCTCCTATTTATAGGAGGTTACTCTTGAGCTATTCAATGGAATTATGAGTAGTGTCGGCCCATTAATAGCCTCATAATTATCCCCATTATAGCCGTTAGTGGTTACATGACCAATTAAGCGTGGTCATAAAGAAGTTATAGCGCCATTTAGCGATACTTTCCATAAGCGATACTTTCCACTAGCGGTACTTTCACTTGCGGTGGAAATCTGACCTATCGATGGAAACAACGCTATCGATGCTTTCATAGCATCGGTACTTTCATAGCATCGGTACTTTCACGGTGCTATCGGTGGAAACGCGCCTGTCGATGGAAGCCAGCGCTTATCGATGGAAACCACAAGCGATACTTTCCTGGCGGTACTTTCACTGGCGGTACTTTCACCAGTACTTTCACCACTATAGCGATGGGTGTACTTTCACGGTACTACCAATACAAACCACTATATGAGTCAAGGTGTTCATGGACCTTATGGGTGTACACTCCGTACCTCTAACCCATTACAAGGTGTGAACTAATCCCACAAGTGCACTAAATTTTCCAACATTAGGCAAAGAAATAAAGTCTGTAAGCGATTAGGATGAGTAAAAAAAACAAGAAGCACTAAAAGCTATTTTTAAGCTAAGACATAAATAAAAAGAAACACTTCATTAATTAAAACTGGATATTACAAAAGAAAAACTTAACTTTAAAACTAAACTGACTCTAAAAAGAAACTAAAGACTGCCTTATAAATTGGTTACAAGCTTATTTATACTAAGACTCAGTGGGTCTTCTTTCTTCTTGTTGTGCTTCCTGTGTGAGGTAAAACAGCTTCATACACTTTTTGTGCTTCTTCAATTCAAGCCAAACCATACAATTATTAGGTACATTTTTGGAGCAATCTGAGCCATCCATGGGGTGACTTTTTGACTTGGATTGCCAACTTGGCATTGGGGAAGAGGAGGGAAAAATGATAGTGGGTTTGGGAGTTGGGAGAATCTGGGTAATGGGAAGGTTGAGTGTTCTTGGGGATGGGTGAATTTCTGGGTAAAAGGGTGTGGGTTTTGGGATACAGGGAAGATGAGTGTCTAAATACTCATCATTTTTGTACCAATTAAAGTCGCAAAAACATCGAAAACACTCGAAATGCATCAAAATGATAAAAATATCACAAATAAGTGTTTTATGTGTTTTAAATGCAAAATATCAAAATCGGTGAAAAACGTATCAAGTTTGCATAATTGGCGCTTTAGTCCCCAAGTTTCAAAAGTTGTCAAAAGCAGTCCCTGGTAAAACCAAATAAAGAAAAATATCATTTTAAGTCCTTAGGGATTCTTAAGTTGTCAAAATTGGTCCTTGAGATTTAAAATTACAAATTTACAACTTAGGTCCTTTAACTTTCAAAATTACAACTTAGGTCCCTTAAATTTGAAAATGACAAGTTAGGTCCTTAAACTTTCAAAGATTGTCAATTTTAGTCCTTGAAACAACTTTGGAAAATTACAGGTTTGGTCCTTGGTCTTTTCAGAATTACAAAACAAGTCCTTGTCATATATTAAAACCTAGCCTTGTCAAAATGAATTGGACCCCTGCCACTTAACCATTTGACCCCCCTGTCAAAACCTGTTTTGAACCCCTTGGTCAAATATAGTCAAAGCCCGCCCACACCTTATCTCCTTCCTCCCCTCCAAGTTGCCCTGCAACTCAGGCAATATTCCCCATCATCTCACCTTTTCCACCCCCTCATCATCATACTCACCAACTTTACCCACCACAATAAATGCCACCCCCCTAGTAGCTAAAATCGACCCACGGGTCAAACTAGCATTTCCGCCAAAACCAATCAAAGGCCAATATGAATTCTAGACATCCAATGGCTCCAATTAGTGTTGGGATTCGCTCGAGAGATGAGAGAAGACAAATGGTGTATAAAAGAGGAGAAGAAGCTTATCCAAGTAGTAGTTAGTTTTTCATATTTTTGTATGTCGTTTTTATTAGCAATGTCTTAATTTAAGTTTGAAATTGTAATTCTCTGTTTTTATGCACTTACTTAAAGTTATTTTATCATTATAAACCATTTTCAAGCAGCAATTTAAGTTTTTATTCACATTACATATTTTATGCTTACTGTTAAAAATTTCCATTTCAAGTTCTTATGTACAAGGTCTTATTAGCTTATCTATAAGCTCAAACAAGCTTACATAAGCTAATTATAGCTTTTTGCAAGCTTGTACTTAAGTTTCAAGCGCTTTGGGATTTGGTCAATAAAAGTCAAACGATTCATCATTGGGTAGTGGAAATGGAAAATGGTGTGCAATCTTGAATGTGGGTTGATTCTAAGTTCTATGGGTTGATTTTTATAGTATAGGGGTTGGTTTCATTGATTGCAAGCCATTGTGGCTAAGGACCATTGTAAGTTAATTTCCATAAGTTATTGCATAATCGCCTTTATGGTTTAGATTGGTTTGTATTTGTTGGATTAGTTGTTATTATAGTAGTTAAAGTCAGTTTGATTATCTGCATATGCTAGTTTAGCAGTTAGCTTTGTTTTGCTCACAATTTAGTGTTTATAGTGGTGTTTGGATTTGCTACCTAAACTGTGCTAGAGCCTTGGTCATTGGTTAAGACTTATTGGTTTATGTTTGTTTAGCTTATATTGACCCAATCTCTGTCTCAATATTGCCTGCAAAACACTCAAAGTCAAAATCTTTTGTTAACTGTTTTATAAGCTCAACTGTTGGATTTTCAAAGAATCAAAAGCTTGTGTTGTGTTTAAAGTTCATAGATAAAGCTTGAAGTAGTTCTATTTCATCATTTTACTTCAACATCAATCCACAAATTTAGTTCTAATCTCACATAAGTCAACTTTTCAAATCTGTCATAAAAGTCAAAAGCATGAAATTCAGTTTTGAGCCCATCTGAGTTGATTTCTCTTGGACTCATTCTTGATTCAAATCAAGTAAAACTTTGGGATTAAGAACTTCAACTGGTTAAGTTACTTATTAAGATTGTTGTTGAATTTTAGAAATTTTTCTTAAGCTCCATTTGAGCTTGTCAAACAGGGCTTAAGTGCCCTGTTCATAAACTCGATCAAAGTCGAGTTTTCTCGACTATTGCCAGGTTTGTCAAAAGCTCCTCAGAGCTTCTCTGGGTCTGATATTTGGTTTAAAGATACTTAGCCAGGTCTAGTGTTAGTTCCAACTTTTTGTTTTCCTTTCCAGCTTATTGTGTTGCTTGTGCTTATGCTCAAAAGTGGTGCCCTCAAACTGTTTTAAAGCCTAAAAGCTCAAATAGCCAAATCTTAGCATTTGGCAATTCAGTGGTTAAAAACAGTTAAGATTAGTTGCATTTTGGTTCTTATAGTATATTAGAGCTTCTGCAAACAGTTGGTGCTTATTGGTTCTCATTTGCTTATTTCAAAGTGCTTATTTCTAAGCACTTTGCACATCAGTTTCATAATCCTACACACAAGCACCTGTTTTTCTATTTTTCCTAGTTTCATAATATTATTTTAGAGTTTTCCTGAATTTTTCAGATTTTTCCTGTCCTGTTTGCTATTTTTCTTAATTTAAATTAGTTTTTAAGTCTTTTTAAATAGCATTTAATACAATTAATTCATAAAAGCTTCAAAAAAATAATTTTTCAATTTTCTTAAGTTTAGATAAATATAAAAAGCCAAAAAAATATTTTTCCAGATTTTTCTTAGTTAAATTTGTATTTTTAAGTAATTTAAGTAGTTTTAAATAGTTTTTAATTCATAAAAAATCCAAAAATAATCAGAAAAATACAAAAATAGTTTTGAAAATTCTCTTTTGATATTTTAGATTTTTCTAAGTCATAATTTTATTTTTCTAGCTTTATTTCATATTTTCTTGTATTTTAGGTTATTATTTAATAGTTAGAAATAGCTTTTAATTAATAATAATTAGATAATTAGTTATAAAATTAATTTTCTTTTTCTATAAATTTTCTTTTATCATTAGGTTTGTAAAATATCATTTTCATATTTTTAGGATTAATATTTGTAAGTTTCACATTTTCTTTTATACGTAACGTAGTTTTAAATTAAGTTTTATAAAACATAAAATCAAAAACATCATTTTGCAAATAGTGATAGCGTTTATTTAATATTTTTATCTTTTAATTTCCTTTAATTTGCATTTAAGCCGTTGTAATTTGTTGGCTTTTACGTAGTTATAATAAATCATATCTCCTTATCATTCAAATCTTCTCGATCACTAAGCGTTTGACTATTCTCGCACGGCTCGTTGGGACATAACGACACTGGGAAACACTATACTCTCCGGACTTCATTGCATTTGTTTCGAAGCTGTTTTAAGTTTGTTACGATTAGCCATTCACAAGTGGCTGGCTTGCGTGATTAAACTTGACGGTTTGGAGCGAATCAAATTTTGGCGCCGTTCTTGGGGGAGTCGTGCTAATTATCTTACGTTTAGCAGATTAGTGATTTGAATAATCACTCCTTGTTCATACCATCTATCTATATATATATATATATCTTATAAAAATCCTTATAAAAATCCAAAACCCAAAAACGACAAAAACGTATAAAACACAAAAATATTTTTCTTTTGTTTCTATATATGTATCAAATATAAAAATACAAAAGATTTGTCGTTTTCGAGTTTAATAATAACAACATAAAAGATTACCACCGCAAACCAAGGCGGTGTACTACCTAACTGGGGTACGACCATAATAAGTTCCCGAACCAAAGATTTAAAACTTACCTTTGTGTCCTTGATAGTGGTGTACCTTTTTCAAAAAGCCATTCATATTGTGATTATTGGTTTAAGTTCACCGTTGTTTTGCCTCGATCTTGTTTTAATTGGATTTGTTGTTATATCTACTTGTCGAACCGAAAACCCAAAAGATTCTTCTTACCCCATTTTCACCAATTTCATAATTCCTTTCCTTAACTCGAGATCTCTTAGAGTTAACTCTAGTGCATGCGCACTCGTTCTTCTAGATCATTGAGTCCTTTTCGTGATCTAGCGAAATTCCTAGACGACGTTCTCGTGAGCGTCTTTGCCCAAATAGTCGAACCCGAGATTCGTACTATTTCAAACAACAATATGGCGACGAACGAACTATGGCGGAAATGCTCCAAGCACCCACCGAGGGTTATGGAGATGCCATCATTCTACCGATAATCAATTCGATCACTTGAATTGAAGACACATTTGATCACACTTGTGTCTACAAATCAATTCCACGGGTTTGATCGAGAAGACCCGTATGCACACATCCGTTGGTTTAACAAGTTGACTTCAACTATCAATTTCAAGGATGTGCCACAAAAGTCATCAAGTTGATGCTATTTCCATTCTCACTGAGGGACGGCCGGGATTTGGTGGAAAAAGAACCCCTCGATCCATCGAAACTTGGGAGGAACTTGTTCAAAAGTTTGTCAATCATTTCTTTCCTCCATCAAAGACGACTAATCTTAAAATGAAATTTCGGATTTCGTCAAAATTTCGATGAAAACTTTGGAGAGGCATGGGAGAGATTCAAAGATCTCCTCGAAATGCCCCATCATGAATTCACGGAGCTTCAACAAGTTAATATCTTTTATAATGGGTTGAGCAGTAACGATCAAGATTCTTTGAATGCGACCGCGGTGGCAATATCTTGAATCGTAAGCCTAAAGATGTGATTGAGATTTGCGAGCAAAATCAAAAGTTCCTATTTCTCGCAACAAAGTCAATACTCCAAACACTCCGCTTCTTCATCCAATAACTCTTACGAGTTAGTTGCTCCGATAGCCGCTCTAACGGATGTCATCCGTTGTATGATGAAGGATGTAAAGGAAATCAAAAGCGAGATTCATAAGCGGAACCAATCAAAGCCGTAAACAAGGTGTGTGAAACTTGTAGTGGTCCACATGCGTATTATGATTGTCAAGCAACCGATGCTTCCTTTTACCAAGCTCCGTAGCTTCGGTAAACCACAATCAATACCGACCACGGTGATCCTCACTACCGTGCACCTAGCGGTATGACACCACCGGTTTTCCTCTGTGCAAAACCATGGCAATCAAAATCGCTTTGTTCGAATCAAGGACAAAATTTCAATAACTCTCAAAATTTCAATCAAAACCGGAACAATTTCAACCCACCATATCAAGCTCCAATCGGCAAAGTTATCAACAACCTTCTCATGCTCCCCACCAAATGACTTCATGAAAATTCTCGAGTCAAGCATACGTTCAATGCAAACTCGGATCAATAACATGAGGTTGAGCTAAAGAAGGAAATTGATACCACAATGTCTCGGCAGACAAATGAGTTGAAGAATATGATGAGCGGTTTCATGAACATGAATATGAACCAAGCTTCATCATCTTACGGAGGACTCCCAAGCAATACAATTACTAATCCAAATGCCGAGTTGAAAGCCGTCACCACTCGTAGTGGTAAGGCGCACAATGGACCTTCGACTCCAATGCCTCCTCCTCCGTGGCAATGAGTCAAGTTACCAAGGATACAACGGACAAGGTGCAATTCTCAAGCCCACAGTATCAGACACGTCCCACCCGGTAGTCAAGCTTTAAGTCCGAACCCAAGTTCGAAGACAAATTCGAGCCGAAATGACTTCCGTCCGGCTCAAAAGTCTAGTCGACTTCCTTACCCATCAAGAATGAATGATGAGAAGCTCAAAGACAAAAACAAAGAGCAAATGGAAAATTTTTCCAAATCTTCAATGAGCTTCACTTTGATATAAGCTTCGTTGATGCTCTCGTTCTAATGCCTAAATTTGCATCCACGCTTAAAGGCTTCTTGACCAACAAAGATAAGCTATCCGAGATGGCTAAAACTCCTCTCAATGAGCAATGCTCGGTCCTTCTCAAGAAGCTTCCCAAAAGCTTGAAGACCCGGCGATTTCTAATCCGTGTGATTTCTTGGGGATGGTTCAATGCTCGCCTTGGCGATCTTGGCGCTAGCATTAACCTCATGCCACTCTCGGTATGGAAGAAATCTCTTCCTAAACTTTCATCCACTTGTATGACACTCGAGCTAGCGGACCGTACCATAACTCGTCCACTTGGGATAGCCGAGGGATGTCGTGATGAAAGTGGGAAAGTTTCACTTTCCCACCGACTTTGTTGTAGTAGACTTTGATGCGAGATCCTAGAGTTCCCTCATCTTGGGAGAGCTTTCTTGAGAGCAGTCGTGCTCGATTGATGTGTTCTTTGAAGAGTTGACCATACGGGTTGACAACGAAGAGCTCACATTGAATATCAACGAACTCCAAACCTCTGTCCAAGCAGTGTTGCCACAATTGATCAAAAATCGAAAGATTCAATGCAACACTCTCAAATTTCACGGTTAAGAGGAGTTTTCAAAACGTCTTGAGCTAAAAGCTTTGAAAATCAACCCGGTTCAAACAAATGGTTTGAAAGTTGTACCGGGGAAGTCAAGAGTGTACTTGATGATGATGATCTTGAATCGGAGACTTTATCGGAAGTGGTGGAAATTGCTAGCTCTAAGAGCACACCACTTGTCCCACCTCCGAATCGGTTTGTCGATCGAGTTTGTTAACTTGTGGATGAAACCAAACTCTCTTGATTTCATCCGAATTGGATGATGATGTTTGTGATCCAATGGGAGACATTCTTCCCATTGATGAATTGCTCAAAATGATCCATCATCTTCTAGTCTTATTATTCCCGACTCTTCCATCCCTTCTCTCACCCGATGAGGAAGATGACAACTTTGGAATGAAGTCGATGCCTTTCTTAGTGATGAGTCAATTCCAACGGAATTGATAATACTTACTTTGATTCGGAGGGGACATCCTTTTCTAGAAAATCATTGATTGAAGAACCGTTTCCCACCCTCCTCCCGGACATCTTATTGACAATCACCATATAAGCTTCAAGTTTAAGCTTAAAAATGTCAAAATGGTGATTTGCTTTTTCGATGAGGAATGGACTTGCATTCTCATGCATATCTTTGTTCCATTCTTCACGGATGGTGTGGTTGCTCTTTCCTTTTCTCTTTCGGGAATGAGGACACCATCTTTGACCCGGTATCATCCCTTATAGTTTCTACTATTAACAATACCGCGGTTGTATCTCGTCGGTGTGGAACTTTCGATGTTCATATGTTTGTTAACACCGTGAGCGAAAGTCCGATTGAGATTGGTTTTCACGTTACTTTCCCCATGAACAAATGAATTGGGTCGAGTCAAGCTAGCGACTCGGTAATCAAAAAAAGATAGCTAAACATGGGTTTTCACCCGTGTGTACCACCCTAGTGTGGGGAGTTGCCCCATGTTGTTGTATATATAAGTTTAAAAAAAAAAAAAAAAAAAAAAAATCTTGCTAAATAATGGCCGTAGTATTTCCCTTTTACGTTCTATGTTTCGGCATAACCGCGGTACTTTGAATATTGAGGGCAATATTCATTTCTAGTGTGGGGAATTCTCACGAATTTTATCATGTAATTATACCGCCTAATTCCCCATTTTGGCCAAAATTTTTTTGGAGTAAGTGTTTTTCACTTACTCATCTTATGGTTATCGATCCGCCTTGTCTAATAAACAAAAGGATTGGCTAATCCAGAGCAAACGGCTCTTGGTAAAGATATCTCAAATCCGTTGACGGCTTGCAATTTGCCCAAAATTGTATGGTATTCATTCACCATATCCTTAAAAGTGAAGAGTTGGCTAGCCCGCAAGTTTATGGCTTGTGGTAAAGGCGATGGAAAAACCATAATTGGTAATCAGCTCACCAAAGATAATATTGATAATTTATCTAAGAGTTGGCTAGTCCGAAGCAAACGGCTCGGTAAAGACAAATCAAATCCGTTGAAAGTCGGTGATTTGCTCAAAATCATTTGGTTATCGGTGTACCAAGGTTCTTACTTGAACCGAAACATTTGGCTACTCGAGTAATGGCTTTTGGTAAAGAGATGAAATCCATTAATTTTTCTCAAAACATTGCTAGGGACTAGCAATATCTTAGTGTGGGGATTGATGAGTGTCTAAATACTCATCATTTTTGTACCATTAAAGCGCAAAACATCCGAAAACACTCGAAATGCATCAAAATGATAAAAATATCACAAATAAGTGTTTTATGTGTTTTAAATGCAAAATATCAAAATCGGTGAAAACGTATCAAGTTTGCATAATTGGCGCTTTAGTCCCCAAGTTTCAAAAGTTGTCAAAAAGCAGTCCTGGTAAAACTAAATAAAGAAAAATATCATTTTAAGTCCTTAGGGATTCTTAAGTTGTCAAAATTGGTCCTTGAGATTTAAAATTACAAATTTACAACTTAGGTCCTTTAACTTTCAAAATTACAACTTAGGTCCCTTAAATTTCAAAAATGACAAGTTAGGTCCCTAAACTTTCAAAGATTGTCAATTTTAGTCCTTGTGACAACTTTGGAAAATGGCAGGTTTGGTCCTTGGTCTTTTCGAATTACAAAACAAGTCCTTGTATATTAAAACCTAGCCTTGTCAAAATGAATTGGACCTTGCCACTTAACCATTTGACCCCTTGACAAAACCTGTTTTGAACCCCTTGGTCAAATATAGTCAAAGCCCGCCCACACCTTATCTCCTTCCTTCCTCCAAGTTGCTCGCAACAACTCGTGCAATATTCCCCATCATCTCACCTTTTCCACCCTCATCATCATACTCACCAACTTTTACCCACCACAATAAATGCCACCCCCTAGTAGCTAAAATCGAACCCACGGGTCAAATGGGCATTTCCGCCAAAACCAATCAAATGGCCAATATGAAATCTAGACATCCAATGGCTCCAATTAGTGCTGGGAACTGTTCAGAAGATGAGAGAGAAGACAAATGGTGTATAAAAGAGAGGAGAAGAAGCTTATCCAAAGTAGTAGTTAGTTTTTCATATTTTTGTATGTCGTTTTTATTAGCAATGTCTTAATTTAAGTTTGAAATTGTAATTCTCTGTTTTTATGCACTTACTTAAAGTTATTTTATCATTATAAACCATTCTCAAGCAGCAATTTAAGTTTTTATTCACATTACAGATTTTATGCTTACTGTTAAAAATTTCCATTTCAAGTTCTTATGTACAAGGTCTTATTAGGTTATCTATAAGCTAAAACAAGCTTACATAAGCTAATTATAGCTTTTTGCAAGCTTGCACTTAAGTTTCAAGCAGTTTTGGGATTTGGTCAATAAAAGTCAACTGATTCATCATTGGGTAGTGGAAATGGAAAATGGTGTAGCAATGCTGAATGTGGGTTGATTCTAAGTTCTATGGGTTGATTTTTATAGTATAGGGGTTCTGGTTTCATTGATTGCAAGCCATTGTGGCTAGGGACCATTGTAAGTTAATTTCCATAAGTTATTGCATAATCTGCCTTTATGGTTTAGATTGGTTTGTATTTGTTGGATTAGTTGTTATTATAGTAGTTAAAGTCAGTTTGATTATCTGCATATGCTAGTTTAGCAGTTAGCTTTGTTTTGCTCACAATTTAGTGTTTACAGTGGTGTTTGGATTTGCTACCTAAACTGTGCTAGAGCCTTGGTCATTGGTTAAGACTTATTGGTTTATGTTTGTTTAGCTTATATTGACCCAATCTCTGTCTCAATATTGCCTGCAAAACACTCAAAGTCAAAATCTTTTGTTAACTGTTTTATAAGCTCAACTGTTGGATTTTCAAAGAATCAAAAGCTTGTGTTGTGTTTAAAGTTCATAGATAAAGCTTGAAGTAGTTCTATTTCATCATTTTACTTCAACATCAATCCACAAATTTAGTTCTAATCTCACATAAGTCAACTTTTCAAATCATCATAAAAGTCAAAAGCATGAAATTCGGTTTGAGCCCATCCGAGTTGATTTCTCTTGGACTCATTCTTGATTCAAATCAAGTAAAACTTTGGGATTAAGAACTTCAACTGGTTAAGTTACTTATTAAGATTTTGTTGAATTTTAGAAATTTTCTTAAGCTCCATTTGAGCTTGTCAAAGCAGGCTTAAGTGCCACATTCATAAACTCGATCAAAGTCGAGTTTTCTCGACTATTGCCGGGTTTGTCAAAAGCTCCTCGAGCTTCTCGGGTCCGATATTTGGTTTAAAGATACTTAGCCGGTCTAGTGTTAGTTCCAACTTTTGTTTTCCTTTCCGACTTATTGTGTTGCTTGTGCTTATGCTCAAAAGTGGTGCCCTCAAACTGTTTTAAAGCCTAAAAGCTCAAATAGCCAAATCTTAGCATTTGGCAATTCAGTGGTTAAAAACAGTTAAGATTAGTTGCATTTTGGTTCTTATAGTATATTAGAGCTTCTGCAAACAGTTGGTGCTTATTGGTTCTCATTTGCTTATTTCAAAGTGCTTATTTCTAAGCACTTTGCACATCAGTTTCATAATCCTACACACAAGCACCTGTTTTTCTATTTTTCCTAGTTTCATAATATTATTTTAGAGTTTTCCTGAATTTTTCAGATTTTTTCTGTCCTGTTTGCTATTTTTCTTAATTTAAATTAGTTTTTAAGTCTTTTAAATAGCATTTAATACAATTAATTCATAAAAGCTTCAAAAAATAATTTTTCAATTTTCTTAAGTTTAGATAAATATAAAAGTAAAAAATATTTTCCAGATTTTTCTTAGTTAAATTTGTATTTTTAGTAATTTAATTAGTTTTAAATAGTTTTTAATTCATAAAAATCCAAAAATAATCGAAAAATACAAAATAGTTTTGAAAATTCTCTTTGATATTTTAGATTTTTCTAAGTCATAATTTTATTTTTCTAGCTTTATTTCATATTTTCTTGTATTTTAGGTTATTATTTAATAGTTAGAAATAGTTTTTAATTAATAATAATTAGATAATTAGTTATAAAAATAATTTTCTTTTCTATAAATTTTCTTTTATCATTAGGTTTGTAAAAATATCATTTTCATATTTTAGGATTAATATTGTGTAAGTTTCACATTTTCTTTTATACGTAACGTAGTTTTAAATTAAGTTTTATAAAAACATAAAATCAAAACATCATTTTGCAAATAGTGATAGCGTTTATTTAATATTTTTATCTTTTAATTTTCTTTAATTTGCATTTAAGCCGTTGTAATTTGTTGGCTTTTACGTAGTTATAATAAATCATATCTCCTTATCTATTCAAATCTTCTCGATCACTAAACGTTTGATTATTCTCGCATGCGGCTCGTTGGGACATAACGACTGGGAAACACTATACTCTCTGTTTAAGTTTCTCGGACTTCATTGCATTTGTTTCCATTGTTTTCGTTGCTCGGATAAATTATCGAACTGTTTTAAGTTTGTTACTGATCTTAGCCATTCACAAGTGGCTAGCTTGTGTGATTAAACTTGACGGTTTATATTAGTATTTTTTTTTTTTTTTTTTTTTTTTATGTGGGAGATGAGTGTAGTACGGGTTTAACACAAACGATTATTTTAATAAGTTCTATACCCAATCTTACATAGTATATAATATCCGTATATTCCCTTTCCCCTTTAAAATAATATGTTATATCCGAAATACATGTTCAACTTGCACAAGATTCCATATTATTCTGGTAATTCAATTAAACTAACATATACATTTTAGTATTTTCAGCACCTAGACGATCATATGTAGTTGTCTAATATGTTAACGTTGTTATCAAGTCCTTTCTTTTTAAAATTTTTTTCTATTTTATTTTGTTTTATCATAGTTGCATTCCTAACTGCTGTGTTGTGAGCATTTTTAGTATTTTCGTCACATGACGCACTAGGTGCATTCCTAGTAGCCATCATTAACCCGATACCAACTGAACCCATGTACCTTAAGAGCCAAAACAACCCATTATGGAAATATAACAGGGATTATATAACAATCATACAACTCCAAACAAGTTTGAGCCATTGAACCAAACACACATGATAGACTTGAACCGACCGACCCAAACACCCATTTAACTCTGGACCACAGTCCCAAACACCCATATAACATCGGACCTCCACCGTCCCAAACACCCATAAATTGCGGACCACCGAACCAAAGCCATATAACGTAAAACATTTGCCATTACATACTGACTAGAGTATGCAAATACTAGTAATACTTAGCAGTAGCCTTCACATTACACAACGACTTCCAATAATTATAACCAAATGAACAAAACATCGTATTCTTTATCAATGCATGCTAAGCGGAACAAATTATCATGACACATAAACACGTAAACTCTAATACAATAATGATAACTTAAAGAGAGCAAAACCTATATTTAATTTCAACAACCCAACCCATTTGTGTTCAGAGCAACATCTATCTGATTAAACCAACCCATATTTACTTCTCTATTTTGAACCCACTTATGAACCAAGTGCAATCTCTCTTCTCACATGGGCTTGAGGGAACAAACAACGAGCCATCAACATGAGCCATTTAAATAGTAACATATAACGACCAAAATATAACATAGCCTAAAGGAGCTGTGTAGTGCTTTCCAAAACTCACTACTTGAACTTATTTGATTAAAAAGCAATATCAACAAAACATACTAAATCAACAAAATACCTACCCCAACCCAACTGTCGACTCTCTTAGCAAAAGAAATCTTTGTCACTTGCATACAAAGTGCAATTAATCTTCTCGAACAACCATGAATAAGAATTTGAAGACAACGAGTTGACGATAAGAGACATTGTTAACTAATCTATCCCAAAAATATCCAATCATTTTCGGGCTTTCTTCATTTCAGAAATGGGGATCTCTTTAGCCAAAACAAAAGGCAATGCACCACATCAACAAACAAACACCAAAAGTCTACTCTAAGTTCTTAAAAAGACCAAAATCCCATATTTGTGATCCGGGGCTTCCATATATATTCCCTCAAATCACACTAGAAACATAGACAACAAACAACATAAAGGCTCGAGCTTTTTCTTGTATCAAGATTTTTTTATGTGTTTGAAGAATGAGACATACCACTTGCACGGTTATAAGTCTACACATGTGACAATAAGCATTCTTTGAATCATCCAAACACGACTCCACTTGATACACAACATTGAACATTTTTAAAAGTTTATTTTATTAATAGGAAAAAAATTAGAACGATACACAACAGATCAAAAAGTCCAGAGATATATACATCAAGACAATTATCCTAATTAACAAATACCCATTGTGCAGTCACCCAATCGTTCAACCATCTAAGATCTAGAAAGTATCTCATATGCACTATGTACAAAAATATGCCGATTGTAATTATACAAAAGCCTTCTAGAAGCAGTCTAGATCTGCTACTTGATTACAAAATAAGTAGATGACGGCGATAAGCTGTTCAAGATCATTTAAAAATGGCCTCTTACTTTACATTCCTTTAGGATAAAGGGGAATTAATACCACGACTTTGAAGATCAATGAGCCTTGGATATTGTTTCTGTAACAATAATTTACATTCAAAAGTTGTAGCAATCACATGCAAAGCAAATGATAAACCAAAGCTTTGTTTGCGGATGGAGCATTATATCATAATAAAATGACGATCTTACATCTTTTAAGGCTAGTATTGGGCCTAGTAAATCGGCTCACCCTCGGCATTAGGCCCATCAACAACTAATTGGTGTATGCTACCAAAGCGATGTTTGTACGAGATTAGTGACATGACACATAACTCTACCGATCCATCCATAGTTACATAAAATACAAATTAAATCAAGGAGTTTTGTAAACATGTTTAGCATGGTCATATTTGTTCACAAATGCCGATCAAGTAGTAATAAACAACGTAAAACTTGTACCAAGTTTCTTATTCACACTTTTAAAGTTTATAATAATGAACTTGTGAGGTTCTAAAGTTTATAATAAAAGAGTTTCACACTTTTAAGCTCCATTAATGCATTACACGAGGGGTCAAAGAAACTTGAACTTCCTTTTCATAGTCGAGCAAGTTTTTCAACACCTAGGCGATGAACCTAATCGTTGTAGTGTAGTAATTAGGGTAAGCCACGGGTATTGATATCGTTCTCTGGGGAATAGGAATGCTAAGTGAGAAGTTACTACGCTAAGGTTAGTGAGGTTGAGGAAGATTATTTTTATCTTTTTATGTTTTTAGGAAATTGAAAAGTACGAATCTCGGGTATTGGATTTGGGGGTTGGTATTTCTACCGATTACTCTACTATTATCTAATTATCTAAACTAAGGTGGTGGTAGTCTATGTCTAATTAATGTGTGCTCGTATGATAGTTTAAAGATGTGTTTACTTAGGTTTTACTACTCCTTAATTATCTCCTATTGATGGTTGAGTTGTCACGTCCTTATTCTTAGTTGCGTTGTGTGTCTAAAGTTGTAGGGTATCGTTTCTCCCTAACTCTTTGAACTTACCAAAGGGTCTCGTCTACAAAACCCACTAGGGATAATAAACTCTTACTCTAAGGCACTCTTTGGATGGTTTAGCTTACAACTACTCGGTAATTATATTCTAAGGTTCACAAAGATGAATCAAGCATTAAGTACACAACGAATGACCTATCGCATTACTAGATCATTAATCAACTAAGATAAGAAACAACCAATCAATATTCAATAATTAAGTTTCATACTTCCTAAGCAAACACACAAATAAATTAGCCGGACATGGAGAACATGCAAGCATACACACAAATAATCAAAGACATAATTGAATTGATGAAGTAAATACTTATCTTGATGTAAGATAGGGTTTGAAACCCTAAAATCTTGTACAAGACACCCTTGGTTCGGTTTTAGGTTTTACTCCACAAAAGACTCTCCTAAAAGCGAAAAATTCGGATTCTATATATAATATTACATATCGACGGCGTCACCTTATGTTTTGTGGCGCCGTCGTGTCGCCGTCATTAGGGTTTCGTCTTGGCACGTTAACCTTGCGACGGCGTCACCTTATGTCGTGACGCCGTCCTCTTGACCGGCGTCGTGCTGGTTGCATCTAGGCCGTCGAGTAGCAACGACCTACTCTTTTAAAGCCCGACGTCGTCACTTGAAAATAGGGTTTTTGCTTACGTATCGTCACAAAAATCCTCCGACGGCGTCGCAATTAACACCGACGCCGTCGCCTACATTTCGGTGACTTTGAGTGTCTCGATTCGACTTTGGCCATTTTCTTCATATATTCGCCTTTTCGTCCAAATAAGTGCCATTCCAGCATTTTGCCTTCAAGAGACCTAAAAAGTGAAAAGGGCGATATTAAGCAATAACGGATACAAAAGTGATCAAATAAGGGCTTAAACGACCCTCAAATGGTACCTTTTAAAACCTTATCAAATATCCCTACACTTGTTATTTGCTTGTCCTCAAGCAAATGTGCTTTAGCCAATTAATTTATAAGTTAGGGGTCATGAAGCATTGATTTAAAACGGTCCACAACACATATAAGCCCATAAAAGTCATAACAAGCACGAAATTACATACTAGCACCTCACATGGGGTGTTTGGATACTCACATCTCTCTCGGTGTATATATGAAATATAACAAATAGGAAATGGAAGATAAACACTCATTAACGGTCCTAGTACATAGATTACCATAGGCTTGAGAATAGATCAAACCTCCATCGCTTTGGCGTAAGCACCTAGGAAAGACTATCAAAGAGGTCTTTTAAAGGGTTGTAATGTTAGGCTTACGGTAGGGAAACAAGGGTTTGGTGGGATAGGCTATTTAGTGGTGGCAAGTCAAAATCTCTATGTTAAATGCATACGAAGAATGGCGTTGCTAAGCCAAGACTCGACACTCTAAAACTCTAGGTAACGAAATAAACAAACATAAATTTAAAGGATAGATGTAGGATGGTAGCCGTTTTTTTTTTTTTTTTTTTTTTTTTTTTTTTTTTTTTTTTTTTCTTTTTCTTTTTCTATTTTTTTTTTTTTTTTTTTTTTTTCATACACTTTTACTCTACCATCCTCTACGGTAACATCAAAATGATAGGGATTTATAGGCACATCCCTACACTTGAGTTTTATTACTCTAACACTAATTTGACCCGAATTGAAAAGATCAAAACACTTGGGGTACATTATTATGCAAACAAAGGAATTTGAATTTAACGTTCCCTTCCGTCATTTCATAAACTTTAACTTTTCCCATGAATCCCAATCGTCCCAAAGCGTATACAAAGGATATGACTCGACTTAGCAACTCATGCAAGCAACGGATAATTGAACTAAGGGTTTAGGGTGATAACAAACATTTGCACTAAAAGTGAGTGCATAAGGGGTAGGCTAAGGCGATTTGGGTGTATATTTGGGGTGGGGTGTAAACAATGCTCTTCATTGATATTCGAAAAACCGAAACATCACGAGAACCGCGAAAAGGATAGGCTCGAGGGGTTAACTAGGGGTATCGTGTACTAAAGATGAGTACAACGCAAAGGGTGTGGGGAATTACTCAACCGATGTGGAAGAAGTAATTATATTACGGGTATCAAACAAGGGTTATCCTAATGCCTCTTATCATTTAGTTATTCCTAACTACACAAGTGTAGTCTCACTTGCGATCTCGGAATGCATCACAAAACAAGTTCTAGAATCTAATATACTACGGTTCACACTCTAAGCATTGAAGATGAATGCTTTTAATTCCTACTAATCTAAGGCGATCCTCACATTTTGGGTGGAATTTGGGTGGTAAAGGGTTTTGTGCTAGTCATATAACTTCCTATCCGTGAGACGCTTTTGTTAAGACTAATGGCCCACTCCTATATGTCATGAAAAATTTTAAATTTGGTGCCAAAATTACCCTAACCGACATTTTCTCATGGTTTATTACACAATCACAATTGGACAAAGCAAATAATCAAGGATAAGCATAGTTTCAAAGTTCCGTTTATTTTCCCTCCTACACTTAAAGCGAACATTGTCCCCAATGTTCCCGAAATATCAAAGTTATGATAAAAGAAGGTAATCAAAAGCGAAAGAAACTAATACTCCCCGATTAGCTCGGTAGGATCCGTGTAAAGTGGTGGTTAAATCCTTTCCAAGAAGAATTATTGCGTGAAAAGCTCCTTCCAATCTTGTGTAACTTCTTCTTGACAAACTAAACTGCACACTTGAAGAAAACAAACGAAACCTTCGCGTAAAATCGGTGGTAATAATATATATAAGACTCGATTTAAACTAGGATATAATGCTTGTGGAATGGATGTTTACTGAATTTCTAAGAAAATTAAGACACGGAAAATTCCAAAATTTATAAGTAGCTCGAAAGCGAGAAAAAGTGATCGATGTTTTACTCCTTCACGGCCGTCGGTTGCAATCTGACGACGCCGTCGAGTTATCTGACAAAAAGCGTTGCTGCGATTTTACGAAAAAATTACGGAAAATTTACATCTTTAGAATCGGAAAATTTCGCAAAAACATCCATTATGACTCGATACAAGCATTTGACTCGAACAAACAAACATATATATCTTTTAGTTAATTGTTATTCTCATGTTTACGTTTCTTTTGAAAGCGTGTGTAATCCTCCTACACTTATCCCTTATGTAAAATACCTTTATATGCAATTAAGGCGAGGTTAAAAACAAAATAAAGCATTTTACAAATTTAAACATGAGGATAAACAATTAATAAAAGATATATGACACTAACAAGCAAACAATTAAGCATGGGTTGCCTCCACGAAGCGCTTTTCTTTATTTAAGAGTCTTGTAGCTAGACTCGTAGTCGTACTCTACGTTTTCTCATTACCGCCCTCTTGACGGTCTCTAATGGGGATTCCATGTTGTAGAAGTGTCCTATGATGCACCTCTCTAAGAGTTCATCCTCTCCCACTCGGTCCTATATTTCGGTCCTAAGTTCAAACAATCCTTATAGAACCCGAAAATCTTAGCCATAACATAATCTACTCCCTTTTCCCTATCCTTATCATTCCTATAATAGACCGACGACTTAAGTTCCTTTTCATCATTAGAGAGTGATGAAAACTTCTCAATCTTAAGCGGCATTTGGTAAGCTATGTCGTCGGTCTCATCCTTGAATCGCACTACTCTAACGAGGGTCATAGGTCATCCGGTGCTTTCTATGAAAGGTTTTCCTAGAATAACGTGGGACAAGCTAGGGTCTATGGCGTGCTAATATCATCCACAATTATGAAGTCCGTAGGGGCGTGAAACTACCTACATGAGCGGGCAATCCCTTAACTCTACCAAGAAAATTGCACTTATCCCTAGGATTATCGGGGTCTTGCCTAGTTGGGATAGGCTTCTTCATTATCCAATTGTAGTAGGTGCTAGTCATTATGTTGATTGGGGATTTGCGATCAATGTAGGCCTTTGCCACAAAAGGTGTCCTATGCAACATGGTATGTTAAGATTCCAAGGGTTCCCAAACTTGATTCTAGGGCTTTTCCTAACATACATGTGACGGAGGTCACGCACTAAGTGAGGGTGGCGAGATAGTTCTTCTTCCGTAGGAAATTTGTTGAAATAGTCAATGTCTACTTCATCTACTTCCTCGGGTGTTTCATTATTCACAAGCGTATGGTCCTCTTCGTCATCTGTTCTATCAGGTTTCACTAAGGCGATGGTATTGACGAATTGAGCGTGCTTAGTTAGCTTGCTTGGATCCTTAATCTCTATACCTGAAGGTTCGGGAGTTGAGATAGCACTAACCTTCCTATCACTATTGGCTATGGCTTTCAAAGGTTGTCTATCTTCCTATCCATCTCGGCTTGTTGATGGTTAAAGCGGTCCGAGAGCTTAGCCATTTGGGTTTCTTGGGATGCAACTAGGTTTTGCAACATCCCTTGATGTTTTGTTGGTTAGGACCGTTAGGTGGGGCCATGAGAAATCATTAGAGGTGAATTCTTTGGTTTGTCCCCGTAGAAGTCGGGCTTGCTTTTCCATGCCTCACGGGTTTCATTGAAATTCCTAGGTCCGGGTGTTGTAGGAATCTTCCTCCCGCTCCATTGTCTGCGAGGATGCGTAGTCAGCGGAAGCGTGTTCGGGGATCGGGTGCTAGTCTTGGCGTGTTATGAGGATCACAAAGCGGCTCGCACGAGGAAGAAACTTTGTTCACATGGTGTGAAGACTTAGGATTTTCGTAGGAACTCATGAGGAATTTAACTTGATCTTCAAGTTCGATCATCCTACGGTCGGAAGGTTGTGAGTTGATGGAAGGCAAGGAGATTGCCTTGACGGTTTTAGGTAGCTCACGGGGTCATCCCAACTTTCGTTGTCGTGAGGGCAAGGTCCTCTATTATACCCCATGATTCTTCGCGGTGAGATCACTAAGTTTTCCACCGGCCGCTTGGTCAATGGATCGCTTAGTGGGGAAGTTGACATGATCATAAAAGATTTGGACTTGGAGCCAAAGATCAATGCCGTGATGAGGACTTTATGAAGTAAGTCCTTGAATCGGGTCCATGCTTCGTAGAGATTCACCTTGGCGTTGTTGGAACATCAAGATGTCATTCCTAAGCTTAGTGGTTCTCCCGGTGGGAAAAATTGAGCAAGAAGCGAGAGGTAAGATCATCCCAACTTGAGATGGAGCCGCGGGAAGTCGCTCAAGCCAATTACTAGCTTGGTCCCGTAGAGAATTGGAAGAGGCAGCGGTAGCGTGGTCTCCCGAGTAGTAGCATCAAGGTCGATGGAATCGACAATTTTGAGAAATCCTCGGATCTTGATTTGGATCTTGAACGAAGTCCATGGAATGCACATCCGTTTTGCACCAACCGGATGGTGTCGGATCGCAGGCCGTAGTTTGGGCTTGGTCGGGAAGCTCAATGGTGTTCCTATAGCCTAGGTGGCTTGGTCTTGAGTATTCACCAAAGTGCGGGCTCTTGGCGGGTCATTTGGTGGTGGGTTGATGAGTGGTGGTTGGTTATCATCTTCCATGATGAAAAGTGATGGGTGTTACGAACAAAGGTCACGAAGAAGGGGATAGACTAAGAGAAAGCTAAAAATGAGAAAAAGTTTACTTGATAGGAATCAAGCAAAGAACCTAAGCGAGGTGGACTACTAACTAGCTATTCTATTCCCCGTGGCGTAAAAACTTGATAACGCTTACGCGTCGTTCGGGGTCAAAGGAACTTCCTTTTCGTCGAGCAAGTTTTTCAACACCCTAGGCGATGAACCTAATCGTTGTAGTGTAGTATTAGGGTAAGCCACGGGTATTGATATCGTTCTCTAGGGAATAGGAATGCTAGTGAGAAGTTACTACGCTAAGGTTAAGGTTGAGGAAGATTATTTTTATCTTTTTATGTTTTTAGGAAATTGAAAAGTACGAATCTCGGGTATTGGATTTGGGGGTTGGTATTTCTACCGATTACTCTACTATTATCTAATTATCTAAACTAAGGTGGTGGTAGTCTATGTCTAATTAATGTGTGCTCGTATGATAGTTTAAAGATGTGTTTACTTAGGTTTTACTACTCCTTAATTATCTCCTATTGATGGTTGAGTTGTCACGTCTTATTCTTAGTTGCGTTGTGTGTCTAAAGTTGTAGGGTATCGTTTCTCCCTAACTCTTTGAACTTACCAAAGGGTCTCGTCTACAAAACCCACTAGGGATAATAAACTCTTACTCTAAGGCACTCTTTGGATGGTTTAGCTTACAACTACTCGGTAATTATATTCTAAGGTTCACAAAGATGAATCAAGCATTAAGTACACAACGAATGACCTATCGCATTACTAGATCATTAATCAACTAAGATAAGAAACAACCAATCAATATTCAATAATTAAGTTTCATACTTCCTAAGCAAACACACAAATAAATTAGCGGGACATGGAGAACATGCAAGCATACACACAAATAATCAAAGACATAATTGAATTGATGAAGTAAATACTTATCTTGATGTAAGATAGGGTTTGAAACCCTAAAATCTTGTACAAGACACCCTTGGTTCGGTTTTAGGTTTTACTCCACAAAAGACTCTCCTAAAAGCGAAAAATTCGGATTCTATATATAATATTACATATGCGACGGCGTCACCTTATGTTTTGTGGCGACGTCGTGTCGCCGTCATTAGGGTTTCGTCTTGGCCACGTTAACCTTGCGGCGTCACCTTATGTCCGTGACGCCGTCCTCTTGACCGGCGTCGTGCGGGTTGCATCTAGGCCGTCCGAGTAGCAACGGCCTACTCTTTTAAAGCCCGACGTCGTCACTTGAAAATAGGGTTTTGGCTCTACGTATCGTCACAAAAATCCTCCGACGGCGTCGCAATTAACACCGACGGCGCCGTCGCCTACATTTCAGTGACTTTGAGTGTCTCGATTCGACTTTGGCCATTTTCTTCATATATTCGCCTTTTCGTCCAAATAAGTGCCATTCCAGCATTTTGCCTTCAAGAGACCTAAAAGTGAAAAGGAGCGATATTAAGCAATAACGGATACAAAGTGATCAAATAAGGGCTTAAACGACCCTCAAAATGGTACCTTTTAAAACCTTATCATGTAAAGAGTGAACCAAGAGCAATCTCGACCATATAAGGTAATATCAATCGATCTCCTTTCAATGGCTGTATAATGAAATAGATCCATTATATTTTGTAAATCATGTCACAAAATTAACACAAGTTACAAACTAACAAAGGGTCGATCAATCGAGAAACTTGCAATGATTGCCACTCCATTAATCTCTTTTCTCGTTTCTCTTAAAGCATCCTCACCGACAGGGTTGAACCTCGCTTATGTATATGGGAAATTTAGACCAACCGATTGTAGATGACCAAAAGGAAGATATGGGAAAGTCCAAGTATGTTGTTTGACTTCACTTTGCAAGAATAAACTCATAGTTATTTCGCAACAAAATAGAAGACATTACATTGTTAGTATCAATTGAAATTTGAATGGCTAACCTAAGCTTGATAAAATATTAACAATAGATTCGACATTTCATAAAATGTAGTGGGCATATAAGCCTCAAGTATCGATTACATATCTAAGAATCACAATCCCATGTACCATTAGTTAAATGAAATATCAAGACAAAATCGCACAAATACAAAGAGTAAACAAGATCAAAACTATGATCGACAAAAGAGAGAATGTAAGATAATGACGCATTGACACACGGTTGTGTGATAACCCTAGATTAGGGAGGGTTTAAGTAAGTGAAAAATATGCACATTGACCCTTCAACTATTATAAGAGAAGCATCGTTTAAACCATTTATGCTTTGTCCAAGAATAACCCACTGTAATAAGCGCAATAAACATAACTTGAAAGCCATTAGCAATTGATAGAATGACATGTTTGCCACAGATTATGACCTCAATTTCTAACATTCCCCTTACTGTCTGTTGGGCAAACATATCAAACAATATCAATTTTCACACAAGAATTTATCTTGATAAGCAGGAAGGTTTTTGTAAGAATGTCTGCAGTTTGGTTTGAAGAGCCAATCTTTTGGCACTTATAACACCTCTTGCAATTTTTCTCGATGAAGTGAACATCAATTTCAAAATGTTTTGATCTTTCATGGAAAGCAGGATTGATGACAAGTTGCAAAGCGATTTGTTATCACAAAAAGATTAACGAGGAGATTGATATCAACTTTTAGATCTTTTAAGATTTTTGAATCCAAATAATTTCACGAGCAGTGATGACATTGATCTATACTCGCTTACGTGGAAGATTTTGAAAGGGTGTTTTGTTTTTACTTTTCCATGAGATCAAACAATCATTAAAGAAAACACAATAACACGTGAAGATTTCTGGTTTTCTTGCATTTAGCCCGATCGCATCACTATACCCTTCAAGATGATTTTCGAGTTCTTGAAATTATACCTTAGACCTTTTCACGGAGCTCCTTTCGGATATCTCGAACATTGAGGCACATTCTAGATGAGATTTCAAGGAGAATGCATATATTGTGCGGACAATGGGCGAGTATGAGATGTCAGTGCGGTATGGGTGAGATAAATAAGTTTCCCAAGTAACCCGATAACCGATAATGTTAACAAGTAAGGGATCATCGATGGTGGGTATGTATGGAAGAACGAGTTGGGTTCCATGGGAGTGGACACAGGTTTGCACCCAAGAAGTCCAAACTCTTTGAGGAGTTCAAGACAATATTTTCTTTGGGTGAGACATATGTCATTACCAGTTTTTAAAACCTCAATGCCAAGAAAATATTTTAAGTTTCCCAAGTCTTTTATATGAAATTTAGATTTTAGAAATTCTTTGAATAGGTTTATCTCATCAATGCAGTTTCCAGTAAGGACAATGTCATCCACATAAACAAGCAGAGCAATAAACTTGTTATTCTCTGTTTTGGTGAACAAAGAATGATCATTGACAGATTGAACAAAGTTATTTTCTTTTAATACACTAACAAGTTTTTCATTCCATTTCCTGGGAGCTTGTTTAAGGCCATACAGAGACTTGACAAGTTTACAGACTTTATTCTTATTGTTCTCATTACAGAACCCCTTAGGGATGGTCATATAGACATCCTCATCAAGGTCTCCATACAGAAAGGCATTGTTAACATCAAGTTGGAAAAGAGGCCATTTGTTTTTCACAGCTAAGGCAATAAGACATCTAACGATGAACATTTTCTAGCAGGAGAAAAAGTTTCATCATAGTCTATTCCTTCCCTTTGGTTATAACCTTTAGCAACTAATCTAGCCTTGTATCTATCAACTTCACCATTGGCTTTATATTTGATTTTAAAGATCCATTTGTAACCAATGGGAGTTCTATTAGGTGGAAGATCGGTTATATCCCAAGCATGATTTTCATTTAAGGCCTCAATTTGAGTTCATAGCATCAACCCAATTCTTGTCAAGAATAGCTTCTTCATAATGGTGGGTTCAATACTTTTATTTAGACTAGAGGCAAAGCGGTAATTATCTTTGTTAAGATTAGAGTAATTAACAACCTTTTCAACACCATATTTAACTTTCCTTCAACAATAAAGTCATTAAGATTCTTGGGCGGTTTAGAAACTCGGTTGACCTTCTAGCGATAGTGGTGGCAAGCCTTCTTCTTGTTCGAATTCGATTTGAATCGGAAGATGTATCCATGAGAATCGAAGATGTATCGGCAGGATGTGATTCATGTGATATAGTGCCCTCGGGGTGTGTATTTTCATCTATGGAAGTTGCAACGGGTTCATCATCCCTAGTAGGATGACCCAACTTTGTGCCATCATCATAGGATGTCACTCTCCCTTCATCATTGGGACTTATTTGTGAGTCAAAGAAATTTTGTGATTTAAATCTTTAGGCACATAAGTTTCAACAAAGGTTTTGACAAAGTATTTTTCATTTTGAAGGAAAAGCAGTTTCATAAAATTTGACATCTACGGAGTAAAAGATATTTTTGTTTCTAAACTTAAAAGTTTATAACCTTTTTCTCATTTGAATAACCAATAAAAACACTTTTTCGGACCTACTACTAAATTTATCGAGATGTTGAGAATGGTGGCATAGCATAAGCGACCAAAGACTCTAAGGAGAGAGAGTGAAGGGTCATGCCCATACACAGGGAGAAGGAGACTTGCGGACAACGAAGAGGGTAACTTTGTTTATGACATAGCGTGAGTTAGAACACATTCGGGCCAAAGATATAGAGGTAATTCCCACGAAACATAAGGGATCTAGCCACATTAAGGAGATGCCTATGTTTCCTTTCTGCAATACCATTTTGTTGTGGTGTATAAACACAAGAGGTTTGATGTAAAATTCCTTTTCATGAAAGAAGTGTTGAAGTTTGTTATTGACAAATTGTCCCATTATCATACGAATATCTTAACATTGTGTTCAAATTGATTTGATAGCATATGAGTAAAGTTGACAATGGAAACATAAACATCATCCTTTCCCTTAAGCATATAAACCCAGACTGCCCTAGAATAGTCATCAACAATGGTTAAAAAGTATTTGTAACCATCTCTGCTAGTGACTTTATATGGTCCCCATACATCTAGATGAACAAGTTGACCAATTTTAGTTGATTTATGTTCACTTAGAGGAATGGTTCCTGGTTTGTTTAGCTTTATTGCAAGTATCACAAAGATGGTCAGATTCAGATGTACTATCAAGTTTAAGAGTGGGTTTAAGTATATGTAGGACTTGGTCGGAGGATGACCAAGTCTTTGATGCCAGATTTCTAGAAACATGACAAACAGATATGCGGTTATTAGAAGTAATCTTACATGTAGAATCAATATCAAACATATATAACCCATTGCATTGTTTACCAATCCCACAATCCTTTTTGATGTAAATCTGTATATAGCAATTAGATTCATTAAACCCAACAAACATCTTATTGTCTCTAGCAATCTTATGAGCAGACAATGGTGACATTGTACTCGGGAACAACGAACATCAAAAGAGTTAGGTCATTATTGACCTTTAAATCACCAATTTTAGTAATTAAGGCACGAGTACCATTGGGATGTCCAACAGTTAGACCAAGATTTGAAATGTCAACAACATTGATTAAAATTTTGCGAATCTGATCATGTCTTGATTTGCACAGTCAACAATCCAACCAAGGCGATGTTTCGGATAAAGTTTTGTGTTGTTATTAAAAATTTGTTGAAGTTTATGTTAAACTTGACACTACCATTAAAGAAAGTTCACGAAAATTTTTACACGCCATGTTGGCATTAGCGAAGACACATTGTTGTCATTAAGAAGACTCATAAGTGCGGAGAGCATTCATTAGAAAAGAGACGGAGAGTTGCTAGCTCTATTATCGGTGACATGATTAGCATCGGTGGAAACATTATTCTGTGAGCGGGTTTAGCATTAAAGTTCCTTTTGACATATCCGGAAGGATAACCAACAAGATCATAACATCTATCAACGGTGTGACCGGGTTTTTGCGGTTAGTACATTTGAGATTCATGTTTGGTCCTCTGTTGTTTGGTTATTACCGACATTAAAACCGAACCTTTATTGAAATTGTTGTTGTTAAATCCTTTTTGTTATCAAAAATTTTCCACCATCAAAAGTTTTTTAGCAAAAGCGGTAGCATTGGGTTTAGCGAGCTATTCCCGGATGAAACATTTGTGAGATTCTTCTCCGAGACACAAGAGAAAGCGGTTTTGACATTAGGCAAAGGGTCTCGGTTAAAATATTACTTCGATGGGAACATAGGAGTCATCAAGACCCATAAGAAATTGCATTAATTTGATTAGGCGATTGTGTTTTCAAAATGTTTTGCGACCTCACAAGTGCGAGGAGGTAAGCTAATCATACAATCAAATTGTTTCCACAAAGAGTTAAGGTTGTTGTAATAATCGACAAGAGAAGACCCACTTTGACTAAGAGAGTTTATATTTTTATGCAAATTAAAAATAGTTGAACCATCAACCTTATCATAAGTATCTTTAAGATCATTCCACATTTCATAAGCGGTTTTAGCATAGATAGCACCGACAAATAATTCGGGATGAGAGAGTTAAGAATCCGGTGACAACAACGAGTTCTGGTATCCCATTGATTAGCAAGAATAGGATTTGAGTCATCTCTTAGCAAGTACCATCAATAAATCCTAACTTATTATGATTCCTTAAGGCAAAGGTCATGGCCATATTCCATATTTTATAATTTTACATTCGGTGAGTTTGATGGAAATAATAGGAGTACCATTAGTGTTGTTAGGGTGTAAATATAAAGCATCACCAAAGGATAAGCTTTTTCGATTGGAAGAACCACCACCACCGTATTATCATCACCAATAGCCATAATGCAAACAATAAGAAAGACAAATAACACGGAAAAATAACAACTAAAGTAGATAAGCGAGATAAGAGCGGTAAAAATAAGAACTTGAAATTAAGAAACAACAAGAACCAAGCACGTGGTTGGGGTAAACGAGGCGGTATTCATACCACTCGGAGGTGGCGAGATCAAGATGTTAGTCTACCGTTTGCACCCACAAAGACTTAAATCTTGTTGTTTGAAGATGAGAGTAGACTTATGAGTAATATGCGTGGAAAGAACAAATCACAATTACCTAGATTCACTTAGTCTAGGGCTAATTGTGAATAAGAGATAACCAGCGATTACGCCAATAGTAATAACCCCAAACCACCTTTTGAAACCCATAATAGCTTTTGATTGTTGTTGGAGAGATATCCCAAGTTTCTACGAAGAAACCCTAGGATGGTGAATCAACCGTGATTATGAGCACGAAGCTCGATACCATGTACGAAAGTAACAACAGCAGATTCACAACAATACTTTATTCAAACCAAAGCCTCAATAGTTGGCATAGATTAAGCCAACAATAGTATCCAAAGTGTTACAAGGTTAGGTTAATGTCAATGAGACAATAACCGAGACAAATACAAAGAAGAAACAAGATCAATTGACTATGATCGGAAAAAGAGAATGTGAGACAATGTGTTCGCACATTCAAGTGTTATGTCTAACCCTAGATTAGGCAAGATTAAAATTTAGGTTTAAATAAGAGAAAAAGATAGCAACAAGTTTGACCCTTACCACCAAAGACTATTATGAAGTTAGAAGCAGTAGTTTGTTGGAGATGTGAAAGGGAAGATATGAGGAAGTTGCGGAGTTGGTGATTTTGGGGTTTTGTTTGATGCTTTATTAAATGAGATCAATGGACATATATATATACTTGGGAGCGGACACTACAAGAAAAAGTGTTTATAGTGACCAAAATTTAGTGCCGACTTTTATTTGGTCACTATTTAGGCAAAATAGTGACCATATAATACATGGACACTAATATTTGGTCATCCGTAAACGATTAGTCACCAAGCTCAAAGTGGTCACTAATTTGGTCACTATACATTAGGGTGAGCATCGGTTCGGAGCGGACCAGGCCCGGACCGGACCGACCACGACCGAGACCGATTAGCTCAAAGCCGAGACCGAGGACCGAACCGAATGTGGTCGGTCCGGTCCGTTCTCGGTCAGTCCGGTCCAACAAGGCAAAATAGTCGGTTTGTGGTCCGGACCGGACCGAGACCGAATTAGCCCAAAAACCGTGACCGATGACCGGACCGAATTATACTGACTAAAGATAATAAAATGGAATTAATTTACACACTCTTAATTTTTATTGGCACACACTGATATATGCATTAAACAATTATACTTTAAATTTCATGATATTTTAACCACTTCTATATTAGAGTATAAAAAAATATACGAAGTTATAATAAAAGTCGACAGATATAAAATAGTTAAGGCCTACTAGTAAAAAATTACTAAAGAGTAAAAAAAATTATTGTAAAAGTTCTAAGATAAAAAACAAAAACAATTGCTAAAGAGTAAAGAGAAAAGCTGAAAACTCCTTTCTCTTGAGAAGGGGATGTAGCTCAAATGGTAGAGCGCTCGCTTTGCGAGAGGCATGGGGTTTGATCCCCCGCATCTCCACTTAATATTAACTTTTATTTTCATCGGGTATATCCCCTGTACCCAAAAAAAACTACACTTGAGAAATTTAAATATGCACACCACATATTTTATGAAATGTCAGCTCCTGCTGTTAATATTTTATCAAGCTTAGGTTTGTTGATTCTGCAGTCACTACCTTTACAATGTAATAACTAAGGTTTTATTTTTTTGTTGTTGCAGGCTGATAATTATGAGGATTATTCTTGCACATGAAGCCAACCGACATACTTGGACTTTCCCATGGGCTCCTTCTTGGTCATCTACAATCGGTTGGTCTTAGTTTCCCCGAGTACATAGTCGAGGTTGCTGTGGCTTTACGTACGAAGAAAAGAGATTAATGGAGTGGCAATCATTGCATGTTTCTGGATTGATCAGGTTTGTTAGTTTGTAAAATTGTGTTAATTTTGTACCATGATTTCTGAAAATGTAATGGACAGTTAATTATGCAGGACATTAAAGGAAGATCCACTGTTATTGGTTCACTATTTTACATTTGCCACTAGACTAGAACAGGAGGAAAAGGGTGATATGTCATGTGGAGCAGTGTTCGGATGACTCAGCAATGTTTTTTGTCACATATGTAGGCGAGCACAACCATACAAGGGTACAGTCTCAATCTGCATACGCATAAAAACAAATCTTGATAGATGAAAAAAGCTCGAGCCTTTATGTTGTTTGTTGTCTGTTTTTAGTGTGGTTTGAGGGGTGAAGAAGAGGTGGTTGAGAACACCTTTGATGAGTCGAGTAATCTATTTGGTGGTGGTCATAATCGTGAAGATGATTATGATGACTATGACTATGATAACTATGCGGATCAGATTTACGATCTCCCTGGTAATCGGGATGCTTATTATGACACGTATGGTATAAAGCTTCAAGGCCTTGGTAGGAAGTAATATTATCTTCATAGGATTATAATGTTATTTTTTGTGTTGTGGTTTATTTTATTATATAGAGAATAGGAAGTATCTTGTTATGTAAGCTTTTCGCCTATGTAACGGGCTGAGATATGGGATTCACCAATATCCTTTGTACTTAAACGTTTTTTGGAGTAATATATTTACCGGGTCTTTTGACCTTTTACCCAAAAAAAATAGTGTGGTTTGAGGGGTATATAAATGGAGGGCTGGATCACAAATATGAGATGGCTGGTTTTTGTTCTTTTTATGAATTTAAAGTAGACTTTTGGCGTTGTTGCTGTTGTTGTGGTACATTGCGTTTTTGTTTTGGCTAAAGTTGGATATTTTGCGGATAAATAACTTAAAAGTGTCTCTTACGTCAAGTGTTTGTCTTTGAATTCTTGTGCTTTTGCTTATTGTTCATGATCATTCTAGAGATGATTAACTGCATTTTGATGTCGTGACAAATATCTCTACATGCTAAGAGTGTCTGCAGTGGGTTAGGGGTAAGTGGCTTGCTGACGAGTATATTTTCTTTTTGCTTTTAATCAAATATACTACAAACAGTGACCAAGCTGGGGAAGGTTGTTACATGAGTTTAATTAAAGTGTATTCTTCCTTTAGGTTGTGTTATATGTTACCAATCAAATGGTACGTGTTCAGCTCGTTGTTTGTTAACTCATGCCTGTGCTAGAAGGGTGGTTGCACTTGGTCCGTAAGTGGGTTCGAAGTAGAGAAGTATGGGTGGGTGGGTTCAATTTATACTTGTTGCTATAGGCTCAAATGGGTGGATATGGTTGGGTTAAATCTGTAAATGTTGCTACAGGCTCAAATGGATTGGGTTAAGTTGACATGAAATACTTTTTGTTCAATTTTTTGTTAAGTTCTCGTTATAAATGATGTGTTATTAAGTTAACATAATACATAATTATAAAATATTCCATCTTATTAACAAGGGAATTGTTATTTCTTAGAATTTATAAAATTTGGCCGATGCTTGTGAAAACAACAGCGTGCATACGTGATACGTATAAGGTGAGCTTGGTGTGAGCAAAGCGTGGCTATCCTTTACATTAATCTCTACATCTTTGTATTAAGATGACACAATTGCCTTGACGTTGCACTTTTCCACTTGTGGTTGTATCCTCTATATGGGAAGTCATGTTTCCTGCACGAGGAGTTGAGCCATGCCTAAAAATGTTCACTCTTACTAAGGATAACCATATGTATTTTATCTGTCCATATCCGGGCCAACTTTGATGAGACGGGTAAATGAATATGCATTCAATATCAAGATAAAACTATCGTTAAAGAAAATTATACATGTATGACAATTTACCATATTCGAAATGAGATCGAGAATAACATCATTACAAACATGTGTAAACAATATAGAGAACTTATCTAACGAACAATAATCTATCTTACCGATTCCACAAACAACTAAAACCTGGCCCAAAAAAGTTAGATTTTCCATATGAATTGCCGAAAAATTTGATAATTTTGGGTAGTAAGTATTCAGAGTAAAAGTGTCCAAACACATTCAACGTTGTCTCTAGTATATTTTTGTTTAAATTACATTGGAATCATCTTTAAGCGCTACCCATAAACAATTTGGTCAAGCTTGAAATGTTTAGCAACTAATTAAAATGACAACCATTAACGACAAAATTGATATAAACTTTTTAATTCCAAACATCGTGTACAGGTGAACCTTTTATGTAACAGGTGTATAGCCTTTTTGAAGTGTTTCCCGTTGTTATATTGAATATAGGCATAATGTTTAATAAAAAAAATTCCTGAATGCAAGTTTTCCTTTACCAACCCTTTCATTTTCCTTGTTTTTAAAGATCGTTGCAAGTGGTACCCATTATCCTGCTTCCTTATGGTTTTTTTTTTTTTTTTTTTTTTTTTCTTTTAACTGAAAAAGCTTCTGGTGTGCCTTTGTTCAAACGACATATAAGGCATCTAATCTAATATGCCTTTGTTCAAACGACATATAAGGCATCTAATCTAATATATAGCAAATGATGGTGCAAATTATTTAGCCTTTTTTTTTTTTTTTTTTTTTTAAACTTCTTAAGCAGATTAGGTTGTGTAAAATTCTTATTGATTGATATTTCATTCAGTTAATGGTACATCGGATTGCATGTGATTCTTAAATATGTAACTACACTTGAAACTAAATATGCACACTATGAAACGTGAGCTCTTGCTGTTAATATCTTATCAAGCTTAGGTCAGCTAATTCTGCTGGATTTCAACAGTCACTAACAATGTAAAATAAATGTCTCTTTTTTTTGCAGGCTAATAACTATGAGATTATTCTTGAAGATGAAGCCTAACAGCATCCATGGACTTTCCCATATACATAAGTGAGGTTGTTGTCCAGTGAGGAGGCTTTTATGTACGAATAAAAGAGATTAATGGAGTGGTAATCATTGCAAGTTTCTCGATTGATCAGGTATGTTAGTTTGTAACATTGTGTTAATTTTGAGACATGATTTCTGAAAATATAATGGACAGTTAATTATGCAAGACATTGAAGGAAGATCCACTGATATGGTCAGTTGCTCTTGGTTCACTCTTTACATTTGCCACTACAAGGGTGGTATGTCTGAAAGAGGTGAGCCTTTTTGTATTGTTTGTCCTCTCTATTAATAAATATTGTAACTTTTAAAAGAAAAAAATTGAAACCCATAGTATGAAAACTATGGAAGGTGTGAATCATTGTAATATCCGATTTACTTAGTTTTCTTTAAACCATGTTAATCTATAATATCATAGTTAAGTGCAGGGGTCTGCTATAATCACTTGCATCTACCCTGGCTAATGTTTTTTTCTAGATCTATGGAACTACAAAATGTATCTTAGTTACGTATACTTTAAGTTTCTATATGGTAAAGATACTAAGCGCAAGCGCGGATAAGTACGGCTTTGGATTAAACACAAAAAATGGTTCATTACCGTTGTTCTTTCGAAATGTTTGGTGATTTTGAGTCATGTTATATATAGTTATTAGACAAAAATACACCGTTGGTCTCAAACTTGCCAAAAATCATCGTCGGGCCCAAAAGTTGAGAAAATCGTTGGCGTGAGTCCAAACCTTGGGTTTTTTAGGCCAATTGCGTCCCTTGGCCCGTAATGCTTAGATCAATGTTTTATTGGGGAGGGCAAAATCGGTTTTCATTGTAGCGTCTTAAAGCCGTTGTACAGTGTTACAGTTCCCTATATTACTTTCTACCACAAATGTATCGTCACTTATCATCCCTAAACTTTCTCCCAAAACCTTTCTTCTACAAATCATTCAATCTTTCAACATGGTACGCTGTTGGTGTGGTAAGCAAGCTATAATTCGCACTTCGCGGACCTCGGCCAACCCAGGGCGTCGATTATTTGGTTGTCTTGATGAAGTAGGTGTGTTTTAAGATTTATTGTATTAGTTTGTTTTCGCAAGTAGAAAAGTACATTGTAACAATGGTGGTTGTTTAATGACTTGTCATATTCATGATTAGGGGTCTTCTTGTCGGTGATAGGATGGTATGTTCAGGAAATGTGTGCTCGTTCAAGAATGATCATACCAAGCCTTTTGAGGGGGAGAAATGAGCTCGAAGCAAGATTAGAAGCTTCTCAAGGTGATGTGTGGAAGTGGAAGATTTACTTGGTGCTCAGTTGAATATTGTTCTTCATTGTTTATGCACTTGATTAACTTTTTAGATTTAATGTATGATGGCCGTATTTTGTGTTATATGGAAATGTAATTACTTGTTAGGCCATCATGGTAGTATAATAACCTTGACTAAACTATTATGTAGTATGTTCTAACTTTAGATTCACTTGAATGGAATGTTTCATGTTTCCATATATCGAAAATGGTAGTAACTTTGTCTCCCAAATGGTTATGAATTTTGTTCTTTTGCTGAGTTTACCTTATGTTTATACAGATGGTTATGAGTTTAGTTAGATTGACTTTAATTGTTAACATTGTTATGAAGTATTGACTTTGGTTATTTTTGGCTTTATTACCTTATGTTTATGCAGATGGTTATCAATTTGGTTAGGTTTGACTTTTAATTGTCAATATTCTTATGAAGTATTGACTTTGGTTAATTTTGTCTTTATGCACATGCTTACTAAAGAAGACACAGTTTCTTTTACATCACCTCAGACAAAGTTTGTAGTTGAAGGTGATACAGTCATAGACTTTGCTATAAGAGACAATCCACACAAGATGCAAATTATGCACACAAGAAGCTTGGTCAATCTATGAAAATACACAAACACAACATGGTTCCATAGATATTGCAAATGGATTTAATTCCAAATGCATAAAATTTCATACTTTTCAAAGCATTATAATTAGAGTTAGACACACACATATGTTTTTAGAGTACATAAATTGTCCATAGCAAATACTAGATGAAACATTGTCTAGTTCATTAATATAACAGAATTGACCTATGGTGTGGCCATCATTCTTTCCAGTGCAACTTGCTGCCTAGTCATTCTTCGTGCAGTAGGCTTGGATGAAACAAAAACTCCTTTCACACCACTTGAATGGGCCTGAGATTGAGACTCTAATTGATCATGTTGATAGGATTAAGAAAGGGATTGATCGTGTATGCTGGGATCATCAGTAGCTTGAACTTGACTTTCAGATTGAACACCTGGACCTTCACCTTGTTTCTTTGCTACAACATCTTGACTACCACCAACACCTGGACCTTCACCGTGTTTCTTTGTTGCAACCTTTTGAGGCACTTGTTTACCTTTTTCCTTAGCACTTGAACATTTTTGTTTAGGCCCAGTTTGACTACTTTGAGTTCCACCATGCCCAAGGCATGTTTTTCGCTTGTGTCTAACAATGCCACAAACACTACACTTTACACATTAACTACAGATTGGTCTCCCCATGAGCCCATGTTTACACAACTTTTACTTTTACTTGTTGTCCCATCTTCTACAAGTACAAGACTTGTCTACAACATTAACTACAGATTGGTCTCCCCATGGTCCACTAACATGAAACTTATCTCCATCATTCCATAAAACATTTTACTTAACAGCCTTTCTTAATATCATCTAACATGTATTGTGTGGTTGGTGTTAGTGGCCTATTACTCTTCTCAATAACCGTCACAGCATGCATTATATTCTCTTCATACAATATTCCCTTATATATTCTAAGGCTGTAATAGTTGGTTATTGTATACCCTTAATTATTTTCCTAAACCCTTGACACATGTTATTAAGTAACACATCAGAATGAGGTCTCCCTAAACAATACAAATAAAGTTGTATTACTTATACATTTCATAGTGCATTAACATATACCATTTAAGTTACGCAGATAGATGACTTACATGAGAAATCTGATCTTGACCAATGGATTGGTGGTATCTTACTTAACCAAGAATGGGCAGGTTGACTAAATATCTTGAAAGCAACCATAGCCTTCTCAAACTGTACAACAGTTGAGGCTGTTGCACATCTCCATAGATGGTCTTGACGGCCTAACTTTCCATTGAAGTTTCATATTCTCATGAATGCTTTTGAGTCAAAATATGTGCTCCACATTTGAAAAAACTTCTCTTAAAGCTGCAATGATATCCTGTACAAAATCATATATATTTAGTGTCTGTTTAAAAATAGAGGGACTTGAATTCAGTACCAGTTTAGGAGAGTAGCTTTTGCATGTTACTAATAAAAGTGAAGATTGAGTTTGGCTCAAGTGCAAAATCATCGGTTAAACAATGAAGAAACCAAGTCCACGATCCTATGTTTTCTGATTCTACAAAAGCGTAAGCTAATGGGTATATACCATTGTTGCTATCAATTCCCACAACTTTTAGAAGTTGACCATTCAAAGGAACCTCAATAGGAAAAGCATCTATCCCCAACAACTGTCTCTTTCAAGCTTTAAATTCTTCCTTCAATGCACCTAAACAAACATACATTCTCTTGAATTCTCTTGTTGGAAGAGCATCATTTGTAGGCCGTTCCACATTCATCAGAACTGTTGTATTAGGGTTTCTCTTCAGCAAATCTTGAACATAATCTCTCAACATGGTAAATTGTAGCTTGAATTCACCCCTAATGCCTCCTACTATTTGCTTTGAGATAAAGTTAAGGTCAAAAGCTATGACCGCTCTTGATTTCGAACATGTGTGTTGATCATTATATTTTATGACTATCCAAGGACCTTTTTCACCATCCCTGCCGACAAACAATAGCAATGGAATGAGTATTTAGGAAGGGTCATTTTTGCCTGAAATTAATGCATTTAAACCCCTTCTGGTTAATGGCCCTCTAGTTGGGCTATACCCAGTTCAACACTTTCACTTGGGCCTGAAAGTGGAACACAACCCACACATCTGACCCCTATTCTTTGTTTTTCATTGTTTGGAAAAAGTAACTCCCTTCTAGTTTCTATTGAATAATCTCTTACCCTCTCTTTGACATGTTTTGCACTAGGAAAGTCTTGACCACGGAAGAAGAATGTGGTATAAACACCACGATCATACTCTGCCCTAACCCTTGGCACCCAGAGTGAATCAGAACCATAAGCAGTGTAAAAGGCATCATCATCCATCACAGGTAACTCATTTTCCAAATTCATATCATCACTTATATTAGTAGATGTTCTTGCATTGCCTAACTGAGTACTCTGACTCCCTTGGACCAAAGCAAGTTGTACATTATTCTCCTGACAACTATTCTCTTCATTTTCCAGAATTGAGTCATCACCTACATTGCCTAAGTCACTAGTCTGAGTCACTTGGAACAGAGTGACATCAACATCAGACTCCTCTTCCCTATTATTGCTATCAACAAGTGCTCTTCCTACTTTCTCTAATTTCTTATCCTGAGTCACTCGGAACAAATTAACCTCAAAATTATTAGTCTCCTGGATAGTATTGTCCTCATCAATAAGTACTAATGCACGATCACTGTTATCAACAGGTTGGCTGGCAAAGGACATGTCAAGGGTTGAAAAAACAGGCTCAATGTATGGCAATTGGCTAGATTCCCCAATACTATTGACGTCCATATATAGTTGTGTTAGTTGCATAAAAGGATCTAGTATAGGCTCATTATCAAGGTCATCTAAAACGAATCGTCTACAACACGATTGGATAGCAGCACTAGCTTACTTTCTACTTTGTTCATCCATCTCCCCAAATACAATATTAATAGAATGTGAGGACATTTCAGATAACTCTAATCGTATCTTACCTATTTCAACATAAACATCTATCAACTTATTGTCTTTGACAATGTCTTTCAACAACTCAAGATTCACAGCTTCACGAAAACTAAACAAGCCATCATCCAATGTACTACCAGGCTTAACAAAGTAGTAGTAATTGGTTTGTCCTTCAGCATAACCGATTTTGGTCATGAGGGCATAAATTTCATCAAATATACCTCATTCATTTCAACATAATCAACTTGACACTCCTTACCTCCTTCGTATATTCTCCTTAGCCAGTTTTTGAATTTACCATTGTGACGAAACGAACCCGATCTACCATCTGTTGAAACACATAGCAAAACACTGTTACGATTATCTTACCTAAAAGGAAAAATACCTTAAACAATCATACAAATAATCAGAATAAACGATTATCACCAAAAAAAATATTTACCGTATCTCCTGATTGTAGAGTTTTGCTTTATCTCATGGTCATCAAAGAAAGATTGTTCTCTAATTTGCCATAGAGTAAATCAAATGTTGGTGCTTGTTAATTTCTTACTTAGATTATTATATTTTATGAGTGACATTGCATTAGGGTTTTTAGGGTAGGCTTCCAAAACAAGTTTGGGGATGACTAATGAGTACGCAGCTTAGTTATATTAGACATATTGGCGAGAAAATGGATTAGACGCCTGCTACATAGTACATCGAGAGAGAGAAACTTTCGTCACGGTTAACAGACGAGTATACCTCAAAACAATCGGGTAACAGGATTTTAGGACATATAACGGGACATTGGCCTGAGCATTACGGGTCAAGGGACGCAACTGGTCTCAAAAACCAAAAGTTTGGACTCATGACGACGATCTTCTCAACTTTCGGATCTCGACGATGATTATTTCCAAGTTTAGGGACAAACGATGTGTTTTTGTCTAGTTATTATGTATTATTTGTTCTATGAGACTAAAAGTTATATACATTTATACTTGATAATGTTTATTATTCCTGAAGAGTTTTATGTGTGGATATAAGCTCAGGTAATGCATTAATGGAACTTAAAAGTGTGAAACTCTTTTATTATAAACTTTAGAACTTGATAGGTTCATTTTATTATAGACTTTAAATGACGCATAGGTAAATTAATAAATAGGTAAATCTTATCGATTATGTGGTATATACAATGTTATATAGTTTGGTCGTTAGCCTCTCCTGGGTTTTATCCCTAGACCCGAGCTCGGCGTGAGAATGAGTATATATATGTCGGAGTAAAAATACTATGAAAATGGGTGAGAATCAATTAACCTCGAATCTTTGTTGCTTGGTTCCTTTTATAGATCGGAGCTTTGTCCTCACCGGAGATCACGTGGGCGATAGTGACTCTTTTGGGCGGGAGTTGACTTTACTGTTTAGATTACGCTGGAAAGGGTCGATGGTTCGACCAAGATTCCTTTCCTTTTATACATGATGATGTCGGTGTCCGTTATGCGGGGGTTATATTTAACCCTCCGGTACATGATTGCGTATATGCTTGGTCCAAATGGGCTAGTGTGCCTTATCTGGGAGATTTCATCTTGTCTTGAAGCGGTTTTGGCTTATAGCCGGGAGTTAGGTTCTTGACATTTGACTAAAGCCGGGGGAGTGACATCGCCAACATGTCCCCAGGTATCATGTTAATGGATGTGTTCATTATATGATATTGGAAGTCTGTAGCGTGCCTCGGCGAATGTTTCGCCGGTCGCTCCTTCTTTCTTCTTAGTAACTCTTCCCCCTTTCTTTTTTTTTTTTTTTTTTTTTCTTGTGCGGTGTGACACGTCGGTGAGGTTACGTGGCGGTGTGATTACTCGACGCTGGGGCACGTGGCAGTGGGCGTGTGTTGTGTGGTGAAGATTTTGCCGCGTCATCTCTGACACGACGGGACGCCTCAGCTACCCCATCTTTCGCTTATAAATACGCTTGTTTCTCTTCATTTTACCACCGTAAATTTTTACTTACACGTCTCCTCTGCGTTATTTGGCGAGCGATTTCATTTGCTCTCCGTCTTACGTCCGGTACTACTCTAGTTTTCCTCTTTAGTTTTATAGGTGCGACCATTCCTTCGGCTAACATGTGCGAACCGTCAGGCTCGTCATCTGCTCGAGGATCCGGGCGGTTCAGGGGTCCGTCTCAACCCCGACCGAAATTTGACTTGGATAAGTATACTTGGTTATGACCGATAAGTCGTTGCAATGGGCCGTGAGGGAATTTGGGATACCTTCCGATCTTCATCCGAGGCTTCCACCGGATGGCTTTACCATGGGGCAACTTGGGGATGATGCCATAGGATTATACTTAGAATATTTTATTGAAGGTGGGATTTCTGTCCCTTTTTCTAGCTTCCTCTTAGATGTCCTCCATTATTACAAAGTTCACATTTCCCAATTAGTGCCGATAGGTTTACATAGGGTTACACTTTTTGAGGTATATAGCCGTAGCCTTCATATTACTCCCACGACTTCTTTGTTCCGAGCCTTTTATAAATTACATAAACAAGAACCTTTGGTTCACATTTGCTAAGCGAGATGGTAGCGGCGTAAAGTGTGTTTTCAAGAGATTTTGTCTTCGTTAAAGGGTTGGAAAAAGCAGTTCTTTTGATTGACCGTCGGGCGGTACCCTTTGCTATGCCGTGGAGGCATCCGGACTCGAGATGTTTCGATCCGTTTCCCAGGGAGTTTTCTATGCCTCATGCGGATTTATTGTCGTGAATGTTATAGACTTGATTAAAATTCGCGGACTTTTTGTATGCCGTGGGGTTGTCGGCCAAATGGAAGTATCCGGGTTATCGGGCGACTACGAAGGATGCCGAGGGAATGGTACTTAGCACATATATTTTCTTTCTTTGTTTAAGATTTTGTGTTTTCTTGTGTAACATTTTTCATGTATTTTGCGGCTTTGACCATGTCGACTATCTTACCAAGCCGAGCTATATAAAGGGGCTGCTATGACCGAGGGATAAGTACCAAGAGGGCAAGCCCATATAATGCATGTTACCCTTCCGAGCCCAGCTGCGCGGCGGTTCATGAAGACCAATGCCATGAAGAGGGTCGGTGGCCGACCCCAAAGTTTTGGAGGCCAAGAGAAGAAAAAGAAGGCAGCGGCGAAAGCCCAAGGTTATAAACCCGTGGCGTCGAGTTGGGGAAGGTGGTTACAGTGCGCGAAGAGCGGAAGAAGAGTCCCACTCGTGATCAACTTGGATTCCCATCTGAATCCGGCCGCCGAACACCATTCATGGGAGGCCAACCACCGAATAATCCTCCGGTTGTTGAAAAGGGAGATTTGGAGGGTCACTCCAGCAACAAGTTAGGGGATGCTAATGATGCTAATGTTGGTGTCGATGTGGAGGCTGGGCCGAAGGATCATGATGCTGAGGCTTCCCAATTTGTCGAACAGCCCGCTCCTCAGGAGGATGGTGAGTTGGTTTCTTTCTGCTCCGAATTATTTTTTCGTTACTATCGTTTGATTATTTCCTGTGTATACTTAACTTTTATTTTGCACTTTTTGTAGCTAATTCTCCTCCTCCTCTGCGTCGTGAAGGCAAGGGTACCGGTGATGAAGAAGGTACCTCGTCCAGCGCCACCTATGTGCCGGGGTGGTCAATCAAAAAAGATGAAAGGGTTAAGGGGTATGAAAAGTATCGGGATCTCATGGTTCATCTGCCTCCTCCGCGAAGAGGAATATATCACGAGACTACATCGGATCTTGAGTCGACCAGTGGTCATGGGCTATCTTGGCTGGGGTTCGCTTGCTTTTGTGGATTTGCTTGTTCGCTTGAGTCTTGACCTTGATCACCGTGAGTTGGTCGAAGAGCACGATGGGTGTGAGAAGGTTGCTAAGGACAATTTCTCCTTTTGGATAAGACTACATTTGAATTGAAAGTGGCGAAGGATGCGCTCGTGAGACTTACGCTCGGGAGGAGGTTTGAAAAAGCAGTTCGCCTGGCTGGAGGGTGAAAAAGCCGAATGGTTAAAATTGTCCCTTGCTCAGAGTGAAAAAATATCAAGTTTGGAGAAAGAGCTAATGGAGACGAAGGGGGCTCTGAAGAACGAAGAGGAAGAGAATGCCGCTCTTCTGAAACAACGCCAAGAAATGGCCATAGCCGCGGGGAACCTAGAGATCGAACGGGCGAATCTTGTTAGGGATTTCATCCCGGCGTTCGTTGCTCGTCTTCATGGTAGCCACGAGTACAAGGCTTCGCTGGCTGTACCTTTCAGTTTGAGTGGTATGGCAGGGTGGTTGGACGGTGTGTCCATTGGTCGTTCGGAGGAGGAAGTGCAGAAGATTTTGGCTGATACTGAGGATTTGGACATTGATGCTCCTACCAAGTATTTAGCTATGTATGATGAACTCTTTGTCAAGGAGTATCCTTACGTCGCCAAGGTTCGAAATGCTTGCCATCGTCCTTTTAATTTTGTCTCGTCTTTGATGCGACCCGACCCGGATCATGCCGTTGGAGAAGAGGTTGAGACTAAGGATAAGGACGAGGGACGATGCTCCTCCCAATGAAGTTTGCTATCGTTATGTTTTATTTTCGGATAACTCTTTTGTGATGGCGATATTGCGAACGATGTTGTTTTGTAATGATATGTTAATTTGTAACCTTGAATGAACTTGTTTGGGGAATTTACGTTTGTCGAATGAAATCGATAGTCGCTCCTCTTTTTACATCCTTGTATTTTATTTGCCTGTCTTTAAATATGGATTACTTTGTGTTTACTTCGGCGATCTCATCTAGGCATAGATTGTTTGGTGTTGTGTTTATCCTTTTGGATATAAACAATCTTTTGTCGCTGGGCAACCCTTTTGGGTATAAACCGTTCGGCATTTTATGGCAATCCTTTTGGATATAAACCATCTTTTTTCGCTCAGGCAACCCTTTTGGGTATAAACCGTTCGGCATTTTATGGCAATCCTTTTGGATATAAACCATCTTTTTGTCGCGTTCGGCATTTTATGGCAACCCTTTTTGGGTATAAACCGTTCGGCATTTTATGGCAATCCTTTTGGATATAAACCATTTTTGTCGCTGGGCAACCCTTTTGGGTATAAACCGTTCGGCATTTTATGGCAATCCTTTTGGATATAAACCATCTTCTTGTCGCTGGGCAACCCTTTTTGGGTATAAACCGTTCGGCATTTTATGGCAATCCTTTTGGATATAAACCATTTTTGTCGCTGGGCAACCCTTTTTGGGTATAAACCGTTCGGCATTTTATGGCAATCCTTTTGGATATAAACCATCTTCTTGTTGCTGGGCAACCCTTTTGGGTATAAACCGTTCGGCATTTATGGCAATCCTTTTGGATATAAACCATCTTTGAACATTGACCATTTTTCCCGGAGGTCGCGAGCTGTCGGGGATCATTACTAATTATGTTCGAAACCATTCATACGGAAAATTGCCCTCCAAAATACGGGGAGCTTTGATTTTCATTAATAACTTGTTTAAACATATTGCCTCTAGGGCTTAATGGTTCTGAGCTTTCTTCATCCTACAAGAAGCATTTTCTTAGGTTCACCGCGTTCAAGTCGGGGACTTCTTTTCCTTCGGTATCGTAATTTGTAGGAGCCATTGTCGTATGCCTCCGTTATTTGGTATGGGCCTCCCGGTTGGGTCCCAACTTCCCTAAGTTTTCTTGTCTGCTGGCTTCATTTTTCTGTGAGCGAAGTCTCTACTACGAGTTTTCGCCTTTGACCCTTGATTGTAATATTGCTCCACCTTCTTTTTGTACACAGCTTCTTCAGCAGTTGCCGAGTCTCTTCTTTCTTCTAAGAGATCCAAGTTTAAGCGCCTTTCCTCTTCGTTTCCTCTTGGTAATCATCATTGTTCGGAAGGTGGGCATGCCAATTTCATGGGGATCACGGCTTCACTTCGTACGTCAAAGCGAGCGGTGTTTCACCGTTGCTAGTCTTCAGGATGTGCGATGAGCCCACAAAGCGTTCGGTAGCTCATCGACCCATCGGATCTACTTTTGCCCGGCCTTGTCTTGAAGCCATGCATTAAACTTTTGTTTGCTCGTTCTACCGGACCGTTTGCTTGGGGATGTGCCACAGCGGTATTTATCTGTTTGATGTTTAGTTTTCACACCAACGTTTGAAGGGTCATGAATGAAGTTGCTACCATTGTGCGTTACAATTATATGTGGCGGGCGAAGCGACACACGATGTTATTCCACACAATTTTATGACTTCTTTGCCTATGGTTTTTGCTAGAGGTTTGGCTTCCATCCACTTTGTAAAGTAGTCGATGGCCACGATGACATACTTGACTTTCCGGGTGCTTGGGGAGGGCCCAATACATCCATTCCCATTGGAAAAAGGCCAAGGTGACATGATAGAAGTCATGAGAGTCTTGGCGGTTTGGGGCGGGAGTGTATTTGACAAGATTCGCATTTTGAATGACCTCTCGGGCATCACATGCATTGTCGGCCGATAGTATCCTTGTCGATCGGCCGCCACCACGGATCTTGGGCGGGTGCATGCCGCATGCCCTTCGTGCACCTCCGACTACGTAATTGGCTTGCGGTGGACCCCACACCTCATCATTGGACCTAAATATGACTTCTTGAGCAAGCACCCGTCTTCCATGATGTAATGAGGTATCTTCATCCGCAAGGTTCTTGCCGTTTTCGTCGCTAGGCCATTTTCCTTGATAATGCCGGATGATGGGAGACATCCGATTTTCTTCCTCTTCTTCTACTATTGCTCCTATGACCTTCTCTTGGTCGATGGTGTTTCCAATACTTGACGAGTATTTCTTTTGTCAAGTGATCGAATGCAACATATGCTAGTTTGCTCGACACATCGGCCTTTTGATTACTGCGCTGCGGGAATATTTTGTATTCGAGCGCACGAAACATCCGATATATTCCTTTGCCTTAGCCAAATACTTGGTCATGCTTTCTTTGTAGGTGGTGAACTCTCCGTTGATTTGACTTGACACCAGGTTGGAGTCTACCTTAGCACTTAGCACTTGGATCTTCATGTCCTTTGCTATCCTTAGTCCGGCCAGCAATGCCTCGTATTCTGCCTCGTTATTTGTGCTGGGGAAGTTAAGCCGAAGAGCATACGTGTACTCTGTTTGGTCGGGACTTATCAGCACCAACCCTGCTCCGGAGCCTTTTTTGTTAGACGCTCCGTCCGTAAACAGTGTCCATTCCTCCTCTGTTGTAGAGACGTTGCATACTTCTTTGCTTTTCCCTTCTCTCCCTACTTTGCTGACCGGTATCTCGTTTATAAAATCTGCGGGACGGCCCTTAGCGGCATTACTGGGGATGTAAGTAATCTTGTATGCTCCCAATTCTCGCATATTTCATCGACTTCCCAGAAGATTCGGGCTTGCTTAATACGTCACGGATGGGTTGATGCGTGATCACCTTGATGTGATGTGCTTCAAAATACCTCCGGAGTCTTCTAGAGCAGTGCCGTAGTGCTAAAGCTAATTTCTCCAGGGGAGCATAATTTCGCTCGGCATCGTGGAGTGTTCTGCTAACATAGTGCACCGGCATTTGTTTCCCCTTTCTTTCTACCATTAGTACGGTAGCTTATGGCTTCTTCTTGCCGCTAGATACGAAAAGATCTTCTCACCGCCACCGGGTCGTTAGATTGGGTAGCTCTAAGTTACACTCTTCATCTTACGGGCGCCTCTTGGCCTCCTCGCTCCACGGTACTCCTTTTGGTTATCTTCGTGACATTTTTAAAGTGTTGAAGAAGGGCAACACTTTTTCGTCGAGGCGGACGAATTTGTTCATAGTTGCCGACTTCCGCGAGGCTCTGCATTTCCTTGAGTGTTACGGGCGATTGCATGTCGGCTATCGCCTTTGTTTTCTTCGGGTTGGCTCTTATTCCTTCGGATGTTACTACATAAGCGAGGAATTTTCCTTCTTCCACTCCAAAGAGCACTTTTAGGGTTGAGCTTCATGTTGATCCTTGGAGGTTGTCGACGTTTACGCCATATGCGCGACAACTCTACTTCACTTACGCTTTTGATCACCATATCGTCGACGTACACTTCCAAATTCACGCCAATTTGCTCCTTGAAACTTGAATCCACGGTCTTTGGTATGTTGCCCGGCATTCCTTAGACCGAACGGCATTTTGGTGTAGCAAAGGTTCCATGTTACGTGTAGAAGGTTGTTTTCTCTTCGTCCTCTTTGGCCATCGGACTTGGTGGTACCCTTGTATGCATCAAGAAAACACTTGTACTTGTAACCCATTCTGACTCTATTTTCCGGTCGATTTACGGGGTGGGTAGTAATCCTTTGGGCACGAAGCATTGATGCTCTTGAAATCCATGCACATTCTCCATGATCCGTCGGTTTCTTTACCAACCTTTGGTTGGAAATCCATGTAGGATATTTCTTTGCCGGACTATTCACCTTTCGACCATTCCTCTACCGGTGTTGATTGCACGATTCTTTTCGGTAGAAGGTTCTCTTCTTCGAGCTATTGATGCATCATTCACATTGACATTTAGTTTGTGTTCTATGACTCGACGGGGGACCCTGTCATGTCCGCCCGGTTATAGCGAATACATCCTTGTTGTTTTAATGAGTTCTACCAATTGCCTCTTGCATTCTTTGGAAAAATTGCCCCGATAGTAATCATTTGCTCGGGGAATTGGGGTTTATCATTACTTCTACATTTTGTCACGGACCCTTCTTCTTTCGGAGGCCTTCTCTCCCTTACTTTCCGACTCCTTTGCCATGAAATGTTTTCCAACCTCCTACATTCGAGATGATTATTGATCGGTAACGAGGTTGCCACCCCATGGCGTTGGGAATTTTATCATGGAGTGGATGGTCGAGGATCGCCATAATTCCCTAATACGATCGTCCCGGGATAATGTTATACGGAGGGGATCTTATCACGCAAATGTCATTATGGCTCGGCGATATAGGCCATCGTTTCGAAACAAGCGTTTAGGTCTATTTTCGAGGGGCTTTATTGTCTCGCTGAGAATCCTACTAGAGGTGTGTTCGTTTCTCTTAGCTTTCCTTTGATTTACGGGCATAGGTTTTGAAAAGCAGTGTTAGTACATTACTTCCACGGCTGCCGGGATCAACATAAACTCTCCTTACAATATATCCTTCAACATCCGCTTGATTATCGGTGGCTCTTGAAGCGTCCCCGGCGAGCGGGAGGAAAGCTATAAGGGCGTTCATCCGTCTTCCTCTCGGCGGTTGCTCTTTCGTTTCTGTCTATTCCTCCTCCGTATACCATATTTATCACTCTTCCTCTTGGTGATTTTCTCTGGGTGGGTTTCTTCCCTTTGCCTTACTTCTTTTAATAAATGATCTAATTTGCTGTTTCAAAGCTTTTACGAGGTGTTCCTTGAGTTGGTAGCAGTCATTGGTGAGATGGCCCTTCTCGCCGTGATAGTAACAGAATTTGTCTAAATTTTCTCTCCTTGGTGCTCATCTCAGAGGTGGGGGTGGTGGCAGGTTTAGTTGAAGCTCCGTCGCCAAAATTTCTTTAGGGGCTTTTGAGAGAAGGTTCAAATCTATGGGTCTTGTCTCGTTCCTGTAATGGTTCCTCCTGTAATCACTTCTGTGGTCGTTCCTGTAGTTATCAGTTCTAGTCGGGTAGTAGGGATTGTACTGGCTTCGGGATTTTTGTTCCGTCCTTCTGTCTCCTCTTCGTTTGTCGGGGAGGTTTGCCATTCGGGGGGTTCGATCTGGTGACTCCACATGCATGACTGCGGTTCCATTCTCCTTTAGGGAGTTCCGTGGTGTTGTAGGCTTCTTCCGAGCGTACAAAATCTTCTACCCTCTTCATCATTTCCGTGACCGTTTGGGGATTACGTCGAGAATCGTTTCACCAATTCCGGGCATTTGCTTCCGTTGGTGAATGAGGATATTTGCATTATTTCTGGCACCCCGGGGATGTAGCTAGCTTCGTCGGTCCATCTTTCTTTGAACTCTAGCAGGGTTTCATGAGCCTTCCGCACGATCTTCGTGAGCTCCATCGGGTCTTTTAGACACTTCCTCCTGAGCGCGAATCTCTCTAGGAAGCTCTCTCTGAGCTCCTCCCAGCTGTCAATGCTGCCGTTGGGCAATCGCTCGAACCACCCGCTTGCCGGACCGTCCAGAGTTTGTTGGAACATCCAACACCATACCGGCATTGGCCAGCCGCCGTGATTAGCCGCACCGGAGAAGCGAGTAACGTGGTCATCCGGGTCTGAAGAACCGTTGTAGAGTTTTATGTTCTTAGGCAGCTCATGTCTCGGTCCGGCGAATTCTACTATCCGTCGTGTGAATGGGGATCTGGGGGCATCTTTGTATGGTTTGTGTAGATCTTCCACGACCTGCTTTCCTTTCGGATCTTCCACGACCTGCTTTCCTTTCGGATCTTTTTCCTCCTCTACTCGGGTAGGTCCTCGACTTCATCTCCGAAGTCTATCCGTATGGGTTGTAGTGGGCTCTTTCCTTGGGTGTTATGTTGTTGTATCAAGGCCTTTAGTGACGATATGTGGCTTAGTATTTGTTCCTCCAAGTTGGGTGGGTTGCCTCCGGGCGGTGTTTCCGTGGAGGTACCTGGGGTTGTTTCGGTGGTAGGACCTGCCATTTTCTAGTGTTGGTAGTTAGAATAGCGGTCCCACGGATGGCGCCAATTTGTTGAGGTAAAAAGTTGTAATTACCTAACAAGCTAATCCTTGGTAATCCTTGATTCGAGCTCTCGGATTAGATACCTTCGGATCTGTAAACACAAAGACAACACGCGTTAGCCTCGCCTGGGTTTTATCCTAGACCCGGCTCCGTGCGTGAGAATGAGTATATATATATGTCGAGTAAAATACTATGAAAATGGGTGAGAATCAATTAACCTCGAATCTTTGTTGCTTGGTTCCTTTTATAGATCGCGGACTTTGTCCTCACCCGGAGATCACGTGGCGATAGTGACTCTTTTGGCGGGAGTTGACTTTACTGTTTAGATTCCGCTGGAAAGGGTCGATGGTTCGACCAAGATTCCTTTCCTTTATACATGATGATGTCGGTGTCCGTACATGATTGCCTATATGTTTGGTCCAAATGGGCTAGTGTACCTTACCCGTGAGATTTCATGTTTGTCTTGAGCGGTTTTGGCTTATAGCCGGGAGTTAGGTTCTTCGGCATTTGACTAAACTGCCGGGGAGTGACATACGCCAACAAATACCCAAGTGACTCTTCGCAAATGGATGTGATTTGGTTTAGTGATTTTTAAGAGGTAGCTAGGCTATATGCATTTTAGTTTTGTAAAAAGGGTTAATAGGTTGGTGTTGTAATTTCAAAAATGATGGTGTCGCCGTTATTCAATGACTTGGTATGTATAACTTATATAGCTACTTCAGTTGTTTCAATCTTCATAAGGTTTTAATTTAGCCTTGCATTGAGAATTATATGTGTTATCTTGATGGCGGAGGTTATGACAATTTTTGTGTGTTGATCATATGGTGAATTAATTAAACTTAGTTTTTGTTGTGTAAACATCTCTTCGGGCTTGTCCTTTGTTCACGACTTTTGGGTTGCTATGTAAAAAAAGATTGTTTTCATATGCTTATCATATAGCCTTATAGATGCATATGATGTCTAATCTAATTAAAAAAAATCATGAACTCTTGTGAGATACTTTATCAAATACTTGCTAAGCATTTCAGAAAAACAATTTTTATGCATATCAAACACTTTCTTAAAAACACATATCATAACTAACTAATATTTAACATAGGAGCAACTCAAGTACCCCCGCTATAGAATTGAAACATAATGGAGTAGTGCAATATCTATATGAAAGATAGCATATGTTATTTAGTCTAATATATATCAAACTTTAATCTTGAGTATTAATAAATAAATTTTGCATTGTGTTCTCGAGTATCACTTAAAAAATAAAAGAAAAAAAAATGACAAGAAATAAAAAAAGCTATGTTTTTTAGTAACACTTAAGGAGAAAAAGAAAAAAAAAAAAAATAGTATCAAAAGAAAAAAAAAATAGTATCATTCGGTTAATTTTTAAAATAAAGTGCTTCTTTCAAAATATAGATTGAAAATGTGACTTTCTATTACTTACTTTTTTTTACTAAAAAAACCTCAAAAACAAAGTAAACATGTGTTACAAAGAAAGTAGATATATGGACAAAAGATTTAAAATTTCTATTCCCACGGAAATTATGGAGCTTGAAAATCAGTGTGGATTTCCAATGCTTAAGTTTGAGTTTCATTGCCGATTATAAAGTGCAACTACCAATAAGTACTGACGTTGTATGTGACGTAAAATTACAAATAAAAAAAGGATAGGCATGTTTTAGTCTTTGAGAAGAGAAGAACATGGTTGGCTAGAAACATTTTTAATGTTATCAAAAAGACATAATATTGAAAGATTCCGCATGATCATTCCTCCCCATTATTTTCCCACACTTTTTATATCCATTGATCTCATTTTTGAAAGCATCCAACGCTCAAAACCGTCGGTCCTATCTTTTTCACTTTAACATCTTGGTTTACTAGAACTCTTGTCCTTCGATAAAGCATCAATTCAAACAAAACCTAACTCATTTCCTTACCCCCTCAGCTTCCAAGTATATATATATATCCATTGATCTCATTTAATAAAGCATCAAACAAAACCCCAAAAATCACCAACTCCCGCAACTTCCTCATTTTTTTCTTCTCGCATCTCCAACAAACAACAGGTCCGTTATTATATATTTCGCTATTCTGTTATTCGATGTATTTTGATAATTAGTTTGTGGTGATATTTTACAGTGATGAGTAATGGTGTTATCCATTCCAAAGCTAGGAAGTCACTTGCGCTAACAAAACACCCTCCTTACTTGGAGGTAATATTTCATTACTACGTACAACTTTTGTTAAAATGCATGCTATCATATATTTATTCGTTGTTTTGATTGTGTTTAGATGGTTAGTGACGCGATAGTAACATTGAAGGAACGTACCGGGTCGAGTCAGTATGCCATTCGGAAGTTTATTCAAGACAAGTATAAGGATCTGCCTCCAAAGTTTAACAAAAGGTTTTCGCATCGGTTGAAGAAGTTTGTTGCTAGTAAGAAGCTAGTTAAGGTTAAAGCTTTTTATACGCTTCCTTCTACTGCTAAGCCAGCTGCTAAAAAAGCTCTAGCTAAGAAGAAACCAGCTGCAAAAACGAAACCGGATGCTAAGGCTAAGCTGGCTCCAAAAGCTAAACCAGCCGCAAAGGCGGTTACCAAGAAAGCTCCGGCAAAGAAGAAACCTAACCTCACTCCAAAGTCATTTGAGGAAGCTGCGGATATCTTTGGTGGTAAGTACAATATAGTACTGTAACTTGTTGCTAATATCTAGAGGTGCCAATTTCAACCTCTTCAACTATGTTATAAATGGGTCGATTTGGGTGGGTTATGCTAAATTTTAAACTGGCTAGCTAGATTTAATTGAAATGGAAAAGGGTTAAATAAAAATATCCTTTGAACTTAGTCGATTCAAATAGAAACACTTGTCCTTAGGGAAAAATTTTACGAGGTGCATATAAGAAAAGCTAAACAAGAGTAGATACACTATTATTTTGGGCCGGGTGCATTTAAGAAAAATATAGGTTGTTAATAAAAATTAACACTACTCTACGAAATTTCATGGGTGTCCCATGGACCCCGTGACCCACTCTGGCTATGTGCCTGCTTGTGAATAGAGGTGCCAATTTGAGACCCATTGGTTAAACATATGTCATGTTTGTTAAATATATATTAACGGATGAGTCTATTTTGGTCTCCTTAAATATTATAGATGGATCTAATTTGTTATTAGATAAGTACAATTATATAACAGTTACCCCCAATGGATCTAGGCGGGTCTAGCGGGTCAAAAAAAGAAACATTTTTTTTCTCGTTTTTAATACCCGTGATCCAACTCAACCCGACCCACGAATTTGCCACCTCTAGTTGTGAATGACGGAGTTGATTAGTTCGACCTTTATAAAAAGTTTTTAAATTAACCCAACCAAGCTTGTATATAGTGTCCTTTCCTTCTAAGGATCTCATTTTCAATTTGTACATTGTATATATGAAGTTAGCAGAAGTAAGTTGAAGCGCATTTGCACAAGTCTTGGTATTAAGGGGTGGCCATATACTCCTAATAAAAGTGATTCCCACTCCTCGACTTTTCGAGGATCTAATGAACATAATCCTGCGACCCATACCGAACATGCTATGCATAGTTCCACACATGTAGAAACAATTCTGATTGATGGACTTGGACAACCCAAAACAACCTTAAAAAACTCGGTGAAACCTTTGACTATCAAGGCAACATACAAAGAGGATCTTGTGAGGTTTCCATTCATACTTTCAGATGGATTAACAAACTTGAAAGAGCATATTGCAACAAGATTTCGCTCAAGCTAGAAAGCTTTAGGCTCAAATATGAAGACAAAGATGGCGATATGATATTGATTGCATGTGACAGTGATTTAGATTTATCAGCGAATGACTTTAGACGACCAGACGGTCACACTGTCATAAGACTCGTGGTTTGCCTCCTTGTCAGTTAATCAGATTTAACAACGACATTTTACACTAAATATGGTGCAACATCAAATCTTTGCACCAAATCTCCAATGCGTTAGATTAACAGTTATTAATACTATTAAGAAAAGGTTTTTGGTGATGTAAGTTTGGTAATGTGTCCATGTAATCAATGGATGAAAGTGTTAGTAAATGAAGTTTCTTGCTAGTGATAAGTTAGTTAACGTCAAATCTGCTTATAAGTTGCCGTCTGGTAAAATTGCTACGTGTGAAAGCAGGTGAATCTTTTATGTAACAGGTGTTTAATCTTTTTGAAGTGTTTCCCCGTTGTTATATTGAATATAGGCATAATGTAAAAAAATTCCTGAATGCCAGTTTTCCTTTACCAACCCTTTTATTGTTTTTAGAGATCTTTGCAAGTGGTAGCTATTATCTCGCTTCCTTATGTGGTTGATGGTTTTTTTTCTTTCTTTTAACTGAAAAACGCTTCTGGTGTGCCTTTGTTCAAACGACATATAAGGCATCTAATATATAGAAAATGATGGTGCAAATTATTTAGCTTCGGGTTCTGGTTTGATTTTTTTTTTTTTAACTTCTTAAGTAGATTAGATTGCGTAAATTTCTTTCTGATTGATATCTCATTCAATTAATGGTACACGGGATTGTGATTCTTAGATATGTAAAAATAATAATAATAATAAAAAAAAAAAAAAAAAAAAAAACTTGATATTTAAATATGCACACTATGAAATGTGAGCTCCGCTGTTAATATCTTATCAAGCTTAGCTTAGCTGATTCTGCTAGATTTCAACAGTCACTAACAATGTAATAATTGATGTCTTCTTTTTTGTTGCAAGCTGATAACTATGAGATTATTCTTGCACATGAAGCCAAACATCATTCTTGGACTTTCCCATGGACTCTTTTTTGGTCATATGCAATTTGTTGGTCTTAATTTCCCCATATACATAAGCGAGGTTGCTGTTAGTGAGGAGGCTTTATGTACGAAGAAAAGAGATTAATGGAGTGGCATTCATTGCAAGTTTCTCGATTGATCAGGTTTGTTAGTTTGTAACATTGTGTTAATTTTGTGACATGATTTGTGAAAATATAATGGACAGTTAATTATGCAGGACAGTGAAGGAATTGAAGATAGACTGATATTACACCTTATGTTTGGGGAAAGAGGTGTAGAAAATAATTGTGTCAGCTAACAGAATAATATCGTAACTTTTGAAAGAAAAAATAATAATTTAAACCCTTAGTATGAAACTATGGAAGGTGTGAATCATTGTAACAGACGTTTTACTTAGTTTTTTAAAACTATATTAACATACAATATCATAGTTAAGTATACAGGTCTGCTATATTCACTTGCATCTACCCAGGCTAATATAACATTCTTTCCTAGGTCTATAAAACTACGAAATGTATCTTAGTTATGGTAAAGAAACTAAGCACAGGAGCGGACAAGCACGGTTTTGGATTAAACACAAAAAATGGTTCATTACCACTGTAATTTCTAAATGTTTGGTGGAGTCATGTCATAGTTATTATGTGATATTAATGTGTTCTAAGGGACTGCAATTATACATTTATATTTGAAGTAATATCCTTACTCGCACTAAACATGTTTACAAGATTCCTTGATTTCGATTGGTATTTTTCATGTGATTATGGGATGGATCGGTGGAGAAGTAGAGTTATATTATACGTGTCATGTCTTCCACTTTTCCGACAAGGTTACTTCTAGATATATTATTTTAGGGTAGGACAAGTTTTTTGGATTTTGTTGAGATGATAATGGGCTTGTAAAAATACAGGCCCCCACTAGACCCAGATCCACTAAACATGAACAGTGTGTGATATTGAATTACTTTTTGTTATGTACTTATGTGTATTGCAATTTGTTCGTACCTCATGATTTCTTCCATTCGTTGTAGTATTACTTATTTAATATGGGTAACCTCATCAGTCAGGACAAAGATTAGCTTATAAGAATGATGGTATACTATAATATAAACACGGCCCTATGAAATATTTAGGTAAACACATAGTTGAAATAATATTAAGACATATCATATATGAAAATGATCCAGGACTTAAGATCGGTAGGGAACTTTAGGGAGTCAGAGAGGTGCGATTGACAAGGCTCTCGCTGACGAGTAGCCACCAAATTTCATGACTTTATTATATATACGAACACGATATGAGGCTAGAAATTAATTAATTCACGCACTTCTTATACATATGTATATATGTGTGTGTGAGACATCTTCGTGATAATAAGCGGTAAAAAGCTGAAATCGCATGAGGCACCGCTTAAGATATTCATATATTACGTATGGTAAATAGTTAGTACATCTTAAAATATTACCGAGTGAAATTCGATGCAACGATTCTAAAAATAGTTACATATTATGGAGCCAGCTCATGAGAGTCCAAATTTATTCCTGAGAAGGTATGGTTTGGTCGGAGTCCAAATTTGTTTTCACACCCATCATTTTCGAGCTTTGTCAAACCTACGGATTGTTATGGTCAGCATGACCTAATATGTTGAGTTTTTTTGTGAGAGAAAAATACATGCATGCCCATAATTTTTAGTTAAAGAAAACTTTTATCTATTTACTTATTTCTTATTAGTCAACTTATGTTAAAACCAGAGAGGATGAATCCTAAACTGAGACACATATATTCTTTGTGTTTATTTGCTCTCCTTGACTTCTTCACACTTCATCACATCAGCATTATCACATGCACCACAACTAAACTCCAAAACTGGTCGTACCTTTCTGGTCGCATGTATTTCACCTTAATACAGGTTGTTTTAATTACTTGACCTCTTACCCGAAAGAAACTTCCTGGCAGCTGTCTTTACCCCAAAAATAGTACTATATAACAAATCCAAAACCCCAAAAATCACTAGACCACAACTTCCTCATTTTTCCTCTCACATCTCCAAAAAACTACAGGTTTATATAAATTCATTTTTTTTTACCGTAAATTTTACTACTTTATTTACTGTTATCAATATCTCATTAATGTGGCCAACCGTTGGCAAGTGATTGATAACATGCATGTTCTTTTACGGCTACAACAATACGGTTGGTCAGATTATCATTTTTTAAATAACTTTTTATAAAAGATACTCGAAACCGGCCCTAGGTTGAATAAAATGAACAAACTAAATGAAATGAAAAGTTTTTGTTTTTCTGTTATTAGGTATTTTTATTTGAGTGTGTGTGTGATCCAGATATAATTGAGTCTGACGCCTGACGGTGTCCTATGATAGATTATGATAATTTGTTTATGGTGATATTTCACAGTGATGAGTAACGGTGTTATCCATTCGAAAGCTAGGAAATCACTTGCGCTAGGAAAACATCCTCCTTACTTGAAGGTAATTTCATTACGACGTACAACTTTTGTTAAAATGCATGCTGTCATGTATTTTTTATCTTTAATTTGTGGTTTTGATTGTTTAGATGGTTAGTGACGCGATAGTGACCTTGAAGGAAAGGAATGGATCGAGTCAGTATGCGATTCGGAAGTTTATTCAAGATAAGCATAAGGACCATCTGCCTGCAAATTTTAAGAAGATGTTGTTGAGTCAGTTGAAGAAGTTAATTGCTAGTGACAAGTTAGTTAAGGTCAAAGCTTCTTACAAACTTCCTTCAGCCGCTAAGCCGAAGCCCAAACCAGCCGCCAAGCCTAAGCCAGCTGCTAAAAATGCTCCAGCTAAAAAGAAACCAGGTGCAAAAACGAAACCGGATGCTAAGGCTAAGCCGGCTTCAAATGCTAAACCAGCCGCGGAGATGGTTACGAATAAAGCTCCGGCAAAGAAGAAACCAGCTAAGGCCAAAGCAGGTTCAGTTAAAGCGGCTGCTAAACCTAACCTGACTCCAAAGTCATTTGAGGAGGCTGCGGATATCTTTGGTGGTAAGTACAATATAGTAACTTGTTGCTAATGTCTTGAGGTGGCAAGTTTGAGCTCTTAACCTATCTTATAAATGGGTCAATTTGGGTTATGCTAATTTTTAAACTGGCTAGCTAGATTTAAGTGAAATGGAAATGGGTTAAATAAAAATATCTTATAAGTCAATTCAAATAGAAACACTTATTTTGAGGGACACAACAAGGACACAAACTGACCCACGTGCATGTAAGAAAAACTAAACAAGATTAGTTACACTATTTTTTTGACCGGGTGCACATAATAAGAAAAGTATAACTTGTTAATAACAATTTAAACTAAGCTCCAAAATACCATGGGACACCCAAGGACCCCGTGACCCACTCTGGCTCCGTGCCTGCTTGTTGTGAATGACAGAGTTGGTTAGTTCGGCCTTTATAAAAAGTTTTTAATTTAGCCCAATCAAGTTTATATATAGTGTCCTTTTCTTCTAAGATTCTCATTTTCATTTTGTACATTGTATATATGAAGTAAGCAGAAGTAAGTTGAAGCGCATTTGCACAAGTCTTGGTTTTAAGGGGTGGCCACATACTCCTAATAAGAGTGAAACAATTCTGATTGATGAACTTGGACAGCCCAAAACAACCTTAAAAGACTTGGTGAAACCTTTGACTATCAAGGCAACATACAAAGAGCATATTGTAAGGTTTCCATTCATACTTTCAGATGGATTAACAAAATTGAAAGAGCAGATTGCAGCAAGATTTCCGCTCAAGCTAGGAAGCTTTAAGCTCAAATATGAAGACAAAGCTGGCGATTTGATCTTGATTGCATGTGACACTGATTTAGATTTATCTGCGGATGATTTTAGACGACCAGACGGTCACACTGTCATAAGACTCGTGGTTTGCCTGCTTGTCAGTTAATCAGAATTCCAATACCAAAACACCAAATTTGGTGTTAAAGTGTGGAGGTTCATCTTCAATTAAAAAATAAATTTAGTGCAATATGTGGTCTGGTACTCTGGTACACGCACCAACGACATTTTACACTAAATATGGTGCAACATCAAATTTTTTGCACCAAAAACTCAAAAGCGTTAAATAAGGCTTGGTAGGTTTACACCCAAAACACATATGGTCATATTTAACAATAAAAAAAACAAGATATCCAATTGTATATGACATATTTGAATGGTTCCAGCAACAACAGAACCAAACAACCCAAATAAGAATACACCAGTAGCAACACAATAGAAATAGATAAACCAAACCTGATTGGAAAACTAAGACATCGAACACCTGATTAACATGATATCGTCTGACACCATTATATCCACATGCTAACAGCTGCAAATGGATCTCAAGAACGTAAGTTGTTAACACTAAAATAATCTCCATACTGCACCTGCACAACACCAATAACAGAACCAAAACAATAATTAAAACGGAACTGCACGGGATCGAATTCCCTGTCCTTTTAAGTACGTTCGGCACCCCTTAAAGTTGCTGGAGTCTGCGACTGCGAGCCAAGGCACTTCAGGATATATACAGTTCACACAGGCAAACCTTGAGCAGCAACACACAGGTTTGCAACGTAATGGTGGTACCGTGGTAACCGAAAACTATAGAGCAAGAAGTAAATGGCAGTACATTGTTCAGTTGTGATCCCATGAAAAGAGGAGATAATGAGTGGTTAATTCCCTCATATCCAACACATCCCCTTTTACTAGGTCATCATCACATACCAAGTCAAATACGTGTGGTATTGTCTGCATCATCAGCTTGTACCATCTGCTAACAACCATGTACAATCAGTTCTAGCATCGTCTGGTTGTACCTTTTGCTTTGAAAGTATTAGTAAATGAAGTTTGTTGCAATTAGGGGTGTTATCGGGTCGGGTTTTGGTTAGAAAAAACTAAACCGCGACCCGACCCGATAAGTAGTCGAGTTATCAGGTTCAGGTCGTGTGATTCGGGTTAGACGGGTTGGCTTATTTATTTTGGAAAAAAAAATGTCTTTAGGAGATAAATAAGTGTGGCACAATGACACCTATATTTTTTGCATTAGCCATACAACTTAACCTATAGTTAAAGTCTAAAATAAAACATTACAGATTCTTTGGTAGATTTTGAGTCTAACTATATGCGAGTACTAATTAACTAGAAAAATATAATGTTGATAAAGTAACTAGACTCTTTTGTATACGAATTACAAAAAAATGAATTGAATTATAGTGCCATCCTTGTGAGATGTGATTTAAAAACAGTATACATAGTTTTGGGAAGGAAATGCTTTAGTAACTGGTACCATAATTACGTCACTAAATTTCAATTTTCAACATCTTTCTGGTGTTTCTCTACAAATATTCTATTGTTGTTCAAGGTAACAGTAGTAACTGTTTGTGTAAGTGTAACCTTGCCTGCAGCATTAGGTACGAGGATGGGTACAACACCAATTGCTTCATTCCAGATTTATTTACAATAATGATTGCTTAATGGATTATCAGATAATAAAAATGGGCTAAAATTACATGTGAATAAAGCGTTTTAAAGATATCGGGTCATGTCGGGTTGACCTGATAATCCGATAAGAAAAATAATACTGTACAACTCTAGGCCGACCCCAAAATTTTGTTATAAATTCATTTTTTTTACCGTAAATTTTACTACTTTATTTACTGTTATCAATATCTCATTAATGTGGCCAACCGTTGGCAAGTGATTGATAACATGCATGTTCTTTTACGGCTACGTACAACAATATGGTTGGTCATATTATCATTTTTTAAATAACTTTTTATAACAGATTGTGATAATTTGTTTATTCTATCACAGATTGTGATAATTTTTTGTTATTCTATCATAGATTTGTGACCCGATAATCTTTATTCATTGCTTAGTATTATGTTAGTTTAAACGTTAGGGACTAGTTGTGTCAACACCAAAGTTATTAACTAACTTTGGCGGTTATTTCTGTTAGAATTCATGCAAGGGTTGCGTCGGTTCAATAGTGCCGATTCAGAACCTATATATATGTTAACATATGTAACGTTACAAGGTTAATCAATATAGAACATTTTTACTTATTCAAATTACTTTGCAACTTACAATCGATCAAGAGATAGTTGGGACAACAATTGGCATCAAGAGCAAGGATTAACATACACCGAAACATCTTACTGTTTCTGCATAAAACCCTTAACGAGAAGCCAAGCCAAATAGAAACGCTAGGAAAGAAAAGAACACCGCTGTTCTTACTTTGGCAGGAACGTTTGTTTTAATCTTCCAAGGAAAACGAGCGAAGTTTGGATAAGGAGAAAGCGTAAAGAGATAGTGCACAATCTACTTTACGTTGAAGTTGTAAGCGTCAAAACACCGGGCGATATTGGTGTCGAAATTTGTTGGCAACAACAAAGGGAAGAAGATTGGAGACTTTGTGTATACGGTTAGAAAACAAAACACAAAGCAAGACGTTGTTGTAGAGGAAGGCGATACGCAGGACGAAGGAAGTACTCAAAAAAGTGTGGAGTTTGTGTTGATACAACACAAGGGCGACAACAACGAGAAGAAACAAGCAGTGATGTTTTGTTTATTGGAACGAATCAAAACGAAGGACCTGTTGATTCGGAAGAGTTACCAAGGCGCGGTAACAGGTTTGTGCGTAGGAGACTTAGTGATTTCAAAGAGACCGAGATCAAGTACAACGAACACAAAAGAGGAGAACGTGTAGTGTGGTACAAAGGAATTTTGTTAGTATCGAATCCAATAAAATTCGAAAAACAAAAACAGAAACAAGGACAACATAACGAGACAAGGCAAGGAGGCATTAAAAGTTTTGGTTTTACTCGTTTGGCAAAAATCCGAGACACAAATTCAGAAGATTGAAGTCGAAGTGGATTTGAAAACAAGTAACGAGGCAAAAGACTAAAAGGAATTAAAGTGGGAACAAACAACGTTGGTGAACGATCTTTACTAACAAAGCAAACGAATACATCTCGTATTCATCAAAAGTAACGAGGTCGCAATTTTCATTTTACCTTGGATTTCAATTCATATTTAGAAATAGTATATATCTCATTAGTTTATACTATTAGGAAATCCTTAAAACTAATTATTGATCCCGTAGTACTAAGATTCCCGGAAACTATAATTCTCACGTTAGAAAAGAGTACCATACTAAGATAAGTAATTCCATTAGACTAGAAAGTGAAAATAATAAACACTTTCAAAATGACAACCGATGATATAGTAACCACATCAACTACAATAAAACCCGTAACACCTGTTGCACAATACCAATGCCCTAAGTTAAAAAACACAAACTACACAGTTTGGGCCATACAAATTAAAGTTATACTAGAGGCACACGGTTTATGGGAAGCAATAGAACCAAAATTAGACACACCATTGATGACAAAAGGATAAGGCAACAATCGCCTTCCTATATCAAGCGTTAACGGAAGACATGATCTTACAAGTAGCGGGTTGTAAACGGCAAAGGATTTATGGATTCGCTAAAGAAAAGACACGTTGGACAAGATAAAGTGCAAGCAAGCACGTTTACAATCATTGATGATTGGATTTAACTCACTTGGATGAAGGAAGATGAGACGGTGGATGCATTTGCGAGACAAGTTAAATGGCTATGTCACGAAGGCAAAAGAATTGGAAAGAATTAGATGAATCACTTGTAGTTAGAAAACTATTAGACTCACACCCGATAGATTCATTCAGATAGTAGCATCCATAGAACAAACAAGTGATCTAGACGACATTACCCTAGATGAGATCATCAGAAACTCAAAGCGTTTGAGGAAAGAATAAAACTCGGAAGGGAGGTCAAGTTGAAAGCCGGGAGAATCTCTTGTTTACACATGGTGAACACTCGGATAAAGGAAAGCGTTTTAACAAACGTGGAGGTGGATCGAATTACTCACGAGGAAACCGGGCGGAATAATAACAATGAAACAACTCACAAAGGGAAACTCAAATCATAGAAACCCGGACAATTCAAGTAAGAAAGACTTGAGTAACATTAGATGTTTCAAGTGTAATAAACTTGGACACTATATGAGTAAATGTAGAGCAACATCAACAAACCGGGAACAATCAAACCTTATCTTAGAAGGCGATGAACCATCACTATTAATGACTATGCACGAAACCGAACACAAGGAAGTGTTGTTGAATGAAGAACGAATTCAACCAAAGAAATATGCTACAAGATGCGAGCATATGGTATTTAGATAATGGTGCAAGTAACCACATGACCGGTATAAAGAGTCATTTTAGAGATATTGATGAAAGCATAACAGACGATACGTTTTGGAGATGGATCGTATGTACGGATAATGGGTAGAGGTCTATCTTTGTTGGGTTGTAAGAACCAGAATGAAAGTAGTATCTCAAGTATACTACATACCAAACCTCAAGAGCAACATACTTAGTCTAGGACAACTTCATCAAATAGGTTGTAAGGTCATTATGGACGGAAATAAGCTGACTTTGTATGATATAAACAAGAAGTTGTTGATGAAGGTAGAACGATCTAAGAATCGACTATACAAAATCCAGTTACAGATAGAGGCACCTATATGTCTCTTAGCAAACATAGACAACCAAGCATGGTTATGGCATGCTAGATTAGGTCATCTAAACTTTGATGATATAAACAAGATGACTAGAAAAGGTCTAGTAGAAGGAATTCCTAGGATAAATCATGCAGGGCAGATTTGTGACGCATGTTTATTAGGAAAACATAGTAGAACACCATTTCCAAACCAAGCCAAATTCAGATCGAAGAACCCATTGGACTTAGTTTATGGAGACCTCTGCGGTCCTATTAGTCCAGCAACACACTCAGGCAAGAAACTTATTTTCTTGTTAGTAGACGATTGTACACGTTTATATGGGCATACTTTCTTACATCGAAAGATGAGGCATTTAGTACATTCAAGGAATTTAGGCGAAAATAGAAATGGAAATGAAATTGAAAATTAGAATGCTAAGAACGGATAGAGGTGGTGAATTCACATCAAAGGAATTCACAAGTCTAATCGAAGGAAAACGGAATAGGACGACGATTGACAACACCATACTCCCCACGAGAATGGAGTAGTGGAGAAGGAATAGAGACAGTGTTATCAACTACAAGGAGTATGATGAAAGCAATGAAGTTACCATTAACTTTTGGGCGGAGCGAGTTAAGCATGCCCTTTACATACTCAATAGGGTACCTACGAGGGCCCCGATAAATAAAACTCCATATGAGGCACTCTACAATAGAAAACAAACTTAGAGAACCTAAAAATATTGGATGCACACCACGCAAAGATAACGATACCTCACTTAAAGAAGCCGGACGACGAAGCATACCATTGGTTTACTTAGGAGTAGAGGAAGGATCAGCATGTAGGCTATATGACCCTATAGCCAGAAGAAACATGTTAGTAGGAACGTAAAATTTATGGAAACAAAACCATGGGATTGGGCGAAAATGAAGGAGATACGAACACACAAGACACCTTTGGGCTAGTTTTGTAGTAGCGGAGTTGACAATGAAAACCTTACACCGTCAACCTGAAAACGATGACAACACGTATCATGAACAAGATCGATTCCCGATCCTGCTTTCACCAATCACACCGAAGCATACCATTACGACCACACTCGTAAGAGGAAGCGAAGCTACTACTAGTTCGTAGAGAACTCAAGAGACAAATTTGATGATACACCAAGATGCGTGAATATAGGAACATGTCATATATATATAGACATGCACGTAGAGTTGAACCACAAAGCTTATTATTTACGGAAGAAGAACCCTCAGAACTACAAGGAAGTATCGCCAGGGCGAAAAATGGATTGAGGCCATGGAGATTGAATTGATTCAATCAACAAAAATAAAACATGGACTCTTACAACATTGCCGTAAAATCGGAAGGCAATAGGACTCAAATGGGTTTACAAAACCAAGAGAGATGCAAAAGGAAACATCATCAAATATAAAGCACGATTAGTGGCAAAAGGTTATGTACAAGAGATAGTGATTTCTCTCCCGACCCGTGTGTCAGTGGGTGTCAGAGTAAAGTACGAAAGTACCCTTAATTATAGTGATTATGCTCAATTGGAGGAAAGGGCAATTTAGGGTTCATAGGTGCACTGGTAAAGGGGAATTTTGGCGCTGTGTTTTTTTATTTATTTATTTGATTTGTTGACGGGTTAAGTGACGGGTTGACAGTGGTATATAAGTGAAATGGGTAAACCGGTTATTTGGGTATAATGGTTAAGGGTATAGTTTAGTGGACCGGTATGGTTTGGATGGGTTTGGGCTTTTGATTTTGGACTTAGGCTTAGGATTTAATATGAACCCATTTGGTATTATAAGGACCTAATATGTATAAGTCTCAATTTCGGGGACCAAGAGTGTAAATTCGAAATGTACTTCAAGGGCCTTTCTTGTCAATCTCAAATAATCCAAGGGCTGATTTTGCAACTTCAAACTTGAAGGTAGATTACGCAAATACTCAAAGTTCGTGGACCGATTCGACAATTCTTCAAATATGATCATATCTTCCAAAATCATCCTCGTGAGAATAAAACTCTTCACAAATGCACAATTTTGATCTTCCGGCTCAACTTAAGCTCTCTTAATCTCTCGTGCTCGGATTTTCGTCTGATTTGGCTTCTTTTTGTGTGTTTTGACATATTCGTACCTGCACATGCACAAACTCAAGAAAACAACAAATATTAGCAATAAACGGCTCTTTCTTGGTTATTTTGAGTCTATATTTGATAAAGAAATGATATGTGTTTTTGCACATATCAACAAGAACAAGGGATAGACTTCGATGAAGTATTTGCACCGGTTGCTCGGATAGAGACAGTTCGGTTGATATTAGCATTAGCGGCATATCATGGATGGCAAGTACATCATCTAGATGTAAAATCAGCATTCCTACATGGAGATTTAAAAGAAGAAGTCTACGTTACACAACCTGAAGGATTTATACAACAAGGAAACTCTGGAAAAGTCTATAAGCTTACTAAAGCTTTATATGGCTTAAGGCAAGCACCGAGAGCTTGGAATGTGAAGCTTGATCAAACATGAAAGTCCTTAGACTTTAAGAAATGCAATCTCGAACAAGCAGTCTACACAAAGCGGAACAAGAACTCTACACTTATTGTTGGAGTTTATGTAGATGACTTAATAATCACGGGCACTCCAAGAAAGGAATTGGAAACATTTAAATCCCGGATGGAAGAAAAGTTTGAAATGAGCGACTTAGGATTGTTAGCTTATTACCTTGGGATAGAAGTTACACTGACGGAGGAGAGATTACAATCAAACAAACAGCTATATTAACAAGATCATAAAGGAGACAAGTATGACGGATAGTAATGATAACGAAGATACCAATGGATCCGGGTACTAAGTTGGTCAAGGCGGAAGATGGAAACTCGATTGACGCAACTTACTACGTAAGTTTAATTGGAAGTCTCTGTACTTACTACATACAAGACCGATCTTAGTTATTCATCGGACTACTCGCAGATTTATGCAAGACCCAAAGGATCATCACCTAAAGGTAAAGCAAGTAATCCGATATATCAAAGGAACACAGGGCATGGGATAATTTACAAGAAAGAAGGCCGCAAAATTACAGAGTTACGCCGATAGTAGTTATGGAATCAACATCGATCAAGGAAAAGGAACCACGGAATAGTATTTTACTGGAGAGTCACCCATTACTTGGTGTACTCGTAAACAACCAACAATGGCGCTATCATCATGTGAATCAATTCATGGCGGACTCGCAAAGACATGTCAAGCCTTATGGTTGAAAAGATTACTTAGTGAATTAACCGGAAATGAAGAAAAGAAGATAACGCTGAGGGTAGACAACATTTCAGCAATAGCACTAGTCAATAACCCAGTTTTTCATGGAAGAAGTAAAGACATCGACATTCGCTATCATTTCATTCGAGAATGTGTAGAGAATGAACATATAAACGTGGAGCACGTCAGCGGAGAACTACAAAGAGCAGATATACTAACAAAGGCTCTACCAAGACTAAAGTTCATGACGATGCGACAAATGCTCGGAGTTCAAGATTTAACAAGAAGCAACGATCAAGATTAAGGAGGAGAATGTGACCCGATAATCTTTATTCATTGCTTAGTATTATGTTAGTTTAAACGTTAGGGACTAGTTGTGTCAACACCAAAGTTATTAACTAACTTTGGCGGTTATTTCTATTAGAATTCATGCAAGGGTTACGTCGGTTCAATAGTGCTGATTCAGAACCTATATATATGTTAACATATGTAACGTTACAAGGTTAATCAATATAGAACATTTTTACTTATTCAAATTACTTTGCAACTTATAATCGATCAAGAGATAGTTGGGACAACAAGATTGTGATAATTTGTTCATGGTGATATTTTACAGTGATGAGTAACGGTACGGTGTTATCCATTCGAAAGCTAGGAAATCACTTGCGCTAGGAAAACATCCTCCTTACTTGAAGGTAATTTCATTACGTACGTACAACCTTTTTTTTAATATGCATGCTGTCATATATATAATTCGTGGTTTTCATTGTGTTTAGATGGTTAGTGATGCAATAGTGATGTTAAAGGAACGTAACGGGTCGAGTCAGTATGCGATTGGGAAGTTTATTCAAGACAAGCATAAGGACCTGCCCGCAAATTTTAAGAAAATGCTGTTTAATCAATTGAAGAAGCTTGTTGCTAGGGACAAGCTAGTTAAGGCCATGGCTGCTAAGGCTAAGCTTGTTAGCCCTTATAATGTCTTTAGATCAAATGTTTAGTATTAAAGTTATTTATGTTTAAGACTTTAGTTTATGTAATTTTCTGTATTTGTGATTGGGTCGAAACTGATGTAACCCAAACAGGCCCATTCAATTAACAGATATAGGAAAACGGTTATTCTCCCAACCATCACAACGTTTGGAGAAAACTCATTGTACCGTTTCAATTCCTATATAACGTGAGTTTCCAACCTGTGGAAATCACAACAACAACATCAATCATTATCAGTATCTAATATAAACCGTTATTAGTGTATTTGTTTGTGCTTACCCATTCGTTTACTGTTTTATCCAAACACCCTATACGCAGTCCATTAAACCTTAACCATGAAATCGTTACTCAAAAACAATAATGATGGCGTGAATCTTGTTAATAAATGGCATCAGAGCATAGGTTCCAGTCTGTGGGAAACGCCATCGTTTAAACATACTTCAGGGTTCCAAAGTGGCGTTACCTTTTGAGGGAAACACCCAAGCGCATGTTTCAATGGAACATGCAGTTATTGGTTCAAACAGTTTTGGACAATGAAGTCTTTAACGCCAATACCAAAGCCGACTGTAAGATTGTGAAGAAGAAGAAAACCATTGCAAAGAAAAAGGCAATAAATGCAAAGTGCTATATTTGTCGAGAAAAGGGACACCCCTTTTTAGGCGTGTGAACGAAGAAAGAAGTTGGCTGGCGTTGAATTAGAACAAGAAGCAATCTTAACGAACCAGACAATTGATCAAGAAAGGATGTACCCGAGAAGGTTTACACATACGGCGACTATACCTTGAATGGAACCGATGAAGATGGTTGGAACGACATCTGGTACATGAGTAAGCATTATAAATTTCATATGTGCCCTAGGAGAATCGTGTTTGATGATGTGAATTATAAGTTTAAGTTAGTAGGAAAAGATGAACATGATTTCAAATTCATATTTTCATATGGAATTGGCACTACCACTATCAAAACAGAGTTGGGTAATTTAGTTGTGAGACAAATACAATATACTCCCGAAGTTTCGCATAATATCCTTAGTCTAGAATTGTTGAAGCAAGGATTTTACGTGAAAATTAAGGATGCTAGATGTAGCATATACCATATGTATTATGATGAGGAAACAGATTCGGATGTGCCACGTGAACATGGAAAAGAAAAGTTGGACCGAAAGAAGTGGTACAAGAACATAATCGATATTTGAAGTACTTTGAAGCAATTGACCCGAGGCGAATGTTCATTAGTTAGAGACTTGGAGGATTTAGATTGGAATAAAGATGTAACCCAAGATTACATGAGCGAAGACTTCCTCGGTTTAATGGAGCGTTATCGCTCTCAAGGTTAATTCATTTTCTAGATTTCTCTCATTCATGAACTTGTTGAAAAAGGATAGTATATTATACAAAATTGAGAAGTCCTCAACAAGAGATTTTAGATATGATAAGATGGTTTTACTTGGTGCACTTGAATTATGATGCACTCGTTGTAATTCCACCCGTTGTCAAAGATGTCGAGTGAACTCGCTATGTTTGTTGAAAAGTGTTGAAAGTTTGGGCTTTATTTTCCGTCACCATGGGTCATAAATGGGGAACCATAGCCCATTACAAGGCCTAGACATCAAGATGTAGAAGCGATCAAGAGTTGTTACAAGAAGTATTTGGATCTAGTTGTAGTCTACCATGAAACCGCTAGTGTGCCTTGGGTGAAACGTCAAAGAATGTAGGAGACGAGCAAAGTTGACTTGGCCATGGACCTACAAGACCGAAGGACAAGAGGGTGAAGGATGGAGCAATAGAATCCAATGAGACCATTTCGGTGTGAGGCTTGAAGAAAATGTTGAAAATGATGAAGATCATGATGATAGCGATGGAGGAAGTAATGATTTCCAGATCATTACTTGAAGACGCAACAAGCAGGAGTTCAAGAAGTTTGAGTCTAAAACATTAGGGGGGAAATTGTTAGCCCTTATAATGTCTTTAGATCAAATGTTTAGTATTAAAGTTATTTATGTTTAAGACTTTAGTTTATGTAATTTTCTGTATTTGTGATTGGGTCGAAACTGATGTAACCCAAACAGGCCCATTCAATTAACAGATATAGGAAAACGGTTATTCTCCCAACCATCACAACATTTGGAGAAAACTCATTGTACCATTTCAATTCCTATATAACGTGAGTTTCTAACCTGTGGAAATCACAACAACAACATCAATCATTATCAGTATCTAATATAAACCGTTATTAGTGTATTTGTTTGTGCTTACCCATTCGTTTACTGTTTTATCCAAACACCCTATACGCAGTCCATTAAACCTTAACCATGAAATCGTTACTCAGAAACAATAATGATGGCGTGAATCCTGTTAATAAAGCTGGCCCCAAAAGCTGTAAAGATGGTTACGAAGAAAGCTCCAGCAAAAAAAAAACCAGCTAAGGTGAAAGCAGGTTCAACTAAAGTGGCTGCTAAACCTAACCCGGCTACAGAGGCCATGCCGGCTGCGAATAATTCCAACTAACCAGCTAGACAAAGGAAGACGAGCACATGGTTAGTTACTGTGGAAGAAATCAACAAACACTATGGGAAGTTATTTGAGGAAGCTGCGGATATCCTTGGTGGTAAGTACAATATAGTAACTTGTTGCTAATGTCTTGATGGAGGTGGTAATTTTTGAGCTCTTCATCTATCTTATAAGGGAATTGATTGGCACACTCTCATTTGTTATTTGTACACTCACATGTACAAATCGGTAAAGCAGTATATGATAAATATACAACTGATTAATGCACAGATTTGAGTGTACAAATAAGAAATTGGAGTGTACAAATCATTAGTATGCCATCTTATAAATGTGTCAATTTGGGTTATACTAAATTTAAGCTAGATTTAAGTCCAATGAAAACGGGTTAAATAAAAATATCTTATGAAGTTAGTTAGTTCAAATAGAAACACTTGTTCGAGGACACAACAAGGACACAAACTGACAACGTGCATGTAAGAAAAACTAAACAAGAGTAGTTACACTATTTTTTTGACCGGGTGCATATAAGAAAAGTATAAGGTGTCCCATGGACCCCGTGACCCACTACGGCTCCGTACCTACTTGTTGCGAATGACAGAGTTGATTAGTTCGGCCTTTATAAAAAGTTTTAAATTAGCCCAATCAAGTTTACATATAGTGTCCTTTTCTTCTAAGATTTTTTATTTCACTTTGTACATTGTATATATGAAGTTTGCAGAAGTAAGTTGAAGCGCATTTGCACAAGTCTTGGTATTAAGGGGTGGCCACATACTCCTAATAAGAGTGAAACAATTCTGATTGATTAACTCGGACGGGGGTCCCCCATTTTTTCGTATTTACCTCGTTACAGCACTAAGGGTGTCCAACTCAGGGGTCTCCCATTTTTTCGTATTTGCCTCGTTACAACATTAAGGGTGTCCAACAATTTATAAAAAATTCTGGAAGCCCAAAACAACCTTAAAAGACTTGGTGAAACCTTTGACTATCAAGGCAACATACAAAGGGGATATTGTGAGGTTTCCATTCATACTTTCAGATGGATTAACAAAATTGAAAGAGCAGATTGCAACAAGATTTCCGCTCAAGCTAGAAAGCTTTAAGCTCAAATATGAAGACGGAGAAGGTGATACGATAACGATTGCATATGACGATGATTTAGATTTATTAGTGAATGAGTTTGACAAACCAGACGGTCACATTATCATAAGACTCATGATTTGTCTGCTTGTCAGTTAATCAGATTTCCAATACCAAAACACCAAATTTGGTGTTAAAATGTGGAGGTTCATTTGTTGGAATTCTATAACTTGACATTCAAATAAATAAACAATAAACATCAAGTACGCATGCGGAAACGTAAGAATCATATAACATGTAATTAATTAACTAAAACTAAAAGTATGTATAACTTGTTTATTCTAGCAAAACAAGAATCAATTCTTTGATAATCAACAAGATGAACCCTAATTAGGGTTTATGTAGATTATAAGAATTACCCCTTACTGTTTTGTAATTCAATCCAAGATTCTTACAATAGTGTGTAAGTATCACGTTCTTGTACACACATACTAATACATGCTAGTATTTGAACGCAAAACTAAACCAAACAATTTGTTTTAATCAAAAAAACCAAATCAAATCCCTAAGGGGATGTTTGTACGATCAGTTATCCAAGACAAAAGAGAAGAGAAATTTTGTTTAGGGTTTTGGTTTTGTGTGTGCACAAAAGGTACCAAAACAATAACCTTGGGTTTGTTTATATACTACAAGAAACTTAGAGACCAAGTTTGAGTGGGTTTGGGATTAATCCCTTGACCCACGACCGGCCATATAACCCAAAGGGTTATCCAGAACCTTCTTGTCTTCTAATTTCAATTTAGTCTCTCTCTCTTTTATATATTTAACGGTCGTTAGTCAATTATCGTTAATTACATAACGGTTGTTATACGCTTTGTGTATTTAATAATTAAATATAACCTTTTACAAATAATTATTAAACACTTACTCTTCATACGTAAAGTGTGCAATCCCGTGATCTCAAGTTGGATCCTAACACGCGACTACTAATTTATGTCCATTAAACTAACAGTTCCCACTTGGACATATCTTAATAGTGTGATCACATCGGTTAGCGTCTAGCAATACGCCGATGCCTCTAGTACAACTCGAGTAAGGTCTCCTGAAAAAACCTTTTAATGATTAAGTATTATTATTATCCTTTTGTTACTAATAACATGTTAAATAAAGATATGGATCTAAATCATTCTTTATTCAACCATTCTGTTTCTCATTGTTTGTGATTGAGCAAGATTACCAAATCTTCTAAACATATTCTGGTGAGATCTTGGGCGTGGCCACGTAAACATCTTGTCAACCCTAGGAAGAGCCCATCAGTATTAAATTCCAAAATAAATTTGAAGGAACAAATTATATCTTGACTACAAGCAAAACCCATGAACTTTGCAACACTTCTGAAAACAACCCTTATGACTACCAGTTACGTATAGCGTTAAGTTGTTCCACAAATGCAATACATTCATGACACTTATCTGGTATCTCAAGCCTGATGATAACTATTCATGATTACTTAATAACAATATTCATAAAGTAAAATCATGCAGTTTGGGATAAGTCCTATATTCAATTAATTGAATATCATCTGAAACTGGTATGCTAACACATCAATATACGTTCAAGTATATTCTGATTTGTATTAGTTTAACACATCAGAAAAATTTTTAGGGTTTTGAAATTTGTGGGAGAGGAAATAAGCACATGAGAGAACACTGTTCACCGAATACGACATCGATCGTTTACTTTGTAAAAGGAGCGTTACTGCAAAACTGTTCATAGAGGGGGGTCTTTTGTAAATATTAAAAGGGAGGTGTCACTGTTTAACTGTTCATAGTGGGTGTCTTTTGTAAACATGAAACAACGTCGTTTTTTTTACGTAATAAAAAACCATTTTCCATCTTTTTTTTTGAAAACAACATATCTTACAAACGGTAAATCTTCAAACTATAAAAAATACACCATCGTGACGAGAATTAAATTATCTTTCTATTAATATGCACTTTTCTATATTTTCGACAATTCTTTTTTCAAAAATTCCGCCTAGAAAAATCATATATTATTTTTAAAAATCGAATCATATATGATTTTTACAAATCATATATATTTTCAAAAATCATATATGATTTGTAAAAATCGAATCATATATGATTTTTCCTACCGAAATTTAAAAAAAATCGTTAAAAATATATAGAGTAATATATATATGAAAGATAATTTAATTCTCGTCAAACGATATGTTTTATCGCGAACAATTAACGGTTTGCGAGATATTTAATTTTTTTAAAAAGAGTGAAAGTTTATTATTTTTTTTTAAAATAAATGGTTATTATTGGTTCATTGAATCTATGGTAAATTTGAGATATATATTGAACTTTTGCCTTTAAGTATATTGATAATGTCATACAAGTTACCTTTGGATCCATTAAAAAAGGCAAGCATGTTTACTAACCTATTAAATTGTGGTTTTAATGACATAAAACTAATTTAAAAAGATGATTTCTCCGTGATGGTTAGACGATAATTTAAAAAGATGATTTATTCGTGATGGTTAGACGACAATGACATAAAACAAAAAGTAAACAGCAAAAATCATCCTTGTGGTTTCTTAGTTTTGGCACTAATCAATTCCTTGCCAATACTATTAGCAAATATCATCCTTAAGAGGCAAAATGTTTAGCACTTTACATCCCTCACCAAATTAAGCTAAGGGCAAAATAGTCATTTCATCTTAAAAATTTTCTGTCAAGCGACACTTACCCTCCACGTCACAGTTATCACGCACACCTACCTTTTTTTTACTTATGTTTCACCTCTTCCATCATGCAATTCACGCATACGTCTTTATCATCATTTTTTTTTCTACTTTTTTCTACTTCTTTATCATCATTTTTTTTCTACTACATCATAAACCAAAACTAGAGGTGGCAAAAAGGATGGTAGGAGGCAGACGTGCAGTTAGAATAAGACTAATTAAATAAGACGAACCAAACAAGCACGTTATACAAATCGCTTAATAAAATACCTAAAACTAGTGAAATAAATTCCTTAAACGTAAATATATTAAGATATAAAAATTCTTTAAAACGGTAGAATGTTTCGCAATTGATAAAAAAAAAATGTCTTAGTTATTTAAGTTTTATTATATGCTACCATTTTAAAAAAGAACGACTAAACGTACTAAAATCTTCTAAAATTTACTCATTTAATTTATTTTTTTTTTTTGATTACATTTACCACCATCTCCGATCATCTCAACCAAAAACATAAAAAATAAAAATCTACTACATTATAAATCGACAAAAATCCACCACCTCTAATAAAAAAATAACCCCTTATACAACAATCTTGTTTAAGTTAAAATCCCCACTCAAAAAAGTAAAAATTGGAAGAATCAACATCAAAATGGGTTGACCAGCGGTAGTAGCAGGGAGGTGTTAATAAGTAAATATTTTAACCAATAACATGCGGTATCTGGATCAATTTCCCATTTGGGTTTGGTTTAATTTGTTGTGGGTATTGTGAAAATTTAGGTAAATTTAAAATCTTTATGTATTATGTACAGGAAGGAGCTAATGGAATTAATGTGGCTCACCACCCCCAACCGACCTAACTTGTTCAACTTATAGCTTGAATTTCAGCCCATGTTTCATGTAGTTTTAACTTGGCACCTGCTAACTATGAGGCTCAAGTATCTTAGCAACGGTGATCTTACTCCCTAATTCCATATCGCGATCGCCTCATCGGAAAATAACACTTTGTTGCAACGGCGCACTATTTGAAGAACCAGTTCCGTTTTATGATTTTTTTTTTATATTTTTTTCTTCTTTCCTGGACTCGGAACTATGAAAAGAAACGCGTAAGCTGGTAGAAAAACAAAGGAAAGAAATACTTACATTTATATTAGTTTTAAGTATATCATGGTGTAACTCACTTGTAAGGTGTTTGAGGAAGAACCCATATTCATATCAAGAGGAAGTAGCAACAAAAAGGTGTTTGTGTAAAAACAGTATTAGTAGATTTGTATGACTTGATCACGTGAGTGTATACTGTATACAAAGAAAGGAGAGCTTTTTGTCAAATTCCTAGGAGATGAGAAAGTCAAAGACTAGCAATTGTCGGTTCATTCTTTACTTTGATTTAATTTTATTTATTTATTTATTTTTTTTAAACGAAAATGTTAGCTTTTTTTATGAAAGATAAGTTTATCTATCTGATAAAAGGTTCAAGTTTTATTAGTAACTCTTATAAAGATAACGATATATTTCTAATTGTGCAAGTTGGTCATTTGAGTGCAAATAGGTTTATCAATACGATCATGGGTTCTAAAAAAACATTAAACATTATTACTACCCAAAACATCCGAGCCCCCCTTAATAAAAATTCCTGGCTCCGCCCCTGATTATGTATGAATTGAAGTTGTTAACATAGAGTGATAATATGTCTTTTTTAGTTGTGTGTAGTTGGTGGAAAATAATGAGAGAATGAAAGTGAGGTTTGGGTGAGTTTGATTATGGAAGGAAAGTGTATCGATGCACTTTGTGGTCAACTGGTGCAAGTTAAAAGAAAAAAAAAAGAAAAAAATAAAAAAGAGGTGTTTGGTATGCGTGTTATAGAAAGAGGGGTGTTTGGAAAGTTTAATTAAGGGTAAAATGGTTTCATTTTAGCCAGAGAGGGATGTAAATTGCCATACGTTTAGCCTCTTAGGGATGATTACTGCCAAAACTAACAAACTACAAGGGTGATTTTTGCAGTTTACTCTAAAGCGAATTTAAAAACATCCGTTGACCGCAAATGTTCAACACCCTTCAATCTTCATTCTTCAATCTTCAACTCACTAAGGGTGCGTTTGGTTGCCCACTATGGGAATGAGACTATCACTATGAAAGTGATTAAAGGTGTTTGTTTAAGATGAGAGGGCCCACCACTATGGTAATGAATGATGAATATATTCCATACTCCATATATATCAAGAGACCTAGGTATGGATCTTTCATAGATGAGGGACCCACCACTACTATGAAACTCATACCCATTGTCATTCTGGAAGCAGTCCTTTACACCCTTAAATAGTACCACCTTCTTTCCCAACAATTTCACACATCAAAAAACAAAACCCCAAAAAATTCACTTCCTCATTTTTTCCTCTCACATTTTCAACAAACAACAGGTCTGGAAGCTGTCTTTTACATCCATGTTTTTACCGTTAATTTTACTTTATTTACACTCATCAATATCTCAGATATCAGTAATTAACATCTTTTGGTCGGTCAGATTATCAATTTTTAAATAACTTTTTATAAAAAATAAAAATGAACAAACTGAACAGATTCTGTTAATCTGTTAGTATTATATATTTTGATTTGAGTGTGTGTGTGTGTTTTGTGTGTGTGATCCAGATATTTACAGTGATGATGAGTAACAACGGTGTTATCCATTCCAAAGCTAGTAAGAAATCAGTTGCGCTTAGAAGACATCCACCTTACTTGAAGGTAATTTCATTACGAACGTAAAACTTTTGTCAATTTCGATTAAATGCCGTTATTTTCTATTTTAATTTGGGGGTTTGATTTTGTTTTAGATGGTTAGTGACGCGATAGTGACCTTGAAGGAACGTAACGGGTCTAGTCATTATGCGATTGGGAAGTTTATTCAAGACAGGCATAAGGACCTGCCTATCAACTTTAAGAAAATATTGTTGATTCAGTTGAAGAAGCTAGTTGCTAGTGATAAGTTAGTTAAGGTCAAAGCTTCTTACAAACTTCCTTCAGCCCCTAAGCCGAAGCCCAAACCAGCCGCCAAGCCTAAGCCAGCTGCAAAACCTAAGATAGCTCCATCTAAGAAGAAACCAGATGCAAAACCTAAAATAGCTCCAGCTAAACCTGCTGCAAAAACTAAACCACCGAAAGACAAGCATTAAGAAAGTCTTGTTAAGAAAAAAGCATGGAAATGTATATATTTACAAACATGTGAATGTCCGGATTCGAACTCGTGACCACGGGATTGCACACATTAGCGAATGAGAATTAAAGTTAATAATTAATGTTTATGTTTACGATTAATTATTACACATTAAGTCCGGTTAACGATCGTTAAGTATTTAACGGAAAAATGACTAACGACCGTTAAATGAAAAGAGAAAGGACTAGAAATGGAAAACTTGGAAAAGTTATGGGTTTGGCTTTGGGCTTTCAATAGTGGCCGGCCATAGGGGCCTCTCCAAGGCCTAATTCATTAACTTGTTCCCAAAGTTTACCTACTAGTATATAAAGAGGTTAGGGTCTAGGGTTTCATACACTTGTGCATTCAATTAACCCTAGATCTCTCCTCTCTCTCTTGTCCCATTTTCGGCCGAACACCCTATTGTTAGGGAGTTTGGTTTCGTTTTTCTTAAACGAGGACTTGTGTTAGATCTAGCAATCGCTTGATTCGTTGGTTAATTCGTGTGTACAAGAACGTAGTAGTAAGACACTATTCTTACACCATATTGGTTTGAGTTGTAGAAAGGTAAGGGACAACTCTCTAATCTACTTCCTGGTCTTGCTCAAGAGATTTGATATTCGCAAGAGGTACGTTATGCATACTTTCAGTTAATTAATTTATTTTTAGGAATAGTAATCACAATCGTTTAATTGATGATGACTTTGGTACAAATGACTAAACGGCTCACCCATGAGAATGAACTAATAAAAGGGGTTTAAAGAAGTGCACAACAATCGAAAGGATGTCTAAGGTTGTGCTTTAGCTGCACGGTCCTCTCGCCTCAGAAGTTCGAATGGAGCTACTTAGTAAGCCATTAAATGTGCAAGCTTATCTTAAGGCGTATTAGTTTTAATTCCATGCGCCACTTGGTGGTAATTATCCGAAACACTAAGTGTTTACACTTATGCAAAATTACGGTATAATGGATGATAATTAACACTAATTCCTTGATTGGTGAACCCATACCTCAATTAAAGTTTGATGATGAAAAGCTTATACATTAAAACAAGATATAAATGTTTTAATAAAACTATGCTACAAAGATGAATGCATGACATCTTTGTACATATTTGATTTGACATCAAAATTATTACCCTTTAATTTAAGTTATATGTCATCCAACGAAACGGAAACACCTAAGATTACTTTTTATTTTCGTGAGATCGTGACTTAGATCGTAATCAAATGGTAAAATGTCCACGTGTCGTGAGAACGGGCATGGACGATTTTGCAGTTTCTTAAGTTGGACAACTTAATTGAGCTTTGTAGTGAACCGACAACTCAAGGCATAAGATGGGATAAAACATGTTTACATGGCGATTGAAATTGGCTATATGTAAATCCTATAAATCTAGGAATTGCAATTGATATTGGCAATTGAGCAAAAGCTCTACCATTTTGTATAAGGTTCATTACTAATGCATCAACCGATGTAATGAGATTATGACAATTTGGATCCTAGTTTTCAATAAATATTAATTGGTTATATGAATATGAACCTTAGGTATTTAATTGTTTATTGAAAAGGAAAATTATCGAAAATACTAAAATTGAATTTTGTAATTCTTTTGAATGTATAAATGCAACATTTAACCAGTAACGAGGTTTAGTCTTTGATCGATAAATTGATCCATTCTGCTTTCAAACAAATGTTTGATCGAGAATAATTTACCGAAAAAGACAAACGAAGTCTCTTTTCCATGGGAGAAGCATGAGACTCAATCCTATTCCTTTTCATGAATGAGAAAGGTATAATAGGAACGTTTGAATTGTCTAAATTCTAATGTAACTCATAGCAATGAATTGCACATCTTATTTTCCATAAAGATTTCATTACCCTCATTTGGTGAATGAATCCTTTTGTAACAAACATGAATGTTGGTTAACTGGAAAACATGTATATGAGTTACTAAATTAGAAGCTAGACTAATTACCGCGAAAATTGGTAAAAGGCAAACTAGATTAATTTATCTAGTTGGTTTGCTTTAGCCTTTAAAGGTGCTACATACCGGTATGGGATGGTAGACCTAGTAAGGAAGAAATTGCATACCAATTTTTCGAGTTAATAACATTGATGGATAACCCATCATTCACAGAGTAGAATACACCTTTAGTACCTAAGTAATGATTACGTATGGTTCTTCAAAGGTGTAGGAAAGTAAAAGCAAGCAACTTGTTTTCACCGGTTATGCAACACTTCCAATGTTGTCGATTCGATGGGAGCATTTGTGTCGCATTACCGAATAAGAAGTTATTTTATTGATTTTAATTCAAAGGGGAGCTACAAGCCTTATTTCACGTGTAGTAACCCATTATCTTCAAAGATAATTACTTTCCAATTGTAGACACTTATGTTTTTAAGGATAGTCGTAACGCTTCCTTACTAAACAATATAGTCCTACATCTACTTGTTATATCTATGACACAAATCATATTAATCAAATAAACGAACGTGTATCGTGTTGTTTATCGCTACATGATGTTGTTCCATGCACAAGTGGGAGAAATCTTTATTGTGTGCAAGGTACAACACATATAAATATGATTTAAATGGATTCTCTTGATCGCAAGGTAAGAGAGTTACGTTCTAATAGGAATTATACATTTTAATGTGTATGATTGCCATATTCAGAACATGTGTCAAGATGATAACAAAGACTACTTTAAATATTTATGTCATTCAATATTTAAGTAACACTTGTAATTACAATTTACGTTACGTGAGAACGTGAACTAGATTGTAGCTCAAGGTAAAATATCCACGTGTCATGAGAACGAGCATGGATGATTTTGCAGTTTCTTACGTTGAACTTTTCATGGAATGACATAATTAAATGAAGTAATCTAATACTACTTTGATTTTAAGTATTCGTTGAATGACTTAAATATATGTAGTAAATATTAACTTAAAATTATTAATTGGAACCCGAGGTGGTGTTCATAATTACTTTAATTATACACGTTTATGACTTCTTTGTAAAGTCACAAACATGAAGTCTTTTAATACGAGACTTACAATATAAAGTAAGACGTTAACTTGCTATGTTTTAAGACATATGCATAAAGTCAATGAGTTGATCAATGACTTATAACGATAGTGGGATTATAATCATTATGTCTTTTGACTTGGTCAAAATACTTGAGTTATAATGCATGCAATTGATTTGGTAATTCTATTGTACCATTAAGTTTTACTTTGTTGGTAAATAGGATAAACCAAAGAGTAGATGGTTATCTTAAATATTGTTAGATTAATCTTACAATATTAATTCTAAGGAAATACCATAGTTTTATGGTATGTTCGATTAGAAGAATCAAAATCTATTGGCATTGTTTGATTCAAGATAACTATAGTTTCTTCCAAAACGTTACCAAGGTTAGTAGATTGAGTATAGATTGGATATACTCAATAAGACTCCAACCTAGAAGATTAATAAGACATCATTTTTATGGAATGTGATGAATCACATTAAGTCTTATAAATGAAGTTCGAATTTGTTAAACTACTTGTAGAGTGAGTTGTAACAAACTAATGTCGAACTATCAATGTGTTCTCAGAATGTCCCAAAAGAGAACAATGTATTGTTGCTCTACCGCTAAACTATTTAAATGTAATTTTTAAATTGTTAAAGGAAAGTGGGAGTTTTAGATCTTGAAAGATTAAATTACAAAATACATAATCTTCTAAAATACACTAGCAAATATCATGATGAGGTTAAAACATGTAAATGATAGACCTCAATATGATGGAATTGTCATTCATAGATCCGTAAGGATATCTCGATATTTAATATCTTGAGGATTATGAGTTCTGAGGATCATGGTAAGCTCGTTAATCATGATGATGAATTTACCAAATGTTGAATTGTGGTAAATCAATCATACTATTAATGTAGAGATGTCATCCATAGAGATAATCAACTTTAGATATTTGTTTTATCTTAATGAGTTTCTTCAAAGGATAGAAACCCTAGTGGTTTAAATCTTTGTGTAGAAATCATATGGACAATATTGTACACATATTTAATGCATGTCTAGTGACAATAATATTAATCATACTTAATCAATTAACTATGATTGAATATTCTTTTCTAGATACATTAAATAGAAGTATAAAGATTATAATTGTCATACTTAGTTTCATTGATATGAAATTTTGACAATGAATATCAAAACTCTTTGTTGTGGAATTACTTTTGTGAGGACGATGAGTAATACAAAGTAGTTTTATAAATTCAAATAATCTTTGAATATGTACAACCGCAATAATCCATGAATGGATATATGCATGCATCTAGAGATGATTCTTATGTTTAATATTAAATCCATGTTTGATTTAATAATTAAAATAAGATTGCTCATAAGTATTCCTAAAAGCTAGTGGGAGTATAATTTATTTTTCTTAAATCTTATATGTTGTATGGGCAACTACATTCCACTTAAATTAAGTTTTAGTTGGGAATGAAACTTCGTTTGTAAGATTTGGAAATAATATATACAACCTTGGAATATATGTTTATTATTATAAACATATGCGGTAAATAAATGAGTCTAATAGAACATGATGAGTACATATCTTTGACAAGATAATATATGAATGAGATCTTAAAGTCTAACTTGAAGATTCATCATGAACATCATCTTGTGTATAAGGTTGTTGTATCATGCTTGATTACAAGATGATTTAACAACATTGTAATATTTATGTTTGGATTTAGAATTGCATTCCTCGACTGGAGTTGCTCCCAGTTCTATACGACAATTGTTGTGTAATTGTCATAGTCAACAAACTTGAGGTTTGGATGACACCAAACAAATAAATATTCAAAGTTTACGGATGTTTAAAGAGCATATTGTTTTACACAATGATCTTGGTATAATTGAGATGACACTCAATTCTAGTCATGGTATCCTGATGATGACTAGTTATGCTCATCTAAGAGCATAGTTGCATTATACATTAAAGAATAAAGAATACTTTAAAACTTTAAAGTTTTGAAAGATAATTGTCATAAAAGGGTGGTTCAAAGTTATCGTGCACCTTATGGAATGATATGACAATATCAAGATATGTGTAAACATATACAAGAAAGTCACTTATTGAATTCTTGAAATAAGTATTCTCAAAATTCCTATAGATCAAAGTTAATTGAAATTATGCCTTGTCAACAAGTATGATTTTCATGACTTGTGGCAAAATTCATTAACTAGTATTATCATGCATTGATCTATTTAGTATTTGGATAAAGGATGATGAACAATTATTATTAATGAATTAAAGTACGGTATACGTTTAATTTCATTTATAATATTGTGTCCTGTATATGCATGTTTAAATCCTTCAATAACTTAAGTTATTCTAAATAGTCCGTTGTCGATCAATAACATGGGAATGATATTGAATTAAGACAAATATGAGTATTAGTTAGAATATACTTGAAAGTATATTGATGTGTAGCATGACTAATTTCAGATGATATTCAATGGATTGAGTATAGACTTATCCCACCCACATGATGATACTTTATGGATCTTTGTCATTAAGTATATCATGAATATTTATCCTCTGACTTGAGATACCAGAGATAGGTCATGGATGTAGTGCATTTTTTTGAAGCAATCTAACGCTATACGTAACTAGTAGTTATAAGGGTTGTTTTCGTAAGTGTCGCTGAAATTTATGAATCCTTGTAGTCAAAATAGGATTTGTTTCCTTCAAATTTATTTTGAAGTATAATACTACTAGGCCCCTCGTAGGGTTGTTAAGATGTTTGCATGGCCATGCCCAAGGTCTTCGGAATATGTTGGAAGAATTGGTAATCTTAATCAATCACATAAAGCGAGAAATGAATAGTTAATTAAGAAATGAGTGAGATCCATATTCTTATTAACATGGTATTAGAAACAAAGGATGAATATGATGATGAATCATCAAAACTTGGTTTTCTCCAGAAAACCATACACGAAGTTGTACCGGGCATTGGCGTGTTGCTAGACGCTAACCAATGTCATTTCACGCTTTGTAAACATATCCAGTGGGAGTCGTTGGAAATGTATATATTTACAAACATGTGAATGTCCGGATTCGAACTCGTGACCACGGATTGCACACATTAGCGAATGAGAATTAAAGTTAATAATTAATGTTTATGTTTACTATTAATTATTACACATTAAGTCCGATTAACAATCGTTAAGTATTTAACGAAAAATGACTAAACCGTTAAATGAAAAGAGAAAGGACTAGAAATGGAAAACTTGGAAAATTTATGGGTTTGGCTTTGGGCTTTCAATAGTGGTGACCATAGGGGCCTCTCCAAGGCCTAATTCATTAACTTGTTCCCAAAGTTTACCTACTAGTATATAAAGAGGTTAGGGTCAGGTTTCATACACTTGTGCATTGAATTAACCCTAGATCTCTCTCTCTCTCTTGTCCCATTTTCGGCCGAACACCCTATTGTTAGGGAGTTTGGTTTCGCTTTTCTTAAACGAGGACTTGTGTTAGATCTAGCAATCGCTTGATTCGTTGGTTAATCTGTGTGTACAAGAACGTGGTAGTAAGACACTATTCTTACACCATATTGGTTTGAGTTGTAGAAAGGTGAGGACAACTCTCTAATCCACTTCTTGGTCTTGCTCAAGAGATTTGATATTCGCAAGAGGTACGTTATGCATACTTTCAATTAATTAATTTATTTGTTATGATCTTTAGTCTTCCGCTGTGTACTCTTGATGTCTTTATGTTTTATTGTATTTTATATATTATAAACTCAACAAAAACCAGCTAAGGCCAAAGCAGGTTCAGCTAAGGCGGCTGCTAAACCTAACCTGAAGTCATTTGAGGAAGCTGCGGATATCCTTGGTGGTAAGTACAATATACAGTTGTAACTTGTTAGAAATGTCTAGAGGTGCCAATTTTGACCTCTTCACCTATGTTATAAATGGGTCAATTTGGGTTATGCTAAATTTTAAACTCGCTAGCTAGATTTAAGTCAAATGGAAACGGGTAAATAAAAAAATATCATATGAACTTAGTCGATTCAAATAGGAACACTTGTTCTGAGGGACACAACCACGACACAAATTGACCAGATGCCTATAAGAAAAACTAAACAAGAGTAGATACACTATCTTTTTTGGAACGGGTGCATTTAAGAAAAGTATAGGTTATTAATAAAAATTAACACTACGTTGCAAAATTTCATGGGTGTCCAATGGACCCCGTGATCCACTCCGGCTCAGTGCCTACTTGTGAATAGAGGTGCCAATTTGAGACCCATTGGTTAAAGTACCATAGTCACATAATTCGCTACAGTACCCCACGAATTGCGATCCAGTTCGTTCGATCCAAAACGTGGTACGAAATCGATTCGGATCGATCGGGATCGCGACTTGGATCGGTGACGATGGCGTTCCAGAATCTAATTGATATCCGAATCGAAACAGAACAATTCGCGTTCCAGATATTTCTGATTCGCGTTCCAGTTACATTCGATTCACGATTCTGTTACATTAATTTTGATACCTTATGGTTTGTAAAGATTTCAAATATTTACTACCAATTTTAGTTATTATAGCATATATAATTTGAAGATATTTTAAGATTTGATATGATGACTTTTTTTGAACAAGATCCTTTGAGCTGTTAATAGTTATGGAGAATATTATATATAGATGAGTAGCAATAGCAGTAGCCTTCATAGTTCATATCATCAATAAAAAATCTACTAAAATAACTTATTGTGATTAGCACAAACTTGTAAGAATGGTGTTTGATAATACTTTTTTCATGTTTTTTTTAAATGAAGTATGAGTATTATTAGTATTATTTTTTGAATGTTTTTGGATTTCAAATTAATAATAATATATTAATTGCTACATGGGTACATTGTACCACTTTATTTGATATATTGTACTGAAGCGATCCCAAATGAACCTACCCCCATCGAACCGAATTTTAGGTGCCTAGCGAATCACGATCCCGATCCGCGATCCCGTACCGGAGCGATCCCCGTTCCATGTGACTATGGGTTAAACATTTGTCAAGTTGGTTAAATATATATTAAGGGATGAGTCTAGTTTGGTCTCCTTAAAATTTATAGATGGATCTGATTTGTTATTAGATAAGTACAATTATATAACAGTTACCCTCCACTGGGTCTAGGCGGGTCTAGCGGGTCAAAAAACGAAACACTTTTTCGCTTTTTTAATACCTGTGATCCAACCTGACATGACCCACGAATTTTGCCACCTCTAGTTGTGAATGACGGAGTTGATTAGTTCGACCTTTATAAAAAGTTTTTTAAATTAACCCAACCAAGTTTATATATAGTGTCCTTTCCTTCTAAGATCTAAGGATCTCATTTTCACTTTGTACATTGTATATATGAAGTTAGCAGAAGTAAGTTGAAGCGCATTTGCACAAGTCTTGGTATTAAGGGGTGCCCATTTACTCCCAATAAAAGTGATTCCCACTCGAATTTTCGGGGATCTAATGAACATAATCCTGCAACCCATAACGAATATGCTATGTATAGTTCCACACGTGTAGAAACAATTCTGATTGATGGACTTGGACAACCCAAAACAACCTTAAAAAACTCGGTGAAACCTTTGACCATCAAGGCAACATACAAAGAGGATATTGTGAGGTTTCCATTCATACTTTCAGATGGATTAACAAACTTGAAAGAGCAGATTGCAACAAGATTTCCGCTCAAGCTAGAAAGATTTAGGCTCAAATATGAAGACAAAGATGGCGATATGATATTGATTGCATGTGACAGTGATTTAGATTTATTAGCGAATGATTTTAGACGACCAGACGGTCACACTGACATAAGACTCGTGGTTTGCCTGCTTGTCAGTTAATCAGATTTACCAACGACATTTTACACTAAATATGGTGCAACAGCAAATCTTTGCACCAAATCTTCAAAGCGTTAGATTAACAGTTATTAATACTATCAAGAAAAGGTTTTTGGTGATGTAAGTTTGGTAACGTGTCCATGTAATCAATGGATGAACGTATTAGTAAATGAAGTTTCTTGCTAGTGATAAGTTAGTTAACGTCAAATCTGCTTATAAGTTGCCGTCTGGTAAAATCGCTATGTGTGAAAGCAGGTGAACCTTTTATGTAACAGGTGTTTAATCTTTTTGAAGTGTTTCCCCGTTGTTATATTGAATATAGGCATAATGTTTAACAAAAAAATTCCTGAATGCAAGTTTTCCTTTACCAACCCTTTTATTGTTTTTAGAGATCTTTGCAAGTGGTAGTTATTATCTCGCTTCCTTATGTGGTTGATGGTTTTTTTTTTCTTTCTTTTAACTGAAAAAAGCTTCTGGTGTGCCTTTGTTCAAACGACATATAAGGCATATAATATATAGCAAATGCTGGTGCAAATTATTTAGCTTCGGGTTCTGGTTTGATTTTTTTTTCTTTTTTAACTTCTTAAGTAGATTAGGTTGTGTAAATGTTTTTTGATTGATATTTCATTTAACTAACGGTACATGGGATTGTGATTCTTAGATATGTAACAATACTTGAGAAATTTATATATGCCCACTACATTTTTATGAAATGTCAGCTCCTGCTGTTAATATTTTATCAAGCTTAGGTTAGCTGATTCTGCTGATTGTCAGTCAGTCACTAACAATGTAATGTCTTCTATTTTGTTGCAGGCTAATAACTATGAGATTATTCTTGCACATGAAGTCAAACAACATACTTGGACTTTCCCATGGGCTACTTTTTGGTCATCTACAATCGGTTGGTCTTAATTTCCCCATATACATAAGCGAGGTTGCTGTCAGTGAGGAGGCTTTAAGTACGAAGAAAAGAGATTAGTGGAGTGGCAATCATTGCAAGTTTCTCGATTGATCAGGTTTGTTAGTTTGTAACATTGTGTTAATTTTGTGACATGATTTCTGAAAATATAATGGACAGTTAATTATGCAGGACATTGAAGGGACAGTTAGCTGATTCTGCTGATTGTCAGTCAGTCACTAACAATGTAATGTCTTCTATTTTGTTGCAGGCTAATAACTATGAGATTATTCTTGCACATGAAGTCAAACAACATACTTGGACTTTCCCATGGGCTACTTTTTGGTCATCTACAATCGGTTGGTCTTAATTTCCCCATATACATAAGTGAGGTCGCTGTCAGTGAGGAGGCTTTAAGTACGAAGAAAAGAGATTAGTGGAGTGGCAATCATTGCAAGTTTCTCGATTGATCAGGTTTGTTAGTTTGTAACATTGTGTTAATTTTGTGACATGATTTCTGAAAATATAATGGACAGTTAATTATGCAGGACATTGAAGGGAGATCGACTGATATTACACCTTATATGGTCAGTTGCTCTTGGTTCACTCTTTACATTTGCCACTACACTAGAACAAGAGGACAAGGGAGATATGTCATATGTTTGGGGAAAGAGGTGAGCCTTTTTGCATTGTCTTTACTCTCTATTAATATCGTAACTTTTGAAAGAAAAAAAATTTGAAACCCATAGTATGAAACTATGGAAGGTGTGAATCTTTGTATCATCCGATTTACTTAGTTTTTTAATCTATAATATCATAGTTACGTATACAGGTCTGTTATAATCACTTTCATCTACCCAGGCAATAATATTCTGCCCTAGGTCTATGAAACTACGAAATGTATCTTACTTATGTATACTTCAAGTTTCTATATGGTAAAGAAACTAAGCACATGAGCGGACAAGTACGGTTTTGGATTAAACACAAAAAAATGGTTCATTACCACTGTACTTTCGAAATGTTTGGTGATTTTGAGTCATGTTATAGTTATTATGTGATATTAATGTGTTTTAAGGGACTGCAATTATACATTTATACTTAGTAATGTTTATTATTCCTGAACCTGGAGAGTTTTGTGGACATAAGCTCAGGTAATGCATTAATGGAACTTAAAAAGTGTGAAACTCTTTTATTATAAAGTTTAGAACATCACAAGTTCATTATCATAAACTTTAAAAGTGTGAACAAGAAACTACAGTGTTTATTATTGCTTAATCAGGCATTGTGAACAAGTATGACCATGCTAAACATGTTTACAAAATTCCTTGATTTTAATTTGTATTTTTATGTAACTATGGAATGGATCGGTAGAGTTATGTGTCATGTCACTAATCTCGTACAAATATCTTTTTGGTAGCATACACCTATTAATTGTTTATGGGCCTAATGCCGAGGGCTGAGCTGATTTACTAGCCCTAAGACTAGCCTCAAAAGATGTAAGATCGTCATTTTATTATGATATAATGCTCCATTTGCAAACAGGCTTTGGTTTATCATTTGCTGCACAGGATTACTACAACTTTTGAATGTAAATTATTGTTACAGGAACAATATCCAGGCTCATTGCTCTTCAAAGTCGTGGTTTTGATTCCCTTTTATCTTAAAGGAATGTATAGTGAGGCCATTTTTAAATGATCTTGAACAGCTTATCGCCGTCGTTTACTTATTGTTTAATCAAGTTGCAGATCTAGACTGCTTCTAGAAGGCTTTTGTATAATTGCAATCGGCATGTTTTTGTACATAGTGCATATGAGTTACTTTCTAGTTCTTAGATGGTTGAACGATTGCGTGACTGCACAATGGGTATTTGTTAATTGGGATATGTTAGCCTCGCTTTTTCTAAAGATAACGTCATTTACGTGAATTGGACTAGATGCGTAGTATACTTTGCCCTTAGGGACTAGTATCGTTTATGTGGCAAATTTAGAGCCTATAAATACCCCTCATGACTCTCCATGAGGGGTGAGGTGAAGCATTTGGTTAGTGTGTGTTTGTTTTCATCAATAAAAGTTATCCTTATCTTCTCCTCCCTCTCTCTAGTTTCTCTCACTAGAAGAGATGAAGATATTCATCTTCTTCCACCAACCTAGACCTCCTAAACCACATAAATCATACGTTTTTCGGTCCTGACAATTGGTATAACGAGCCAAGGTTGTTGTTTTATTGATTTATGTTGGTTTGAATCATGTTTTTAACTGTTTTTTATGCTTATTTTGGTGGTCGGAATTTTTTTTCCGATTTGTGGGTAAATCAGTTTTATACATGTTTCGTATCCTTGTTTTGGTAAAAAATCTTGGTCTTTATTGTTAACACATCCGTCTTGGGTAAAGCGCTTTTATTGTTTCATATCGTCTTGGGTTTCTTATCCAAACAAAGTTATCTTTATGCCTTTTTGTACCAAAATAACGTGAAACATATGTGGTCAATCCGTCCTTTTTATGGTCAAAAGGGTCAAAAGGAAGCATTTTTATGCCTCTTCTGGGTTTATTATGAAGACTGGACGGAAAAACATGGTCGGAAAAACTCGCCGGAAAAAGTCAAAGGGTCAAAACCCTTTTTCTACGCACAAGGATTATCTACAAAGGTGTTACGCATAGCTGTGAAGTTACGCGTAAGGAATGGGTTACGCGTATGCTTTTACGCCTAAGCCAAGGCTTACGCCTAACTCTGGCTTACGCTTAAGCAGACTTACGCGTAACTTGCTTTACGCATAAGAATATGCTTACGCATAACGGGTTGAGAAAACGTTACGCGTAGGCTTACGCATAAGGAAAAAGAAAATGGGTTACGCGTAAGCAGAAACAGAAGAAATGTTATGCGTAAAATAGACCAAGACCACAACATCAATACCATATACCATTTACCAATATACACGACTTCAGTTTGTCATCACATCATCAGTCCGTATCTACCAAAACCAAAACCAATTATTCAACCTACATCTAGACTCACTTCAAGAACCCTCACATCACTCCCCAACTCTCAAAACGACAATAACATTAGATCTCAGTTTCTATTTAATTTTTTTGCAATCTTTGTTAAAGATTGTTTCAATTAAATATTTATCATCATCAATCTTTTACGAAGTCAAAGCTTCAATAATATCCGACTCTTTCAAGAAAGATTATAACAAGTATGTTATATCTTTTCTAAGATTCGTTTAACATCAAAAACAAATGACACAAGGACGAGAACATCAAGTCATAACCTACCCGAGACCCATTTGAGTGGATCTTGTTGCCAATCTTGTTGTCTTTGTTTGCTTCTGGTATCTTGAGAATAATGATTGGTTGATTGAAAATTTATGATGGAGATGTGATTTATATGAGTTGGGAGAAAGCAGTTTTGGTGAAAATAACAAAAAAGAAAAGCGTCTGTTTTGTGGTAGGCGCATATCAACAAGATGTGTGTAGGGTTAGTTTGAAATGGTTGTGAAATGTGAGTTAATATACTCGGTTACAAAATCTCGTGAATATGGATTGGGTTTTAATTTGGAACGTGGGCCTTGGTGAGACTGCTTCTTTTTGGGCTTTGTGTTTTTACGTGGACTTTGGGCTGACGTGGTGATATCATGATTGAGTGTCTAGATTCATTAAGCAATGAAAAGGTATGATCAAATTTAGTTATCCGAATTCTTGGGATACTAATTTTTTTATTCGGTTAAAAGTGGTATTATTGGTATGGTATTAATTTCACGGAGGGATACAATATTCACGGCTTGAACGAAGATTTGAAAAAATGGCTACGGAGTTTTTGTACGGTATTATTGATGCGGAATTGAAGTGACATTTCACGGGTGGACTTCTTTATCTTTGAGACGATGGTTGGTTGGATGCATGTCTCAAGATAACTTGTTGGAGCACATTATGAAATTTGACAATCTGGTTATTTACGTTGTAGTGCTCACAGTGTTTAACCATCACTTTAAGGAGTTACGTTGTTGTGCTCAGTGTCACACGAAGTTGTGGATTGTTCAAAAATTTAGAACAAGCAGCAAGTCACAAGTTGGGATGCTTACTTCCTTTTCAAGTCAGTCGTATCGGGTTATCTCCATATGTGGTCATTACTATTAGCCGGTGAATTCAAAGGAGGTTCGATTTAAGGTTGGTTTGAGAGAAGTATATTGAGAGTATTTTTGCGACATATTCTCACGGAAATATGATCAAGCTATGATGTTAATATTGCATCAAAGAAGGTAATACGACATGTACGCAACATTATGATGATTCCGATAGCTCGCAACCATCGTGAGGAGAAGTTGGTATTTCATCTTTCGTGATTGGATTACGAAGGATTTTGCTTAAGACCGAAGAAGGAGAAGTAGTGTGGTGTACATCGGGTTTTTACCAACTTGGATGCAATACTAAGTGAGTTATGTTGTTACGATGTTCCCGAGCGACAACCATCGTGCTTCAAGAGTTTACTTTCTCCATTGGTCTCGAAGATTAAAGACGTGTTGGAAGAGTGTTGTCGGTTCGGGAGGGAGCGAAAAGAAAAAGGCTCACTAGTTAGGAGGGAGTAATAACCTAACTAGACCGTTATGATTGAAGTTCGAGCTACAAGAAGATCATTTGCCGAGGTCATCGGAAGGAGAACTTCAAGTTTGCCTCAAGATCTAGACTACGAGACTCGCACTTCAAGAAAGTCAACATTGTTCATTACTATTGTAATTTACTTTGTTTTGTATTTATAGGTCTCATTGTAACCATTCGTGTGACGCTATCTTGGAGGGAGATTGTTAGCCTCGCTTTTCTAAAGATAACGTCATTTACGTGAATTGGACTAGATGCGTAGTATACTTTGCCCTTAGGGACTAGTATCGTTTATGTGGCAAAGTTAGAGCCTATAAATACCCCTCATGACTCTCCATGAGGGGTGAGGTGAAGCATTTGGTTAGTGTGTGTTTGTTTTCATCAATAAAAGTTATCCTTATCTTCTCCTCCCTCTCTCTAGTTTCTCTCACTAGAAGAGATGAAGATATTCATCTTCTTCCACCAACCTAGACCTCCTAAACCACATAAATCATACGTTTTTCGGTCCTGACAGGATAATTGTCTAGATGTATATATCTCTGCACTTTTTGTTCTGTTGCGTATCGTTCTAATTTATTTCCTGTTAATTAAACAACCTTTTAAAAATGTTCAATGTTGTGTATCAAGTGGAGCGGTGTTTGGATGATTCAGCAATGCTTATTGTCACATGTGTAGACTTATAACCAGGCAAGGGTACAATCTCATTCTTCAAACACATAAAAACAAATCTTGATACAAGAAAAAGCTCGAGCCTTTATGTTGTTTGTTGTCTATGTTTCTAGTGTGATTTGAGGGAATATATATGGAAGCTCGGATCACAAATATGGGATTTTGGTCTTTTAAGAACTTAGAGTAGACTTTTGGTGTTTTTTGTTGATGTGGTGCATTGCATTTTGTTTTGGCTAAAGAGACCCCATTTAAAATGAAGAAAGCACGAAAATGATTGGATAATTTGCGGATAGATTAGTTAACAATGTCTCTTATCATCAATGTTGTCTTCAAATTCTTATTCATGGTTGTTCGAGAAGATTAATCGCACTTTGTATGCGGTGACAAAGATTTCTTTTGCTAAGAGTGTCGAGTTGGGTTGGGGTAGGTATTTTGTTGACGAGTATGTTTTGTTGATGTTTCGCCTTTTAATCAAATAAGTTCAAGTAGGCGAGTTTTGGGAAGCACTACACTGATTCCTTTAGGTTGTGTTATATTTGGGTCGTTATATGTTACTATTTAAATGGCTTGTGTTGATGGCTCGTTGTTTGTTCCTCAAGCCCGCATGTAGCGGAGATTGCACTTGGTTCATAAGTGGGTTCAAAATAGAAGTAAATATGGGTTGGTTTAATCAGATAGATGTTGCTACATACACAAATGGGTTGGGTTAAGTTGACATTAAATATAGGTTTTGCTCTCTTTAAGTTATCATTATTTTATTCGAGTTTATGTGTTTATGTGTCATGATAATTTGTTCAGTTAGCATGCATTGATAAAGAATACGATGTTTTGTTCATTTGGTTATAATTATTGGAAGTCATTGTTGTGTAATGTGAAGGTTGCGTTAAGTATTACTAGTATTTGCATACTCTAGTCATGCGGAATGGCAAATGTTTTACGGTTATATGGCTTTGGTTCAGTGGGTCTGCAATTTATGGGTGTTTGGGACAGTCTGCAGTTATATGGGTGTTTGGAACTGTGGGTCTGCAGTTGTATGATTGTATGATTGTTATATGGTACATGATAATCAATCAGAAAATGAAGCCACTAACGCTCTGTCAATTGATGATATCAATGCAAATGGTTATTTGATTACCAATGTGGAACAAGGTAATGGAAGTGATAGACCATATGATGTTGATGTAAGTCACGGATGGAATGAAGAGGGACAAATTGATGGCAATATTGTTGGGAAGGTGTTTGATACGCCTGATGATGCATATACATTTTATAATCAATATGGCTTTACACATGGATTTGGTATATGTAAGCATTGGGATTATAAAAACAAGATGACTAATGAGGTTTATAGAAAGTGGTACGTATGCAACAAAGAAGGTTTCAAAAGTGTGAAGGATGTTGGTACAAGTGTAGATACTAAGAAACGTCGTAGAGATTCAAGGACCAGTTGTGAAGCACGACTTCGAATTACAATAACAAAAATGGTGTGTGGATTTTTTTGATGATACACACAATCATGATTTGAACACAACACCTACGAAAGTAATGAAACATCGTTCTACGAAAGTAATGAAACATCATTCTGATGGGAAGTTTCATCGTTCTATGGCCTCCAAATCTCTTATGTTGGAACTTGGCCGATTCCGGGATGAGACCTTGTCATGTCAAAAAAGCTGTAAATGCAATGAAACCTCCATATGTCGCTAATGTTACCTCAAAACAATGTTCTGATATTTTATCCGAGCAACGAAAACAATACAAAGGTAAAGAGTTTTATGGACTCATTAAACATTCTCAAGATAAGGCATCAGTAGATATTAACCAATATTTTAAGATCGATTTGAATAGTGATGGGTCTCCTAGAAATATATTTTGGAGTGATGGAAGATCACGTGATGCATATATTAAATTTGGGGATGTTCTTGTGTTTGATGTTACGTATTTGACCAAAAAGTTTAAGTTTCCATTTGCGCTATTTTTTGGGGTGAATCATCATGGTCAGTCCATACTCATTGGTGTTGCATTGTGTTAAATTTTGGGTTGGTAATCTGTGGCAAACATATCATTCTATCAATTGCTAATGGCTTTCAAGTTGTGGCTTATTGCATGATTAATTATGGGGTTTAACTTGGACAAAGATTAAAGATTTAAAGTTCCAAGAATCATTTCTTTGAAGCCTTTCTTCGTTTCTGCGATGAGTCACTACTAGCCGTTAGAGGGTCTTAGTGTAACTTAATCTCTATTTAATAAGTCCCTTATCTAGGGTTAGACACACTTGAGTGTGCGGTCTTTTGTATCACTCTTCTCTCTTCTTAGATCATTTCACCGATCTTGTCTTGTCTTTACATTCATATGATTATTGTCTCATTGACATTAATCTAATCTTGTAACATTTGGATACTATTAATCTAAGTCGACTATTGCGACTTAGATCGAATAAAGGTTCTATCATTCATCTAGTGTTGCCTATACTTTCGAACATGGTATCGAGCTCGGGCTCATTGATTCTCTTTGGCAACAAAGGTGTGGTTTGGGGTTATTGCTATTGGCGTAATCTTGGTTATCTTACATTTACAATTTACCCTAGACTAAGTGAATCTAGGGTGATTGTGATTTGTTCTTCCATTGCATATTTCTCTGTAAGTCTAAGTCTTATCTTCTCTTTAAACATACAAGACTTAAGTCTCTGTGGGTGCAAACGGGTAGACTAAAATCTTGATCGGCCACCTTTGAGTGGTGCGAATACACCTCTGGTTTACCCTAGTCCATGTGCTTGGTGCTTGTTGTTTCTTATTGCAAAGTCTTATTTACTTGTCTATTTACTCTTATTATTATATATCATCGTGATTCTTTTATCTGTCTTATTATTTGTATTATGGCTATTGGTGATGATCTGCTGGTGGTGGTGGTTCCACCGAGAAAAGCTTATCCTTTGGGGATGCTTTGTACTTACACCTAATAACACTAATGGGACTCCCATTATTTCTATCAAACTCACAGCCGAAAATTATAAAATATGGAATATGGCCATGACCTTTGCCTTAAGGAACCATAATAAGTTAGGGTTTATTGATGGTACTTGCATAAGAAACGATTCAAACCCTAATCTTGCTAATCAATGGGACACTTGTAACTCTGTTGTGGTTACTTGGATTCTTAATTCTCTCACCTGAATTATTCTTTGGGCTATCTATGCCAAAGCGCTTATGAAATGTGGAATGATCTTAAAGATACTTATGATAAGGTTGATGGTTCACTATTTTTAATTTGCATAAAATATAAACTCCCTTAGTCAAAGTGGGTCCTATCTTGCTTGATTACTACAACAATCTTAACTCTTTATGGAAACAATTTGATTGTATGATTAGCTTGCCTCCTTGCACTTGTGAGGTGCAAAACATTTTGAAAAACATAATCACTAATCAAGTTAATGCAATTTCTTATGGGTCTTGATGACTCCTATGTTCCCATCGAAGCAATATTTTAACCGAGACCCTTTACCTAATGTCAAAGCGCTTTCTCTGTTGTCTCTAGAGAAGAGTCTCACGAAATGTATCATCGGGAACAGCTACGCTAAACCCAATGCTACGACTTTTCTTTGCAAAAACTTCGATGGTGGAAAATTTTTGATAACAAAAGAAGTTTTAACAACAAAGTTTATGGTCTTATCTTGGTATGACTCTAATAGCAGAGGACCAAACATGAACCTCAAATGTACCAATTGCAAAAACACGGTCACACCATTGATAGATGTTATGATCTTGTTGGCTATCTGCTGGATATGCTAAGAGAAATTTTAATGGTAAACCTTCGCGATAACAATGTTTACTGCTGAAACCAATCTTAATCATCGATAATAGTGCCAACAACTCTCCTGTCTCCTTGTCTAATGAGCGACTCTCAAGACTTATGAGTCTTCTCAATGACAACAATGTGTCATCTGCTAATGCCAACTTGGCGGGTAAAATTTTTAGAACCTTCTTTAATGGCGGTGTCAAGTTTAATATAAACTTCAACAAGTTTTTAACAACAACACTAAGACATTATCTGGAAACATTAGTCTTGGTTGGATTGTTGATTACGGTGCAAATCGACACGATTTGTGATGAAATTTTTTAATCAATGTTGTTAACATTTCAAATCTTGGTTTAACTGTTGGACATCCCAACGGTTTTCGAGCCTTAATTACAAAATTGGTGATTTAAAGATCAATAATGATCTAACTCTTTTGATGTACTTGTTGTTCCCGAGTACAATGTTAGTTTGCTATCTGTTCATAAAATTGCTAGAGACAATAAGATGTTTGTCGGGTTTAATGAATCTAATTGCTATATCTGATTTACATCAAAAAGGATTGTGGGGATTGGTAAACAACACAATGGGTTATATATGTTTGATATTGATTCTTCATGTAAGATTATTTCTAATAACGCATATCTGTTTGTCATGTTTCAAAAATCTTTGGCATCAAAGACTTGGTCATCCTCGACCAAGTCCTACACATACTTAAACCCACTCTTAAATTTGATAGTACATCCGAAAGCGATCATCTCGTGATACCGTAATAAAGCTAAACAAACCAGGGAACCATTCCTCAAGTGAACATAAATCAACTAAAATTGGTCAACTTGTCCATCTTGATGTATGGGGACCATATAAAGTCACTAGCAGAGATGGTTACAAATATTTTTAACCGTTGTTGATGACTATTCCGAGGCGGTGTGGGTTTATATGCTTAAGGGAAGGATGATGTTTATGTTTCCATTGTTAACTTTACTCACATGCTATCAAATCAATTTGAACACAATGTCAAGATCTTTAGAAGTGATAATGGGACATAATTTGTCAATAATAAACTTCAACGTTTTTCCATGAAAGCGAATTTTACATCAAACCTCTTGTGTTTATACACCACAACAAAATGGTATTGCAGAGAAAGGAAACATAGGCATCTCCTTAATGTAGCTAGATCCCTCATGTGTGTGGGAATTACCTCTAAATCTTTGGTCCGAATGTGTTCTAACTGCGCCTATGTCATAAGCAGGTTGCCTCTTGATTCTGTCTGCAAGTCCCGTTCTTCCTTGTGTATGGGCATGACCCTTCACTCTCTCTCCTTAGAGTCTTTGGTCGCTTATGCTATGCCACCATTCTCAACATCTCGATAAATTTGGTAGTAGGTCCGAAAAAGTGTCTTTATTGGTTACTCAAATGAGAAGAAAGGCTATAAACTCTTGAGCCTTGAAACAAAAATATCTTTTACTCCGAGAGATGTCAAATTTTATGAAACTATTTTTCCTTCAAATGAAAAATTACGTGTCAAAACCTTTTGTTGAAACCTTTGTACCAAAAGATTTAAATCAAAAAATTTCTTTGACTCACAAATAAGTCCCAATGATGAAGGAGAGTGACATCCTATGATGATGGCACGGTGGTAAGTCATCCTACTAGGATTGACGAACCGGTTGCAACATCTATAGATGATAATACACCACGAGGGCAACATATCACATGATTCACATTCTGCGATGCGGTTTCGATCCTGGCGATACAACACCGATTCTCATTGAACAAGAAAGAGGCTTGCCACCATTCTCGCTAGAAGGTCAAACGAGTTTCCAAGTTGCCCGATAATCTTAATGACTTTATTATAGAAGGAAAAGTCAAATATGGTGTTGAAAAGGTTGTTAATTACTCCAATCTCAACAAAGATAATTCTTGCTTTACATCTAGTCTTAATAAAAGTATTGAACCTACATTATGAAGAAGTCATCCATGATAGTAATTGGGTTGATGCTATGAATTACGAAATTGAGGCCTTAAATGAAAACCATGCTTGGGATATAACCGATCTACCTCCTAATAGAATTCCTATTGGCTACAAATGGATATTTAAAATCAAATATAAAGCCAATGGTGAAGTTGATAGATACAAGGCTAGACTAGTTGTTAAAGGCTATAACCAAAGGGAAGGAATAGACTATGATGAAACCTTTTCTCTGTTGTAAAATGTCTCTTGTCGGATGCCTTATTGCTTTAGCCGTAAAAACAAATGGCCTCTTTTTCAACTTGATGTTAATAATGCTTTCTTGTATGGAGATCTTGATGAGGATATCTATATGACCATCCCCAAGGGTTCGTAATGAGAACAATAAGAATAAAGTCGTAAACTTGTCAAATCCCTATATGGCTTAAAACAAGCTCCCGTGAAATGGAATGAAAAACTTGTCGGTGTTTTAAAAGAAAATAACTTTGTTCAATCGCTAATGATCACTCTTTGTTCACCAAAACAGAGAATAACAAGTTTATTGCTCGCTTGTTTATGTGGATGATATTGTCCTTCTTGGAAATTGCACTAATGAGATAAACCGATTCAAAGAGTTCCTAAAACAAAGTTTCATATTAAAGACTTGGGAAATCTAAAATACTTTCTTGGCATTGAGGTTCTAAAAGCGGGAATGACATTTGTCTCTCCCAAAGAAAATATTGTCTTGAACTCCTCAAAGAATTTGGTCTCCTTGGGTGCAAACTGTGTCCACTCCTATGGAACCCAACTCGGTCCTTCCATACATTCCCTGCTTGATGACCCTTGCTTGTCAACATCATTGGTTATCGAAGTTACTTGGGAAACTTATCTATCTCACCCATACTAGACACGACATCTCATACTCGGTTCATTGTGCGGCACAATATATGCATTCCCTTTAAAGTCTCATCCGGAATGTGCCTCAATGTTCGAGATATCTAAAAGGAGCTCCGGAAAAGGTCTAAGGTACAATTTCAAGAACTCGAAAATCATCTTGAAGGATATAGTGATCTTGATTGGGCCAAATGCAAGAAAACCGGAAAATCATCACGAGTTATTGTGTTTTCTTTAATAATTGTTTAATCTCATGGAAAAGTAAAAACAAAACACTCTTTCAAAATCTTCCACGAGAAGCGAATATAGATCTATGTCTCTGCTGCTGTGAAATCATTTGGATTCAAAAATCCTAAAAGACCTAAAAGTTGATATCAATCTTCCTGTTGATCTTTTTGTGATAACAAATCGCTTTACAACTTGTTGTCAACCCTGTTTTCCATGAAAGATCAAAACACTTTGAAATTGATGTTCACTTCATCGGGGAAAAAATTGCTAGAGGTATTATAAATGCTAAAAGATTGGCTCTTCAAACCAAACTGAGACATACTCACAAAGAACCTCCTGTCTATCGGCATAAATTTTGTGTGAAAAATTGATATTGTTTGATATGTTTGCTCATCGAGTTAAGGGGAATGTTAAATTTTGGGTTGGTGTCTGTGGCAAACATATCATTCTATCAATTGCTAATGGCTTTCAAGTTGTGGCTTATTGCGGGATTAATTACGGGGTTTAACTCGGACAAAAGATTAAAGATTTAAAGTTCCAAGAATCTCATTTCTTTGAAGCCTTTCTTCGTTTCTGCGATGAGTCACTACTAGCCGTTAGAGGGTCTTAGTGTAACTTAATCTCTATTTAATAAGTCCCTTATCTAGGGTTAGACACACTTGAGTGTGCGTCTTTTGTATCACTCTCTTCTTCTCTCGGATCATTTCACCGATCTTGTCTTGTCTTTACATTCATATGATTATTGTCTCATTGACATTAATCTAATCTTGTAACATTTGGATACTATTAATCTAAGCTGACTATTGCAGCTTAGATCTGAATAAAGGTTCTATCATTCCTCTAGTGTTGCCTATACTTTCGAACACATTGCTAAAAAATGAAAAGGAAGAAACGTTTGAATGGTTATTTGAGCAATTCTTAGTGTGCATGTTTGAATAATATCCAGCTTCAATAATAACGGATCAGGATAAAGCAATTTGCAATGTAGTCCACAAATTTTTTCCAAACACTCGACATCGTTATTGTTCATGGCACATTAAGAAACACCAACTGGAACATCTTCGACCATTTAAAGCCCGTTATAGTGATTTCAATGAATCTTATTGAAAATGGGTAAAAAGTGACACAATAGAAGAATTTGAAACCCAATGGGATGTTATATATGATAAGTATAACCTCGAAAGTAGTAATTGGATGATGGAGATGTATGACCAACGAAAATATTGGGTTTGGTCTTTCTTGAAAGATTGGTTTGTTGCTGGGATGACAACAAGCGAACGAAGTGAGAGTATTCTTAGTCCGACAACAAGCATTTCAGATCATGAGGAGGTTTATGGAGGAGAAGTTAAGGTGCTGATTAGCTGTTTTTTTAGCATCAATATAGATGGTTACATGAAAGGGCTTTTGGAACAAGGTAAGCTATGAGTTGCTGATTCTGTGTGATGAATCACAACTTTGTAAGTGTCTTCTTAGTCCGACAACAAGCATTTGTGTAATAATGGTGAATCACAACTTTTTTAGAAGATTGGCAGCTTTCTGGAACTTATGAACCAATTAAATACATTGGTGCCTTTTTTAGTTCCTAAACATCGTTTGCATAATTATATGTGTGTCACCGTTCGTCTTTCAAGCTCTCCTTTCAGATCATGCATCTTAGAATACAAAATTTTGACAAGAATACAAAAGACGAGATAAGGATCCATTGGAAAGGAAAATAAGAATTCACACAAAATGAAAATGATAATGTTTGCACATAATGCTCATCAGGGATCCAATTATGTTGCTTTTCAAGTTTCTGTGTAACTATCAACATTTAAATCCTTTATTGTCCAAGATTGGCCTTCTCTGTAAATCGTTAAATGAATAATGTTACTCATAAATCAAAACCTATGAACTATGAAGCAAAATGATTTCCTTATTCACATATGAATTTTGATTGTCCTTAAACAATAAGATTCAGAAACTAATTAGCCTTTCTCTACGATTTGCAAAGCCGTATACCTTGCATAACCTCTTAAAAACTGAAATATGACATCAAAAACTTCTTTTTAGTTGCACTTTTTTTTATATATATTATCAATCACATTTGTCAGATTTACATATATTATCAATCACAAACTTCTTTTACTGAGACTTTTTTTTAATATAATTATTAGGTTCTCACGGAATGGATATTGACTTATCACTTAATTAACGCTCACTACAAATATTCGCTTTTCAAGACCATCAAAATTGATGCCACGATGCATGGACGTTTATTATATTAATGGTTACAAGCATATTATTTTATTGTATAATTGACTTATTACTTAAGCATAGTAGTTTATAGTATCATTGACTTTTACTTATTATTTATTTCAAAATATAATTCCGCCTGTTTATGTTCGTTGTTATTTCTTACTTTATTTACCCCACTTAATTTTTTGATGCATAATCTCTTTAAAAACCCCGTGATTTCACGGGCCAATAAGCTCGTTTAAGATATGATGAAGATGAGCAAACATATGTAATTTTATTTAGTACAATGTTGACAGTCTTCTCAATCCTAACATTTATCCTTTTTTTTTTTTTTTTTTCGTATTGTTAGGTGTTTTTGTTTTAAAAGTTAGTTCTAAACAAGTGCAACAAGGCGAGCTTCTATATGTACTTGTGACGTCGACAACATGTTGGACTCTTTGGAGTCGAGGTCGTTTATGTCGTCAATGTAATGTAAATGGTATATGCAAGAATTATCTTCAAAAGAGATTTAATATTCTCGATTCAAACTTCGGGTCGACTAGCTATTGAAATATAGGGGACTTAACTAACCACAACTCGATAGAAACTAAAAGTGGCTTTATGAAGTAGATTCTATTTATATATTTTCTTTTTACTAATTTTGTGGGTACTAATGTGACACCAAGCAAAGACCTCCTTTTCAATTGTTATAAGTAATTATAAAGTGCTACCGTTAATGTAGAAAATCAGTAATCATTCTAATTAGGGTTCTTTGATAAGAGCATTGGGTGTGGGCTTGTTGTGGCTCGCCATCATCCTAGGTAGAGGTGACATGGCACCTTGTCGTGGCTCTTCACCACCCCCCCTTGTCGTGGCTCTTCATACAAACCTCTTCGTCACCACGACGAGGTTAAATTTCTGACATATTTCTTTTTTCTTTTTTTTTAATTAGTATGGTTGTGTATGTGGGACCAAAATGAGTAAGTTGAGGTTTGTTGTGAGTGAGGGGGTGTTTGTTGTGGTTAATTGTGGAGGTTTGTTATGGTGATGTGGCGGTGGCGTGGCGGTGATGAAGAGGTGTTACCTCTTCACCACACCCTACTCTAAGGTCGCCCAGAGGGATTCAATCCCCTCATTTTCCCCGCCACGCCGCCTTTCTCTCTCCACGACCTTGAGCGATTAGGTGCCCAGTAAGTAGGCGACCAAATTCAATTTTTTTTTTTTTTTTTTTTTTTTTTTTTAAAAACATTTTTAACACAAAATAAAATTTCATTAATAATTAAACGTTACATAATAATTCAAATAAAATTAAAACACTACAAAACTTATTAAAACATTACAACACTTATTAAAAATCTAGGTTGTGGCGTGCCTTGATCGCCTCTTTGAGTTTCTGCTTTGTTTGGCGTTCTATTGCGAGCAAAGATTCGCCGATTGGCGTGCAATAGAACATGAGATCTGCATCATATTTCTTTTGATCCTCTAATTCAACTTTTCGTTCTTCTAGTGCCAATATTTTGTCTTCCCTTGCTTCTCTTTTTTGCTGTAGCTCCAACTCGATTTGCCATTGTTCCAGCTCTTTCTTCTTCAAACCATAGTGCGGAGTCCGCCACTCCTTCTTCCGCCTCGAATGCCTTGGACTTGATCTTGCCCCATTTCTCGGCAACACCTTCCATAATCATAGCTTTCAAGACCAAGATTTCTTTTATTCTTCTTTGCGGCATCACGACCAATTGGTCTATTAGGCATAGACGAAGGCACATCCGAGTCGGTTGAAGTCCTTGCTTTTGCGACCCTCATCTTGGCTTAAAAAGCGGCATCTCATTATCCTTCCAAGCGAATGGTCCTCAAAATCGCCAACAATGCTCCAAAACAAACGGATGACCACACACTAGTTGGTATTCATCACACGCTCGTGTATAAATGGTGAGGTCATTCTCACCACTGTAATTCGACAAAGATTGTTGTAAATGGCACAAAAATGACCAACTCTAGGACTAATCCTATTTTTCCACTTTGTAATGATAGAGTTGTACGTTCTTTCTACAAAGAACCTCCTTCTCAAAGTATGTAATGACTTTCTCGCCAAAATCCTTTAGCATTTTGGTTGTTTCCGATACACTATTCTCGGATATATCACACCAAGCGTTGCCTGGCGATCTCTTCTTTTTGACCAAAGCGCCGAATCATTCTTGCCTTCTTTCTCGACTACCTTCTTCTTCGCCTTAGTAGCTCGTTTCTTTGGTTTGACCGTGACGCCTCTTCTCGACATTCTTCTTTCTACGTCATCAAGGTTAACCGAATTGTGATACGATCAATGAGCCGAACCGGTACCCGAACCGTGATACTCTTGAGCCGGATAACCCGATCCGGTTCCAGTAGTTGGTCGTCGAAATCAAAACCCTCAAGATTGATACGGTTAACCGGAGAATATGTTTGATAATTTGAATATGAAGACGTTGATGAATCCATTGTTGGACGGTACACAGATTCGTGTGACCCATAATTGGTTGCTTCGACGGGAGTAGCTTTGTTGTTGTTGTTGGTAGTGGATGTTTTGTTGCGGTGGAACAAATGGACGATTCATACTAAATGGATTGTTAGGTTGTTGTTGTGGAGCTTGTTGGGATTGATATTCGAAAGCGGGGGTTGAAATTGATTATTGGTGAGACACGTTAACCGGAAATTCGGATCCGTGATAAAATATCTTTGGACGTTTTGTGCCAAACAGGATTTTCGCCTTTGGTTGGTGATGTTTTCTTAGACATTTTTGATAAAGAGGATTGTGAGATTTTTGATAGAGAGGATTGTGAGATTTGTGAGTTTAGTGTGTAAGTATGTTGTGTATTTATAGGGTGGTTTTAATTGTATTTTTTTTTTATTTATCTCAAACGGTTATGTTTTTTTTTTTTTTTTGGATTGCAACGTAAACCTTCAAACGGTAACATGGTTTGTCTCGATCGGCCAAACGATTGATATGTGTAAAACTTGCAGCGATCGACATGTCTCACAGCAACTCGATCGATAGGCGATCGATCGCCAACATGCTCGATCGATAGGCGATTACCCCTTATTGGGGCTAGCCTAAATATATGTTAGCTCTTACTTTGCCTTTTATGTTGCCATGTGGCTTTTCTTAATCGATTGATATATTAGCTTTTCAACTATTCATAATTGCATATGGTTTGTGAGCCACAGATGTTCCTAAGAAAGTATCATGGTGCAATTTTAACGTGTACTTCACAAGTTAATATGAGTTGGTTGCGACCATTTATTCATGTTAATTGCCTTTCTAGCACACATTTTTAACACTGATAAAAAGATTCATAACATGATACAAATCATAATAAATGTAAACAACAATTTGGGTACTCTTATGTTTTGACATTGAACTATATCTTCAAATGTCAATTTTATCAAGTACAATCATTTTTTTTAATCAACATACTTTTCATTAAAACAAACTTTATAACGATTCTGATAAGATGACGATAAGCAGGCGATAATGTTTACGCCGCCACCCTTTTGAATTAAGAAACCAATTCTACTAAAATGAAATTTTATGACTTGGGGTCGAAAATTACTTTCAGACAACCGTTGAACCCTGGTTAAAACTCCACAAACAAGTTTGTGAACCCAAATGTATCAAAAGAAGGGGAATACGTGTTGATTCTCTAAACAAACTTTCGTGTTTAAGACTTTCTTTCGATTCCGCTTTCAACCCCGCTTGTCCCGCAACAAATCATTTTTATTTATATTTTAAATGAAAAAGATGCAAAAGCTCAAGTATAACTCAGGTCTTACACAAGTTACAAATAAAAAAAGATAGGCAAGAAAGATTCGCACATTTATATCCATTGATCTCATTTTTGAAAGCATCCAACGCTCAAAACCGTCGGTCCTATCTTTTTCACTATAACATCTTGTTTTACGAACACTTGTCCTTGAAAACTTTCTGAAGCTGTCCCTTTTACTCACTTAAAAAGTACCAACTCCTTCCCTTTCCCAAGTATTTATATACTACATCGATCTCATTTAATAAAGCATCAAACAAAACCCCACAAATCACTAACTCCCGCAACTTCCTCATTTTTTTCTTCTAGCATCTCCAACAAACAACAGGTCCGTTGTTATTATATATTTTGCTATTCTGTTATTCGACATTTTTATTTCAGTGTACATTTTTTGTGTGTTCCAGATATATTGTGATTATTAATTAGTTTGTGGTGATATTTACAGTACTGATGAGTAACAACGGTGTTATCCATTCGAAAGCTAAGAAATCACTTGCTCTTAGCAAACATCCTACTTACTTGGAGGTAATTTCATTAAGTATAAAATGTTGTCATATTGCTTATTTGATTTCGCCTTTATATTTCATAATCCCCAATTTTCCTACTTACTTTGAGACTTATGGGCAGTATATAAGTTTATCATATCCTAATGAACTTATATAATTACTCAAGTCTCAATATAACCCGAAGAACAAATAAACAACAAACACCCCCTAATTTAGATGTGTTTACAGATGGTAAGTAATGCGATAGTGACGTTGAAGGGACGTAACGGGTCGAGTCCGTATGCGATTGGGAAGTTTATTGAGGAGAAGCATAAGAACCAGCTGCCTGTCAACTTTAAGAAAATGTTGTTGACTCAGCTGAAGAAGCTAGTTGCTAGTCACAAGTTAGTTAAGGTCCAAGCTTCTTACAAGCTTCCTTCAGCCGCTAAGCCGAAGCCCAAAGCAACTGCTAAAAAAGCTCCAGCTAAGAAGAAACCAACTGCAAAAACGAAACCGGCTGCTAAGGCTAAGCTGGCTCCAAAAGCCAAACCAGCCGCAAAGGCGGTTACCAAGAAAGCTCCGGCAAAGAAGAAACCACCTAAGGCCAAACCAGGTTCAGTTAAGGCGGCTGCTAAACCTAACCTGACTCCAAAGTCATTTGAGGAAGCTGCGGATATCCTTGGTGGTAAGCACAATATAGTAACTTGTTGCTCACGTCTTTAGGTGCCAATTTTAACCTCTTCACCTATGTTATAAATGGGTCGATTTGGGTTATGCTAAATTTAAAACTGGCTAACTAGATTTAAGTCAAATGGAAACGGGTTAAATAAAAATATCTTTTGAACTTAGTAGCTTCAAATAGAAACACTTGAATAGAGGGACACAACCCGAACACAAATTTACGAGGTGCATATAAGAAAAACTAAACAATAGTAGATACACTATTATTTTGGGCCGGGTACATTTAAGAAAAATATAGGTTGTTAATAAAAATTAACACTACACTACAAAATTCCATGGGTGTCCCATGGACCCCGTGACCCACTCTGGCTCCCTGCCTGCTTGTGAATAGAGGTGCCAATTTGAGACCCATTAGATAAGTACAATTATATAACAGTTACCCCCCAATGGATCTAGGCGGGTCAAAAAAAGAAACACTTTTTTTCCCTTTTTTAATACCCGTGATCTAACCCGACCGACCCATGAATTTTGCCACCTCTAGTTGTGAATGACGAAGTTGATTAGTTCGACCTTTATAAAAAGTTTTTAAATTAACCCAACCAAGTTTGTATATAGTGTCCTTTCCTTCTAAGGATCTCATTTTCGATTTGTACATTGTATATATGAAGTTAGCAGAAGTAAGTTGAAGCGCATTTGCACAAGTCTTGGTATTAAGGGGTGGCCATATACTCCTAATAAAAGTGATTCCTACTCCTCGAATTTTCGGGATCTAATGAACATAATCCTGCGACCCATACCGAACATGCTATGTATAGTTCCACACGTGTAGAAACAATTACGATTGATGGACTTGGACAACCCAAAACAACCTTAAAAACTTGGTGAAACCTTTGACTATCAAGGCAACATACAAAGAGGATATTGTGAGGTTTCCATTCATACTACGGATGGATTAACAAACTTGAAAGAGCATATTGCAACAAGATTTCCGCTCAAGCTAGAAAGCTTTAGGCTAAAATATGAAGACAAAGATGGCGATATGATATTGATTGCTGTGTGATGATATAGATTTATCGTGAATGATTTTAGACGACCGAGACAGTCACACTCGTCATAAGACTCGTGGTTTGCACCTTGTTAGTTAATCGATTTACCAACGACATTTTACACTAAATATGGGGCAACATCAAATCTTTGCATCAAATCTTCAAAGCGTTAGATTAACAGTTATTAATACTATCAAGAAAAGGTTTTGGTGATGTAAGTTTGGTAACGCGTCCATGTAATCAATGGATGAAAGTATTAGTAAATGAAGTTTCTTGCTAGTGATAAGTTAGTTAACGTCAAATCTGCTTATAAGTTGCCGTCTGGTAAATATTGGGTTAATCCCAATCGACCCATCACAATACCCAAAACGGTCAACCAAAAGTCAAACAAGAAAGTCAGAAGTCAACAAAGACAGTTTTTTCTGGCAGTTACAAAACAGTTACAAAATAACTGTCATAACTGTCGGATGGGTGAACCATCACAACGGTTCATTGTACCCATTCATTTAGTATTTATACTTGGAACATAAATTGTATGAACATGATGACAAATTAGTAGAAATAAAAGTCTATTTCATTGTATTTGGTATATTTTGATTAAAGATCCAGAAAAACGGGCCAACAATTGGTATTAGAGCCAAAATCATCATATACCAAGGCTTTTCATACCCTGTTCTTGAATCAAAACACAACTCAGTCTCGGTAAAAATTTCTGCAAATTCAGTCGAACACAATAATCACGAAATCATTTTATTGTGTTGTTTTTTCATCAAAGAAACCATTTTTTCCGTCACCAAGGTACCAATCACAAAGTGATTAGTTACCGGCATAAAAAATAAAGGCTTCTTTTTTATCATTTGCAAAACCCAGACGAGTCGGATTCAAAACAAAGAGGAAAAAACCATATACCAGAAGTCATCAAATTAGGCGAATTAAAGATTCAAATTAGAACAAACACACCTGTTCATAAAAGGAATCGAGCCTAGAAGGATCAATTGAGTAACAATTGATTCATTTGCATACTCCAATCATCAAATTTCTCACGGATTAGAAAACCCCAAATCATTCGAAACCCTAGGTTTCGATTGGAGGATTAATAGTGCTCGCGAAGAACACCCAACACCGGAGAAGAAGAAGAGACGTTCAAACACAGCCATAAACAGGCGGTTAACCATCGATATTGGAGAAGGAGAAGAGAACAGACCATTCCCAAAAAAGAGGAGAGGGACAAATACTCTCAGTCTCTCAAGAGACGTGTGTTTTTTTTTATCTCAAACTAAAGGAGATAAGAAACAAAAGAATAAAGGGAGACGTATACAACTAAGGGCCACACAAAAAAAGAATTTTATTATTAGGGCATCGAGTTAGACCATCAACCCCTCCAGGTTCTAAAAGATTACAAATACCACCTTTCATTTTTACTTTATATATTACTTTGATATATATTGTTTTTATTTTGATAAGTTATCTTAAAATTAGAATCTTATCATATTTTTGGATAGTATATCTAACCTAGTGATTACACCGCTTAATATCTTGATTAGGAATAATTTTAAGGAATAATTAACCTTAGGTTATTCGTTTTAAAATATATAATCTCGAGGATAGTTTTGGATTTAAAACCGGTCATATAAAGTTTTATAGCCTATAAAGAAAAATAAAACATTTTCAATGACCTCGTGTTACATTTTTGGAGATATTTTTATTGTCAATAAATTTAAAATATGACGAAAGGAAGTGAAATAAGGAACCTAGTACTAATATTACAAATAGTACACCCAATTTCAATGCCCAATCCTAAAGCCCGCGAATTACTCATTATGGGCAATTGAATACAAATCATTCTCGGCGAATGATTTATGGAAACAATAGAGCCGATCAATCGACTTAACCCGATAAGAAAAAGACAAAACCGCTATTGCTTTCCTTTATCAAGCCTTACCCGAGGAACAATTACTTCAAATAACAAAGCACAAAACCGCTGAAGGACATTTGAAATGCTTTGAAAACTAGACACGTTGGCGAAGACGAGTTCAACAAGAAGACTACAAACACTCAAATCGATTTTGAGATGTTACAAATGAAGGAAGGCGAGACAATTGACACCTTTGCTACAAAACTAACAACACTCGTAAACAAAGCCGCTAGTCTAGGACATACCATAGAAGATGAAACCTTAGTACGGAAACTACTAAATGTTTGTGCCGATAGGTATCTCGCAAATAGTCGCATCTATAGAACAATATTCGACCTAAGTGAAATGACTATGGAAGAAGCAATTGGGAGACTCAAGGCGCACGAGGAAAGAATAAAGTTTAAGAAGAATAAAGACAATAACGATCAATATAAGTTATTGTTTACACATCATAACAATAACATTACTCACTAAGACTTTGTGAAAAATGTGGACATGATTTGTTATGAGGCCAAGAAAACAATTTCAAGGAAAAATCAAACAGCAACTCAAATAAATTTACTCATGATAAGAGTAAGGTGATGTGTTTTAAATGCAAGGAGTATGGGCATTTTGAAAACAAATGTCCATCAAAGAAAGAAGAACAATCTAATCTCATTGAAGAAGATTTAGAACCAACATTGCTTATGGCAACTGTTGAAGAAGAACCAAGAAAATATGATCAGCCCGGAATTAAGGAAGATCACAACAATGAAGGTGGAAATAACCAGAAGAACATGATCAACCTGGACTTAAGGAAGATCACAACAATGAAGGTGGAAATAACCAGAAGAACGTGATCAACCTGGACTTAAGGAAGATCACAACAATGAAGGTGGAAATAACCAGAAGAACATGATCAACCTGGACTTAAGGAATATCACAAAGGTGGAAATAACCATATCAACATCAACATGGTCAACCTGGACTTAAGGAAGATCACAAAAACAAAGGTGGAAATAACCATAAGAATATGATCAACCTGGACTTAAGGAAGATCACAAAGGTGGAAATATCACAAAGGTGGAAATAACCGGATCAACATGGACATAATGAAGATCACGAGAAGAAAAGGTGGAAATAATCAAGGAAAATTGATCTACCGGATATAAGGATGATCACAAGCACTACAAGAAATTAAAAGCTCGGATGGGTGGATTTAACCGGAAGATGAATCAAGAAGACTTAAAGACCTACGTTGCGACGATTGTGATTAAGGGGAGAATATTGGGTTAATCCCAATCGACCCATCACAATACCCAAAATGGCTCAGTAAACCAAAAGTCAAACAAGAAAGTCAAGTCAACAAAGGCAGCTTTTTTCGGCGGTTACAAAGCGATTATAAATAATCATCATAACTGTCGGATGGGTGAACCATCACAACGGTTTATTGTACCCATTCATTTAGTATTTATACTTAGAACATAAATTGTATGAACATGATGACAGATTAGTAGAAATAAAAGTCTATTTCATTGTATTTGGTATATTTTGATTAAAGATCAAGAAAAACGGGCCAACAGTAAAATCACTATGTGTGAAAGCAGGTGAACCTTTTATGTAACAGGTGTTTAATCTTTTTGAAGTGTTCCCGTTGTTATATTGAATATGGGGTAATGTTTAACAAAAAAAATTCCTTGATGCAAGTTTTCCTTTACCAACCCTTTTATTGTTTTTAGAGATCTTTGCAAGTGGCAACTATTATCTCGCCTCCTTATGTGGTTGATGGTTTTTTTCTTTCTTTTGACTAAAAAGGCTTACGGTGTGCCTTTGTTCAAACGACAAGTAAAGCATCTAATATATAGCAAATGATTGTGCAAATTATTTAGCCGGGTTCGGTTTGATTTTTTCTTTTTAACTTCTTAAGTAGATTAGGTTCGTAAATTTCTTTTGATTGATATTTCATTTAACTAATGGTACATGGGATTGTGATTCTTAGATATGTAACGATACTTGAGAAATTTATATATGCCCACTACATTTTTATGAAATGTCACTCCTCTGTTAATATTTTATCAAGCTTAAGTTAGGCGATTCTTTGAATTTCAACGATACTAACAATGTAATGTCTTCTATTTTGTTGCGAGGCTAATTGTTGAAGCATAACCAAGCGGGATGGATTCAACGACTCTCCTTGGCGTTAGTGGTCTTCTCGAGCCCTAGTAGACCCGTCAACAAAGAGAACTCGTTAGGAGTGGACCCGAGGCCGTAGCCCGGGTCCACCTCCGACAGTCAAGTTAGTATCACGATGTAGCATATCAAAGTTAGTTAGGGTTAGAGATAACCGTCATGTATATATAGGACATGGATTAGGGTTTAGGCGTAGAGTGGGCGTTTGTCTTGGGGCCGACCCATTCTTGGCCCGGTCCGGACCATACGTCCACAAGCCCCCAAGTCTAGTATGAGATAGCGCATGGCTATGTTATGCTATACTTAAGTTCGATGGCAGCGTGGGTGAAAGTGGATCCCGTATCTCGCATCCCGGATGAGGCGTACCTTTTGTACCGATAGCGGCGCAACATGGTACGACGTAAGACGTGCTTACATGTGCAGTGCATTGCCAGACATTACATCCGTCTTTACAACCGACGGAGGGCGTCTCCCTGCGGCAAGATAGTGCGAATATTTAAATCCGTCTTTGTACCGAGCTTGCGTTACGCCCAAATATACTGCGCGATGCATACGAAAACAGTGGTAGTATATACCACGGTAGCCCCCAAGTTTGATGGTGCTACTGGTGTAGGAGCATTAAACTTATTTAATCTGCGAAAACACCGAATGCAAAGATTAAAAGTATATGTCGCGAATCGCGAGATATAAAACCGAATGAAGTGAAACAATAAACGACACATAGCATGAATAATATATTGCGCATAGCATAAATAATATATAGCACATACGAGAAGTGGCAGTGCGCACCCGTCGTGGGATGCGTACCGACGAAATAATTAATTGTTATTTTTTTTTATTATTTTTTTTAATGTATAAAATAAAAACTCGGATGGATGTACCGTGACCGCGACGAATAGACGCAGATGGATTTATCGTAACCACATAGACTCGAACGTTTATGGATGATCGCATATGTTTATACCACGGCCTTTGGTCCAGTGCGCTCATGGCGATTGACTAGCATCGTGGTATTCGCGCGTACGCATTCTCTGCGAAGATGTCTGAACGCACGGCCTAATGCGGGTAGATTTATCGCGACTGCGTTGTTCGAGCGCGAACAGGCGTACCAACCGTAAAAACAGTATCTGCGCGAATTAATTCGCGGCTAATAAAATAGAATAACTCCGATCGTGCGGATATTTTCTTAGGTCCAATCGTGAGGACTAAAAAATAAAATAGATCCGATCGTGCGGACTTTTTTCTTTTTATCTATCGTAATAAAAGAAAAGACTTATTCGTAAATAATGATCATAGATTTGACGTGATATTTTAACGTGATAATTTAATTTGACCATAAATATGTTTTCATGCAAAGATTTGACCATAAATAGGAATGGGTCAAATACCAGTAATATCTTGACCATAAAGTTATAAAGCAAATAAAGCAAATACATAACGTAATGTTTATTCCACGTTTAGATTTGACATCGTAGGATGCTTTTAAAGATGCTTTTAAAGTGATATTATATTCACACTTTAGAAATTGATGCAACATCTTGTAATGGTCTCACGATGCAAGATACTATAATATATTCACACATATTATAATGGTTCTACGATAGTAGAATACAAAGGTTTTAGAGTTACCGACTTTAGAAATTGATTTACGCTTCTGGTAATATGAGAACACGAAACATAGTTTATTCGTGGTCCCACGGATGGCGCCAACTTGTTGAAGCATAATGCGGCGCGGATGGATTCAACGACTCTCCTTGGCCGTTAGTCGCCTTCTCGAGCCCTACTAGACACATCAACAAAGAGAACTCGTTAGAGTGGACCCGAGGCCGTAGCCCCGGGTCCACCTCCGACGGTCAAGTTAGTATGCGATGTAGCATATCAAAGTTAGTTAGGGTTAGAGATAACCTGTCATGTAAATATAGGACATGGATTAGGGTTTAGGCGTAGAGTGGGCCGCTGTCTTCCGGGCCTGACCCATTCCTGGCCCAGTCCGGACCATACGTCCACTCTAATAACTATGAGATTATTCTTGCACGTGAAGTCAAACAACATACTTGGACTTTCCCATGGGCTCCTTTTTGGTCATCTACAATCGGTTGGTCTTAATTTCCCATATACATAAGCGAGGTTCTTTGTCGGTGAGAGGCTTTAAGCACGAAGAAAAGAGATTAATGGAGTGGCATTCATTGCAAGTTTCTCGATTGATCGAGTTTGTTAGTTTGTAACATTGTGTTAATTTTGTGACATGACATCGAAAATATAATGGACGATTAATTATGCGGGACATTGAAGGAAGATCGACCGATATTACACCTTATATGGTCATTGCTCTTGGTTCACTCTTTACATTTGCCACTACACTAGAACAGAGGACAAGGGAGATGTGTCATATGTTTGGGGAAAGAGGTGAGCCTTTTGCATTGTCTTTACTCTCTAATAATATCGTAACTTTTGAAAGAAAAAATTTGAAACCCATAGTATGAAACTATGGAAGGTGTGAATCTTTGTATCATCCGATTTCTTAGTTTTTAAAACCATATTAATCTATAATATCATAGTTAAGTATCTGGTCTGTTATAATCACTTGCATCTACCGTGCAATAATATTCTATCCTAGGTCTATGAATCTACTAAATGTATCTTAGTTATGTATACTTCAAGTTTCTATATGGTAAAGAAACTAAGCACGAGAGCGGACAATTACGGTTTTGGATTAAACACGAAAAATGGTTCATTACCACAGTACTTTTGAAATGTTTGGTGATTTTGAGTAATGTTATAGTTATTATGTGATATTAATCTATTCTAAGGGACTGCAGTTATACATTTATACTTAGTAATGTTTATTATTCCTGAACCTGGAGAGTTTTATTTGTGGACATAATCTCAGGTAATGCATTAATGGAACTTAAAAAGTGTGAAACTCTTTTATTATAAACTTTAGAACATCACAAGTTCATTATTATAAACTTTAAAAGTGTGAATAAGAAACTTGGTACAAGTTTTACAGTGTTTATTATTACTTGATCAGGCATTGTGAACAAATATGACCATGCTAAACATGTTTACAAAATTCCTTGATTTTATTTTGTATTTTTGTAACACCCCAACCCGACAAGGGTCCGAGCATCACATTATGGGGTCAAATCAGAACATACATGCAAACGGAAGACTTACAAAACCAAATCATGAAACCATGACCCAAAGATATAACCCAAAAGATTACAATTACAAATGAAACAACAGAAAATCAAAATATAAAATTCCAGAATCATAAGTCCGCAAAAATAGGGTAACTCTAGGGTCAGTCTCTAAGCGCTCCTACTCTCGACTCTCAATCCCAGCATCCCGCTAAAATACCTGCCGCCAAAGAAAAGAAAGTGCGGCTGAGCTTAAAAAGCCCAGTGAACAGATATAAACAATATAGTAACAGATAATCAAAATGAGAAAGGGACCCAAATCATGTCAACACAAAGAAAGGAAAAGAGCCTGCTGAGAATATGTCAGACGAAACAGAATATGAAACGCATATGAGAAAAGTCTCAAAGCAGTACATAAAAATATCATAGGATCGGTGCTGCGCCGGTGCCTAAGCATGCCACATGAATAGGCCAAATAATCATATCACAATTTATATACCGTCAAATCCAAAGTTGTACATGGAGTAGCTAGCTCACAATGTACGAGAATGTGATGGGGTGTAGGGAACACACCAACCAATCACCGAATCTGAATCTGATACAAATTTCTAGGATGCATCCATACGCTCCTCGCAAAACAAATCATAATGGCCAAAGCATATACAAAATGGGAACGGGGACCAATCACACCGCCCAGATAGTGTCATGCCACGGTGCCTCATGACATGGCCATGGTACCTCCATGGCTAGGGATACTGATCTGATCGGGCAATACAAGAGCAATCATAATCATATCAAATCAAATATCGAATCGAAACATATCATATCAAATCTTGAACAAACATATCATATCAAATATCGAATCGAACATAACATATCGATCATCGAATCGAAAATATCGACGGATAACCAACGAATATCAAAAGAAGCTCAAATATCGAACGAATAACAAAACGAATATCAAAGGTAATAACGGATAATCATATCAATGGTGCCCTTCATCGAAAAGGACGGAATATCGTACTAATATTTACGAACAAAGAATGTTTTAGAAGAAGAGGCGAATATCCGTACCTTAGCAAATGAAAGTAAATGGAAATGTGAGCACGAAGAAATAACGTCACGTCTTCTTCAATGAATCTACACGGATTACGTTCAGTATAATACTTATTAGCCATCTAAGTTATAACGGATTCATTGCTTATATAAATCGTATTAATATTTTAGAGTTAAATATAACAACTTATTATAATTTAGAATTTAAAGTGTAATTGATAAAAGTTTAGGGTTATTAGTGACAAGTATTTTAAACATAAAAACTCAATATTATTATTTTGATAGTATAAGGTATAATGTGTTAATAGTAATAGTTCAAGATTTGCATGTGACCAATTCTTAAATATGAGGGTTGAAAGTGAAAATAGTCAATGTTAAACATGCAACAAAATGAAAGCATATTAGGCGTACAGTAGCATCTTTCAACATACTCTTTTTTTCTCTATTTTCTTTTATATATCTCGACATGCCAACTTAATCTTCGTTCGCGGTTTAAACGACTAACCAACACGACTAATTAAACACCCGTGACTATTAACCCCCAACTCGACTTACCTAACACACTTTTAAAAACCCGTACAACTTATCCGTTAATTCCGCGATCAACCTTGAAATCACTCCCACAAGACCATGTGTAACCCATTTTTTTTCTTTCATATATCAGTTTGCATACCATCTTTTACCCCATGATTCATGTCTATTATATTGAATGACTTATAAATAATCCATGTCAAAGTCTCCATATCATGTAATTTATATAATTGTTTCATGCGTGCATACACCAGTATTCACATTTAACCCACATAACTCATTTTCGAACATCATATATATTATTTTTTGTCAAGATAGCATGCACACTTAACCTGATATAACTCTTCACACTACAGAACACAAACGAACCATGCATGCAATCTATTTTCATATTTCAAAACTCCATTTTAATATCTAAGGTCCAAGTTATAAATTTAACGTCAGTAAGCATGCATATTCATTTTAAGTTTCATGAAACTTTACATGTTTTAAAATTGAATCAGATTCATCATTGATGGTGATTTAGTTTTAGATATACCTCTTGAAAGAATGACAAATCAAAACCAAAACCGAACACAGGTGCAACACCACTTCGAACACTAACACCAGAATTTTACGATACGCGGTCGAAACTCAAGACCCCGACGTAACCCAAACTTCTACCCAATCACGAATAATAAACCTCCAGCGAATTGAAACCAAAACTGGAACTCATGCACGAACAGATCGAACCAAATCCAAGCATGAACCACAACCCGAGCCGAACTCGTACCAGAACAACAAAATGGAAATCATGGACAGAACACGGCCCAGAAACAAGCAATACTATCGTGAAACCAAACTTGTTTCTTCTACTCTCCGATGTCGTATATTTGCAGAGGTAGAGAGTGTTGGTTTGGAACTTATGTAGGTTTTATTTGAGATTATGAAAGTATATACGGAAGATGTTGTTATATGTGGAAGATGTTGTTATATGGGTAACTTATGCCAACCAACTTGTCGAAATAAGTGGGATATGGAGAATGATACGTATGACCGAGCAAACATTTGACCAATTGATTCTAATGATAATGACGTGGGTTCATTGTTTAAATTCTTCATATCATACATACATAGTATTATAATATATTATATGCATGTAGTTAGTATTAGTACATTTTAAATGTAGGTACTGATATGAATCGTGTCTCTTTTTAGCTATACTTACTAATACGAGTATTAGAATTTTAGGGTGTTATAATTTTTATGTAACTATGGGATGGATCGGTAGAGTTATGTGCCATGTCACTAATCTCGTACAAATATCGTTTTGGTAGCATACACCAATTAGTTGTTGATGGGCCTAATGCCGAGGGCTGAGCTGATTTACTAGGCCTAAGACTAGCCTCAAAAGATGTAAGATCGTCATTTTATTATGATATAATGCTCCATTTGCAAACAGGCTTTGGCTTATCATTTGCTGCACAGTGTTGGTTAGTAGAACACAATATTGATTTGTGAAAGAGTATATTGAATTGCTATTGAATGCGGGAACAATGGCCCTATTTATATATGAATTACAATGAGTTAAATATAGAAGCTAATAAAGGATTGGTGGAATGGTCGGAATTCCTTTGATTGCTCCTTGATTGGCTCATCTCTTTATGTTTCGTATTCTCGCTAAAGCGGAAATGATGTTGACCGATCCGTCAATCTTTCTTTTCCAACACTCCCCTCAAGTTGAGTTGTGGGATTTCAAATTCAACTTGCCAAGGCACTTGAAAAACATCTCAGTTCCTACCGCCTTTGTCAGTATATCAGCCAGCTGGTCTATGGATCTCACAAACGGTAGTTCGATGATTCCGGCTTCTAATTTCTCTTTTATGAAGTGTCGATTAACTTCCACATGTTTTGTTCTGTCATGTTGTACGGGATTTTCAGAGATCTGGATTGCAGCTTTGTTGTCACACATAATCTGAGTGCTTTTGTGTGGGGAAAAACCAATTTCAGAAACAAGCTTTCTTATCCACAATGCTTCTGCTACTCCATTGGCTATACCTCTGAACTCAGCTTCAGCGCTTGATAGTGCAACCACCTTTTGTTTCTTACTTCTCCATGTAACCAGGTTTCCTCCTACGAGAGAGAAGTATCCTGAAGTCGATCTTCTTTTATCTTTGTCTCCAGCCCAGTCGGCATCTGTGTAAATCTGAATGTCCAAATGTCCGTTTGATCCGAACAGTATTCCATGACCTGCGGTGCCTTTGAGATAACTGATAATTCTTATAACTGCATCCATGTGGGCAGCCTGGGGTTGGTGCATGAACCGACTTACAACCCCAACAGCATATGCAATGTCCGGACGAGTGTGTGACAAATATATCAGTTTTCCCACTAATCGTTGATACCTTGTTTTATTGACTAGTTCAGCGTTTTCTTCCATAAACAGCTTTTGGTTTTCCATCGTCGGCATGTCATCTGGTTTGCAGTTGACCATTCCTACTTCTGCTAGGAGATCTAGTATGTATTTTTTCTGACAAATGAATATTCCTTTTGGTGATCTTAAGACTTCAATTCCAAGAAAATATTTCAGGTTCCCCAGATCTTTCATCTCAAATTCTTTAAACAACCCGTCTCTTAGTCTTTTAATTTCTTCTTTATCATTCCCAGTGATCACCATATCGTCAACATAAATGATTAAACAGGTTACAAGATCTTTTCTCCTTTTGAGGAACAGAGTATGATCTGAGTTGCTTTGTTTGAAACCATACTTCTTCATCGCCATTGTGAATCTGCCAAACCAGGCTCTTGGAGACTGTTTCAGCCCATACAAAGATTTCTTCAATCGACACACCTCTCCAGGTTTGAACTGTTCTAGAAAACCAGGAGGAGCTTCCATGTACACTTCTTCTTTTAATTCTCCGTGTAGGAATGCATTTTTTACATCAAATTGGTGAAGTGGCCAACCTTGGTTAGATGCTACGGACAGAAGAACTCGTACTGTGTCCATTTTTGCTACTGGAGAAAAAGTTTCTGAGTAATCAATCCCGTAGGTCTGAGTGTATCCCTTCGCGACTAAGCGTGCTTTATATCTTTCAACTGTCCCATATGGTTTGTATTTAACCGTGAAGACCCACCGACATCCTACTGCCTTTTTTCCTTGGGGCATATTACATTTTTCCCATGTTTCACTCTTCTTTAGTGCTTCCATCTCATCATCCATAGCTTTCTTCCATTTTACAGAGTTTAAGGCTTGTTCCATGCTTGAAGGAATTTCTTCTGAATACAGGCTCGCAGTGAAAGCCTTTGCATTTTCTGACAGGTTTCCCTCTGCTATGCTAGCCATCTGGTACTTGACTCCTTTAGTGATCTTTTCTGGAGAGTATCGTTTCGCTGGAATTCCCCTGGTTGATCTTGCTGGAAGGACTCGTAATCCTTGTGTTGTATCCTCTTCATGTTCCTGCACACTTTCGGAAGTAGGATCTTGGATATCATCTGCATCATTTCTATCCAAGTTTTCTGATGATTGAGGGTTTTCATTTGAATTGTTTGGTTGAGAATTACTTACCTCAGATATCATTTCAGGAAGAGGATTTTCGGGAGTACTTGTGGTATCCTCTTGTTGTTGGAACTTGGTGATGTGGTACTGTGATTTTGGATTTGGACATCATCTTCAATAGGAGCAGAATGATTCAAATGATTCAACCAACTCAGGGTGTCTCTTTGTTCCTCCCCCTGACCCATGTGTTGGGTTGGGTAGTAGTACTTTGTTTCAAGAAAATCACAGTTCATGGAGGTGAACATGCGACGTGTCTGTGGGTCATAGCACCTGTATCCTTTTTGATTTACCCCATACCCCATAAAGACACATTTTTCAGCACACGGATCAAGTTTGTCTCTGTGGGTTTTTGGAACGTGGACATAAACAGTGCACCCAAAGACTTTTGGTTGGAGTGTGAGAGGTTGAGGGATTGTGGTATGTTCAGAGAGGGTTTCTAATGGGGTTTTCATTTTCAGAATTTTGGTTGGAAGGCGATTGATCAAATAGGTAGAAGTGGCAAGAGCTTCAGGCCAAAAATATTTAGGAACATGCGACTCAATTATGAGTGCTCTCGTCATTTCTAAAAGGAGTCTGTTTTTACGTTCTGCAACACCGTTTTGTTCGGGGGTAGACACGAGGTTTGATGGACTATTCCTTTGGATTGAAAAAACAGTTTCATTTGAACTCTCCACCATTATCAGAACGGAAAATTTGGATGGAGGTTTTGAACTGGTTTTGAATCATGGCATAAAAACTGGTGAATTTATCGCATACTTCATCTTTACTTTTCAGAAAATAGATCCAAGTCATGCGAGTACAGTCATCAACAAAGATTACATAGTATCGGAGGTTTTGTCCTCCGATCACAGGGGCAGGGCCCCACACATCAGAGTGAACCAAAGAAAACGGGGTTTCGACCCTAGTATTACTGGGTTTAAATTGTTGTCTATGGCTTTTTGCTAAAATGCATGTTTCACAAGTACTTGGTTTATTCAAAGGAAACAACTTCGGAAATAAAGTATGTAAATAACTAACTGAGGGATGTCCCAGTCTTCGATGCCACAGCCATGCTTCTCTTTCAGTAGTTCCATGAGCCAGCATCACAGTACCATCTTGAACCACCTCATCAACGTAGTATAATCCATTTTCCTCAGTGCCACGCCCAATAATCCGTCCCGTCCTGATATCCTGTAAGAGACAAAAGGTTGGGTGCATTAGAACCGAACAATTAAGTTCTTTTGTCACATGGCTAACTGACAAAAGTTTGTGTGATGTAGATGGAACATAGAGGCAATTAGGAGTTTTATATTTGGAGAAATTTTAATTGTCCCTCGGTTTTGACATCTAATTTTTCCCGATTTGCAACTTGGATGTGAGTTTTGTGGGTTTGGTTGTTTCGGAAAATCGAAAAATCATATGACATTGTATCGGTGGTTCCCATGATCAAAAATCCATGGACCATGGGATTTTTGAGATTGGTTTGAGCCATATTAGCTATTGCATTGGGCTTTTGACTGTTTGGAAGTGGGCTTGGAAACTTTGGGCTTGGGCCGGTTTTGAGGTGGGATTTATCTTCTCTGGTTGTTTTCTTTTTACCATCGAACTTGCGGAAGCTTTTGGTTGCTAGTCCAGCGCCGTCGGTATCATCTGCCATGGTGGCTTGGGATTCGACAATAGTTTTTTGTTTTAGTGGGTAGATGATGAGACCAGAACCATAAGCTCTGAAACCATGTTGGTTAGTAGAACATAATATTGATTTGTGAAAGAGTATATTGAATTGCTATTGAATGCAGGAACAATGGCCCTATTTATATATGAATTACAATGAGTTAAATATAGAAGCTAATAAAGGGATTGGCTGGAATGGCTGGAATTCCTTTGATTGCTCCTTGATTGGCTCATCTCTTTATGTTTCGGTATCTGCTAAAACGGGAAATGATGTTGACCTGATCCCGTCAATCTTTCTTTTCCAACACACAGGATTACTACAACTTTTGAATGTAAATTATTGTTTACATGAACAATATCCAAGGCTCATTGCTCTTCAAAGTCGTGGTATTGATTCCCCTTTATCTTAAAGAAATGTATAGTATGAGGCCATTTTTAAATGATCTTGAACAGCTTATCTCCGTCGTTTACTTATTGTTTAATTAAGTTGCAGATCTAGACTGCTTCTAGAAGGCTTTTGTATAATTGCAATCGGCATGTTTTTGTACATAGAGCATATGAGTTACTTTCTAGATCTTAGATGGTTGAACGATTGGGTGACTGCACAATGGGTATTTGTTAATTGGGATAATTGTCTCGATGTATATATCTCTGCACTTTTTGCTCTGTTGTGTATCGTTCTAATTTTTTTCCTGTTAATTAAACAAACTTTTAAAAATGTTCAATGTTGTGTATCAGTGGAGCTGTGTTTGGATGATTCAGCAATGCTTATTGTCACATGTGTAGACTTATAACCAGACAAGGGTACAGTCTCATTCTTCAAACACATAAAAACAAATCTTGATACAAGAAAAAGCTCGAGCCTTTATGTTGTTTGTTGTCTATGTTTCTAGTGTGATTTGAGGGGAATATATACGGAAGCCTGCATCACAAATATGGGATTTTGGTCTTTTTAAGAAGAGTAGACTTTTGGTGTTTTGCTGTTGCTGTGGTGCATTGCCTTTTTGTTTTGGCTAAAGAGACCCCCATTTCTGAAATGAAGAAAGCCTGAAAATGATTGGATATTTTGCGGATAGATTAGTTAACAATGTCTCTTATCGTCAAGTGTTGTCTTCGAATTTCTGTGCTTTTGATTCTTATTCATGGTTGTTGAGAAGATTAACTGCACTTTGTATGCAGTGACAAAGATTTCTATTGCTAAGAGTGTCTACAGTTGTGTTGGGGGTAGGTATTTTGTTGACGGGTATGTTTTTTGTTGTTGTTGTTGTTGCCTTTTAATCAAATAAGTTCAAGTAGCTGAGTTTTGGAAAGCACTATTTTATAATGGAGTAGAATTACTGTTTTTGATTTGTTTAGGGAGTGAGTAACAATTATTGTTGTTGTTTGTTTTCTAAATTTAGGTCTCCATCTCATGTTTTATATCTTGTCTTTATCAACTTTTTTTCACGATGATTCTATCATAATTTTAGAAGCCATAATCTTTTAGATGTGTTTAAAAGTTGTAAATTTGCTCGATAACTTGTGATGAGAGGCTGACGAGTCAACATTTATTTAAATAGTACTATTTTATAATGGAGTAGAATGTTTTCCTTCATTAAATGTCTTAAAATTAAGCAATACAATTATTCATGCAATATTTACAATCTATTGATGCACAATTAATATACATTTTTAAAACACTCATTTAATGATAAATACAACTATACAAGTATTAAAATGCATAGTACAAGTAATGCAAGCTTCTAATTAATTATACTTTAAAAACCCTCCTTTAAAATGAAAAATTAAATTATAAAAAGATATTGTACAAACCAGAAAAACTACTAAACACAAAAAATAAACAAACAAAACACTAAAAACTAATTAAAGTTTCACCAAACTTTTTATCATTGTTTATAATCCATAAACAAACAAACTAATCTATAAAGCTATTGCCAAAATAATGTACAAATAAAAGAAATTAGTAGCTAATAAAATTAAATTGCAGAATACTGACAGTCTTATCACGCGAGGACTCTACTAGTTCTTTATATATTATCGTGTGTTGCATCTGTACATTAGTCAATTATATGTTGTGCCATTTAAAATCAAATCAAAAGAACGTTTGTTGTGTCATTATGTGTGTCCTTAATGGTCACATACATTATTCGTACCGACCTTGACCTCGTTCTTGATTGTATTATTTTATTTGTTTTATTTTGTCGTAGTGCGTAGTTTAGTTTGTAAGAAGATTTTTTGTTCGTTTTCTTTCAAAGAAAAAACAAACAAAAAGTTATATACTTGATGAGCATCGCCTTCTAACAATTAGTTGAGTGGCGACATTGCCTAGGCATACAGAGAAGGAGACAGAAAAAGAGAGCAACAATGATTTTGTGATTATAGTAATAATTATGAATTCTGTGCCAACCTAGTTAAACCATTCCAGAATAAGAAGGGGGAAAAGAATAAAACAAACTAAAAAGACAGAAATGGTCGACTAGGTTACATGCGATGGAACCTATTTAAACCAGCAGTCCACCCTCCACTCTCACCTGCAAATTACATTTCACAACCCAAAACGCTAACCCTAACTTACTAACATAGTAACATGTCCACTGAAGAACCAACTACGGCCCATCCGAAAGCTAAGAAAACACATGCGCTTAGAAAACATCCTTCTATTTGGAGGTAATTTTCATTAAGTACAACTTTTGTTAATATGCTGTCATATATTTAATTCGTGGTTTTTATTGTGTTTAGATGATAAGTGACGCGATAGTGATGTTGAAGGAACGTAACGGGTCGAGTCAGTATGCAATTGGGAAGTTTATTCAAGACAAGTATAAGAACCTGCCTGTCAACTTTAAGAAAATGTTGTTGAATCACTTGAAGAAGCTAGTTGCTGGTGACAAGTTGGTTAAGGTCAAAGCTTCTTACAACCTTCCTTCTACTGCTAAGCCGAAGCCCAAAGCAGCTGCTAAAAAAGCTCAAGCTAAGAAGAAACCAGCTGCAAAAACGAAACCGGCTGCTAAGGCTAAGCTGGCTCCAAAAGCTAAACCAGCCGCAAAGAAGGTTACGAAGAACGCCCCAGCAAAGAAGAAACCGGCTGCTAAACATAACCCGGCTCCAAAGGCTATGCCGGTTGCGAATAATTCCAACAAACCAGCTAGACAAAGGAATAGGAGTGCGGATATCCTTGGTGGTAAGTACAGTATAGTAACTTGTTGCTAATGTCTTGAGGTGGCAATTTTGACCTCTTCACCTATCTTATAAATGGGTCAATTTGGGTTATGCTAAATTTTAAACTGGCTAGCTAGGTTTAAATGAATGGAAACGGGTTAAACAAAAATATCTTATGAACTTAGTAAATTCAAATAGAAACACTTGTTCTGAGGGACACAACCCGGACACAAATTGACCATGTGCATATAAGAAAAACTAAATAGGTGTAGATGCACTATTTTTTTTGGCTGGGTGCATTTAAGAAAAGTATAGATTGTTAATAAAAATTATCGCTACGTTGCAAAATTTCATGGGTGTCCCAAGGGCCCTGTGACCCACTCTGGTTCCATGCCTGCTTGTGATTTGTGAATGACGGAGTTGATTAGTTAAACCTTTATAAAAGGTTTTTAAATTAACACAACCAAGTTTATATATTGTGTCCTTTCCTTCTAAGATTCTCATTTTCACTTTGTACATTGTATATATGAAGTTAGCATAAGTAAGTTGAAGCGCAATTGCACACGTCTTGGTATTAAGGGGTGTCCATATACTTCTAATAAGAGTGATTCCCACTCCTCGAATTTTCGGGGGTCTAATGAATATAATCCTGCGACCCATACCGAACATGCTATGTATAGTTCCACTCGTGTAGAAAAAATTCTGATTGATGAACTTGGACAACCCAAAACAACCTTAAAAGACTTGGTGAAACCTTTGACTATCAAGGCAACCAAAGAGGATACTGTGAGGTTTCCATTCATACTTTCAGATGGATTAACAAGCTTAAAAGAGCAGATTGCAACAAGATTTCGGCTCAATCTAGGAAGCTTTAAGCTCAAATATGAAGACAAAGATGGTGATTTGATATTCATTGCATGTGACAATGATTTAGATTTATCAGCGGATGATTTTAAACGACTAGACGGTCACACTGTCATAAGACTCGTGGTTTGCCTGCTTGTCAGATAATCAGATTTCCTAGACTATCTTCAATTAAAACAATAAATTTGGTGCAATATGTGGTCCGGAACACTTACCAACGACTTTCAAGAAAAGGTTTTTGGTCATGTAAGTTTGCTAACGTGTCCATGTAATCAATGGATGAAAGTATTAGTAAATAAAGTTTGTTGCTAGTGATAAGTAAGTTAAGGTCAAAGCTTCGTATAAGTTGCCGTCTGGTAAAATCGCTATATGTGAAAGCAGGTGAACCCGTGTTTAGTCTTTTTGAATTGTTTCCCATTGTTATATTGAATATAGGCATAATGTTTTCCTTTACAAACCCTTTTATTGTTTTTAAAGATCTTTGCAAGTGGTAGCTATTATGTCGCTTCTGAAAAAAGCTTTTTTCTTTCTTTTAACTGAAAAGTGCTTCTGGTGTGCCTTTGTTCAAACGACATATAAGGCATCTAATATATAGCAAATGATGGTGCAAATAATTTAGATTAGGTTGGGTAAATTTCTTTTTCACTGATACATCATTTAATTAATGGTACATGGGATTGTGATTCTTAGATATGTAACTACACTTGAAATTTAAATATGCACGCTACATTTTTATGAAATGTGAGCTCCTGCTGTTAATGTCTTCTTTTCTGTTGCAGGCTAATAACGATGAGATTATGCTTGCACATGAAGCTAAACAACATACTTGGACTTTCCAATGGGCTGCTTTTTGGTCATCTACAATCGGTTGGTCTTAATTTCCCCATATACATAAGCGAGGTTGCTGTTAGTGAGGAGGCTTTATGTACGAAGAAAAGAGATTAATGAAGTGGCAATCATTGCAAGTTTCTCGATTGATCAGGTTTGTTAGTCTGTAACATTGTGTTTTGTGACATGATTTCTGAAAATATAATGGACAGTTAATTATGCAGGACATTGAAGGAAGATCAACTGATATTACACCTTGTATGGTCAGTTGCTCTTGGTTCACTCTTTACATTTGCCACTACACTACAGGAGGACAAGGGTGATATGTCATATGTTTGGGGAAAGAGGTGAGCCTTTTTGCATTGTCTTTACTCTCTATTAATATCGTAACTTTTGAAAGAATAAAATTTGAAACCCAAAGTATGAAACTATGGAAGGTGTGAATCATTGTAACATCCGATTTACTTAGTTTTTAAAACCATATTAATCTATAATATCATAGTTAAGTATACAGGTCTGCTATAATCACTTGCATATTTTTCTATCCTAGGTCTATGAAACTACGAAATGTATCTTAGTTATGTATACTTCAAGTTTCTAAATGGTAAAGAAACTAAGCACATGAGCGGACAAGTACGGTTTTGGATTAATCACAAAACATGGTTCATTACCACTGTACTTTCAGAATGTTTGGTGATATTGAGTCATTTTATAGTTATTATGTGATATTAATGTGTTCTAAAGGACTGCAATTATAGATTTATACTTAGTAATGTTTATTATTCCTGAACCTGGAGAGTTTTATTTGTGAACATAATGGAACTTAAAAAGTGTGAAACTCTTATTATAAACTTTAGAACCTCACAAGTTCATTATTATAAACTTTAAAAGTGTGAATAAGAAACTTGGTACAAGTTTTACAGTGTTTATGAACAAATTATGAAATCAACCAACAAATCTTGGTTCTCAAACCAAGAACCTTTATTAATCATAATCACAAACCCAGAACAATATCAAGAACCTCAATTGACAACCTAACTGATCTCAATCAGTTACCAGAACAGTAATCAACCAAACTAACCAAACAATCTCCCACTGCTACTCAGGTGGAGATCTATTATCTAACTTGATAATAGTTCTATTACAATCAACCAAGAACACAAGAGAATGAATCTTAACAGATCTTAACAAAGATCAACTTTAGGGTTTGTGATTATTGAGAGAGAAGAAGTAAGTCTTTTATTTCTGGATGTTGAAGTGAGAAGACCCGATAGAAGACCAGCTTATATACTGCACCACTTTGCATACTTGACACAAACAGTCCTTCAACTTCTAGACTTGACCAATACATTCCATAAGCCCAAAAGTAACTAAACTGAAATATCAAAAATATGCAGAATAAGTCCTTCAGATATAAACACACAGAATAAGATAATACTTTTAACACCCCCTTAATCTTATTCAAAGATCAATAAGATTAAGCTTAGAACATAGCAAGCTATGTTGTTTTGTATCCAATCCTTTAGTAAGCACATATGCTATTTGATTAGCGAGCTTATTTTCTCGTTCAATTACCCGGCAATAATCTTTTCTCTTACAAAATGTAAGTCTATCTCCAAATGTTTTGTTCTTTCATGAAAAATAGGATTGGCAACAATCTTAATTCTTTGAATTACTATCACAAAACACTTTAACAGTAAAAGATTTTACAATTCAAATCTTTCAAAATTTTAAAATCCAAACAATTTCGGGTTACGGATGCTAAAGCTCAGATTACGCTTCGATGAGATGACTTAGAAATAGTGTTTTGTTTCTTACTTTTCCAAGATACCAAGCATCCACACATAAAAACACAATAACCGATTCATGACTTCCTAGTAACAACACATCTAGCCAGTCGACATCGGAAAAACCTTTTAACTCAATTCTTTGGGCTAGTACTTTTTCAATGTTTAACCCTTTACCGAGACCCTTAAGGTATCTTATTACCTTTAAAGCAACATCCGGATGAGATTTAAGAGGACTATGCATAAACCGAATAAGACAAGAAACCGCATAAGCAATATCGGGCCTAGTAGTGGTAAGGTAAATGAGCTTACCAATAAGCTTTTGATACTCAAGAATATTCTTAAGTTTAGGATCGATGTCGAAGCCTCACTAGTTAGAGCAAGATTAGTGCGCAAGGGAAGAGAGGTAGGCTTTCCGAAGAAGTAAACCAAACTCAGAGATAAGATCAAGACAATATTTCCTTTGAGACAAACACAAACCATTCTTAGTTTCTTCCACTTCAATACCAAGAAAATATTTTAGTTTGCCAAGATCTTTAATCATGAATTTGCTCTTCAAAAACTCCTTAACACTATCAATTTCATGCAAACTGTTTCCAGTGATTATAATATCATCAACATAAACCAATAATGCAACAAAGGTATCATCACTAGTTTTAGTAAACAATGAGTAATCACTTTTACTTTGCACAAAACCATTTTCAATTAAAGCATGATCAACTTAGCATTCCAACGCTTAGAGCACTGCTTAAGCCCATACAAACTCTTCTTTAATTTGCAAACTCTTTTATCATTAGAATCATAGTAACAAGGAGGCAATTTCATATAGACAGTTTCATCAAGATCACCATATAAAAAAGCATTGTTAATATCTAACTGAAACAAGCCCCAATCATTCTGAACAGCAAGATTAATAAGACATCTAACGGTAACTATTTTAACAACAGGAGAGAAGGTTTCATCAAAATCAATTCCCTCCCTTTGATTGAAACCAATAGCCACAAGTATAGCTTTAAACCTATCAACCTCACCATTAGACTTATACTTGATCTTAAAAACCCACTTACTGCCTATAGCTTTCCTACCAGCAGGAAGCTCAACAATCTCAAAAGTATCATTTCTATGTAAAGCATTCATTTCATCATTCATAGCATCATTCCAATGCTATGTTTAGAGGCCTCCCAAAAGGTGTTTGTTTCAGATAGTTGATTTAAAGTAGTAGAAAAACAATAGTTATCCTTAGATAAAAAGAATAGTTAACATACTTTTCTAAACCAAATTTAACTTTTGAATCAACTACAAAATCATTATAATTCTTTGGAAAAATTGAAGGTCCGGAGGACCTTCTAAAACCAAGATCCGATGACTTTCACGAGACCGAATGAGAGACTCATTACCCCGAATTTGGATTATTAACATTTTCCTCAAGGGATGCGGACCTCTCATCCTCACCGGTAGAATCATTTAAGTTAGAAGAATGCCCCAACATCCTCGTGAGGTAACTTAAAAGGACCGCCTAGACAAGGAGATGGTCTGCCATGCCTCTTAGGACTGGGATCATTATTGTGATCATCATTGGGTAGGTCAGGTAGGTCAACCAACAAATCTTGGTTCTCAAACCAAGAACCTTTATTAATCACAATCACAAACCCAGAACAATATCAAGAACCTCAATTGACAACCTAACTGATCTCAATCAGTTACCAGAACAGTAATCAACCAAACTAACCAAACAATCTCCCACTGCTACTCAGGTGGAGATCTATTATCTAACTTGATAATAGTTCTATTACAATCAACCAAGAACACAAGAGAATGAATCTTAATAGATCTTAACAAAGATCAACTTTAGGGTTTGTGATTATTGAGAGAGATAAAGTAAGTCTTTTATTTCTGGATATTGAAGTGAGAAGACCCGATAGAAGACCAACTTATATACTGCACCACTTTGCATACTTGACACAAACAGTCCTTCAACTTCTAGACTTGACCAATACATTCCATAAGCCCAAAAGTAACTAAGCTGAAATATCAAAAATATGCAGAATAAGTCCTTCAGATATAAACACACATAATAAGATAATACTTTTAACAGTTTATTATAACTTGATCAGGCATTGTGAACAAATATGACCATGCTTCATAAGTAAAGCACGCTAAACATGTTTACAAGATTCCTAGATTTTAATTTGTATTTTTCATGTGATTATGGGATGGATCGGTAGAGTTATTTTATACGTGTCATGTCACTAATCTCTTACAAATATCTTTTTTGGTGTAGCATACACCAATTAGTTGTTGACGGGCCTAATGACGAGGGCTGAGATGTTTTACTAGGCCTAAGCCTAGCCTTAAAAGATGTAAGATCATCATTTTATTATGAAATAATGCTCCATTTGCAAATAGTCTTTGGTTAACAGTGTCTCTTATAGTCAAGTGTTGTCTTAAAATTCCTGTGCTTTTGATTCTTGTTCATGATTGTTCTGGATAAGATTACTGCAATTGGGTTGGGGGTATGTTGACGAGTATGTTTTTAGTTGTTGTTGCCTTTTAATCAAATAAGTTCGAGTAGTTGAGTTTTGGAAAGTACTACACACAGTTCCTTTAGGCTGTGTTATATTTGGTCGTTATATGTTACGATTCGAATGGCTCGTGTTGATGGCTCGTTGTTTGTTCCCTCAAGCCTGTACAGAAAGGGAGATTGCACTTGGTTCATAAGTGGGTTCAAAATAGAGAAGTAATTATGGGTTGGTTTAATCTGTATAGATATTGCTACAGGCACAAATGGGTTGGGTTAAGTTGACATTAAATAAGTTTTGCTCTTTTTAAGTTCTCATTATAAATGATGTGTTATATATGGTTAAAAAAAATACATAAATTAGAAAATAATCTATCTTATTAATAAGTGAATTGGTATCTCTAAGAATGATACGAGTAATACATTTGGTTGATATTTTTTAAATGAATCAGTGAACCTGATGATAGCGTGGAGATCCTTCACATCGATATTTTAGTCTTTGCTTTACCATGCTAGACGCCTTGAGCTTGCACTTTCCACATGGGGTTGTTTCCTCTATAGGTGAAGTATGTTCGGTAGACGCCTTGAGCTTGCACTTTCCACAAGTGTACAATGCCATATTTACATATATAAATGATTAAAAAAGGTTAAAAACATTATTCATTCGGAGGCTGGCAAAGCACTTTAAATAAACAAGGTTGTCACCATTCTTGGGCATTAATTTTGAGTCAAATCCTTTTTGTTGGACAAAGTTGCTAGATTAGTACCAAATTAACTTAACATGTCGATCACATTTCACAATCATATTGTGTCTCGTTATCTTTAACACAGTGAAATGTTGCGTTTTTATAAGCACACTTTCAATTCATAAGATATCTTTACATCATGTGTGATTCATTTTAAGCTCACCAAAGCCTATGCTCACTAGAACATCCCTCTAATTCAACTGATACCACCAACAAATCCAATTACCAGAATCAAAAGAACAACAATAGTATTTCTTTTTTTATGCATTTACACAAAGGAATGAGATCTTATCAAAATTTCATGGTTTATAAGAGATGACAATGTGGTTTATGTTTGTATCTACAAAGCTGTGCTGCCGTATTGAAGCTTCAAAGACTGTCAAAACTATCATCATACCATCGCAGTCTATGTTTGGGAATAAAGACCAAAAGTCCAATTTAAATAAGGGTGAAGACTGAATATACGTAACAAACTTTTCTCAAATTACCCAATATACGTAACATACTTATTTTAATCTCCACATACGTAATATACTTTCAAATCTTTACCAATATACGTAATATTGACAAGTTACCACTTTAAAAAGTTACAATAATGGTCCCCGCCGGTTTGCGTTGGCTTTCACCGTTAGTCCTTTGACATTTTCACTTAAAAAGTTCTGAATGGTCCATGTGGTTTGCTTTGACTTTCACCGTTAGTCCTTTGACTTTCATCTTTTCATACACGTTTTTATACACGCTTTTACGCTTTTAAACATGTTTTTACATACGTTTCTATATACATTTTTTTACACATTTTTTTACACTTTTTTACACGTTTTTATACACGGTTTTATGTACGTTTTTTTACACGCTTTTTAAAAACGTTTTTATATATGTTTTTTACACAATTCTATGCACTTTTTTATATACGGTTGTATATACGTTTTTCACACGTTTTTATGCACATTTTTATACACGGTTTTATGTACCTTTTTTTGCACGTTTTTATACATACTTTTAAAAAACGTTTTTATATACGTTTTTATGCACGTTTTTATACATGATTTTATATACGCCTTTTACACGTTTTTATACAAGTTTTTTACACGTTTTTATACACGTATTTTACACACATTTTGTATACGTTTTTACATGAATATATGCACATTTTATACAGTTTATATCGTTTTATACACATTTTTACACGTGTATAAAAACTTGTATAAAATGTGTAAAAACGTGTATAAAATGTGTAAATAACGTGTAAAAATGTATATAAAATCGTGTATAAAACGTAAAACGATATAAAAACGTGTGTAAAAGGTGTATAAAAGCGTGTATAAACATGTAAAATCATGTATAAAATGTGTAAAAAAATGTATGAAACAGATGAAAGTCAAAGGACTAATGGTAAAAGTCAAAAAACCAATAGGACAATTATTATAACTTTTTAAGTGAAAAATGTCAAAGGACTAACGGTGAAAGCCAACGCACAAGCAGAGACCATTATTGTAACTTTTAAAGTGGTAACTTTGTCAATATTACGATATTGGTAAAGATTTGAAAGTATATTACGATGTGGAGATTAAAATAAGTATGTTACGTATATTGGAAAATTTGAGAAAGTTTATTACGTATATTCAGTCTTCACCCTTTAAATAATCACAGGTTAGATTAGAGTTGCAAAAATATGCAAATACGAATCTGCATTTTACCCATGTTCGGATGGATCATGCTTTTAATAGCCAACTATCTGGAAAGAATATCTTACCGATTCCACAACAACTAAAACCTGGCAAAAAAAAAGTTAGATTTTCCATATGAATTGCCAAAATTATGGGTGCTATTCAGAGTAGAAGTGTCCAAACACATTCAACGATCGAGTACATTTTTGTTTAAATTACATTGAATCATCCTAAAGCGCTACCCACCAACAATTTGGTCAAGCTTGAAATGTTTCGACTATAGCAATGTACATAACTAAAAGACTAAATTACATGGATGGTCCTTGTGGTATGTCCAAAAATGCAACTTTCGTCCCTTGAAGTTTGGAGCTGCATTTGTCGTCCCTAATTTGGAAAAGAATAACACCACTGATCCTTTAGTTTAATTGGTGTCAAGTGAGTTTCGTTATCATTTACACGTTAGCCCTTATGGTTAAAGATCGTTTCATCGTCTATCCTTAATAATAACGCTTTTTTATAATTTAAAGTTTTCATACGTTTTTATCCGTTTTCGTCCGTTTTTATACATTTTCATCCGTTTTTATACGTTTTCTTATGTTTTTATCTCTTTTCGTCTGTTTTTATACGTTTTCGTCCGTTTAAATACCTTTTCGTCCATTTTTCTTCTTTTTTCATCCGTTTTCATCCATTTTTATACATATTCATACGTTTTTATCCGTTTTCATCCATTTTTATATGATTTCGCCCGATTTTCTTACATTTTCATACGTTTTTATCCGTTTTCATCCGTTTTTATACATTTTCATCCGTTTTTATACATCTTCTTACGTTTTATCCGATTTCGTCGTTTTTACATGTTTTCGTCCGTTTTCATATGTTTTCGTCTGTTTTTCTTAAGTTGTCATACGTTTTTATCCGTTTTATACGTTTTCATTCGTTTTATACATTTCATTCGTTTTATACGTTTCATCCGTTTTTATATGTTTCCATCCATTTCATCTGTTTTATCGCGCTTTACGCTTTTATCCGTGTTAAATGCTTTTTATCGTTTGGCTATTTTATAAGTCTTCGTCCATTTTTCTTACGTTTTTATCGGTTTTCATCCGTTTTCGTCTATTTTTATACGTATAAAAATGGACAAAAGCGCATGTAAATTTAAGAAAACAGGCGAAAAACGTATAAAAACGGATAAAAATGTATGAAAACATATAAAAACGGACGAAAACGTATGAAAATGTAAGAAAAGGTACAAAAATGTAAGAAAACGGGCGAAAACATATAAAAAAAGGATAAACGTAACAAACAGATGAAAACGAAGAAAACGAACGAATCAGATAAAACGAACGAAACGATAAAATGGATTAAAATGTATAAAACATAAGAAAATGACGAACACGTATAAAAGCGGACGAAACGATAAACTAATTAAAATGGATAAAACATAAAAAAGAGAAAAACGATAAAGCGGATGAAAACGAATAATCCTAACCCGATCCATACCCTAAAAGTGTTCTTTGGTACCCGAACGATAATAACCTTATCTCTCTCACAATCCTATCTTAGTGATTTTTCGGTCCGGTGTTGATCCGAAAAACCAAAACACCGGCTGATTAATCCTAACTCGATCCAAACCAATGAAGTTGTGTATATTTATTGTTGCTACAGTGGTTTGTGAGGAGATGAACAAAGAAATGTACAGGAAACGGATTATTTTAATCCATGGGTTGTTGTGTGATTTCCATTTGTTACGATCTACATAATCTGGGTTTTTTAGAGCCACAAGTTTTCCGCTTTCTTTCCTTTGATGGTATTCTAGAAGCTTCTACCCATAAATCATCTGCATCTATCTCTCGTGTTCTCTCATCTTGATGGAATATTTGTGTGTCTTCCTTCAAACTCACGTATGCATTTTATTTTAAAAAATAGGATTTAAAATACGTGTGGATAAAAAGATTGGATTTTTTGTTTAGAAAAATATTATGTTTTCTAAATTTGTTGTTTCATAGGGTGATTGTAGAATTAATGAGGTATTTTGCTTCCAGGTTATGTTACTGAAATTGCTTAAAGTGTATATGTTGGTATGCTATTTTTTGTTTCCTTTTTTGGGTGATGGTAGCGAGTTTCTTAAATGAGTTTAGGTTAAAGTTAGGATTTTGAATAGTTTTTATGTAATAAGACTATAGGAGTGTTTAGATTGCTAATAAAAACTGCTAATTAGCTTATTGTTATGTGAATTATTTACATGGGATGACAATTGGCTTATAATTTTTTGTAGGTTTGGTCATATTTTTATGATGTTTTATGATGTTAGTTTTCATATTAATGACTTGCTTTTGGCAGCGTCTTGGTTGCAAAAGCCATCGAAAAGGCGGGTTTCTTTTCAGTCCACATTTTACTTACACCCGTATCATGGAGGGGCAGCAACACTCCCAATTAGGGGTGGAAACAAGCCGAGCCGCTCGTGAAAAGCTCGGGATCGGATCGATGTAAAGCTCGAACGAGCCGAGCCTAAACGAGCTCGAGCACGAGTTCGAGCCTAAATTTGGGCTCGTTTATTAATCGAGCACGAGCCCGAGCTTTATATATAGAGCTCGAGCCCGAGCTTTATATATAAAGCTCAATTAGGCTCGCGAGCCTAAACGAGCCCTAAAAATACATTTGTATATATATTTTCTATACGTATACGAGCTTAAAAAAATAAACGAGCTCGAGCCTAGTGTGATTAACGAGCTTTATTTCATTCAACATGTTGTATAAGTTAGTCGAGCTTTTGAAAATTTTCATGAGCCGAGCTCGAGCTCAAAATATGAGGCTGGAAACGAAGTCGAGCCCGAGCTCGAGCTTTATATATATAAACAAGCCGAGCTCGAGCTTTGGCAGGCTCGGGCTCGGCTCGGCTTGTTTCAACCCCTACTCCCAATGTGGCCGCAGCCATGGCGGGAGTTTGAAGTAATGATGAATTTGAATGGGTTCGATTAAAGACGTGAATCTCTGTGTCTTGGCGGGGCAAACTATTAAGTTTGCAGCCATGTCGGATGTATCCGCTTTTTGAGAATACTAATCAAGCTGAGTGATGTGTGCTTAAACACACGTCATTTTATATCTAAAAAAACATGCCAAAATGGACTAATAACCATTAAATTCGTCAAATTATATTGCAAATATGTTGGATATGTGTTATTATGTCTTGCAAATACAAGGGTTTGAAAACAAAGCAAAAAATGATGATTTTCGGATGAGTTTCGATGATGTTTTCGCGTTTTTCGAGATTCAAACGAAGTCGTAAAAATTCCTCGAGCACACCATTGGAAAGAGCACGAAAAAAAGATTCAAACGGTATATTTACTAATTTTTTAGTAGTCCATATAATCCCTTAAATTGACAGGTCAAAAAAATATATTTTGAACCTCTTAGTAATGTGAACTGGGCCATTTCAGTGACTACTTTAATACAACCAAACGCATAATAATAATTGAAGGTATGTCCGGCGCAGCTGGGCATCACCTTCACCTCCTAAACAATAGACCGGTTTCGAGACCAAGCGGAGGAAAATGAGGGATATATTATCCCTGCCACATGGCACCACCTTAGTGGTCCACGTGGCAACCCGACCTGATCCATATCCGACCAGATCCAGACCGGACCCGTTGACCCGCCACGTGGCGCCTGACACGTCACTGGCGGCTGGCCAATCATGAGGCGACACGTGGCGGCGCCCCCGCCACACCATTACAAGGTTGCAGGTTCTAGAAAGGTGGCGGGCCTATCAGAAGGTGACACGTGTCCATGTTGAGCTGTATCCGCTCGAAGGGCCTAGAAGATGCAATTTGGGCTATAAATTGAGCAAATTTGCTCATTTGGAAGGGGAACAAACACACACACACACAAAAACACATAGTAGAGTAGTAGTATTTTGTTTAGAGTATTTAGTGCTTATTTCTCCAAGCTTATTGTAGTAACTTATTTGTAGCTTATTTTGAGCTTATTGTAATCAAATTATTATTAGCTTAATGAAGATATTATTTCCCACTTAGTACTTATTTCCTCTTCTTCTCTCTTTCTTTTATTTTCTTTTTCTTTTCTTATCTAATATGTTATTTAAGTTTATATAGCTTATTGTAGCTTATTAAATTTGCTTATTTGTGATATGCTCTCTCATAGATTATTCACTATAAGCTCTCCTCTTTATATCTTTTTGTCTAGAATAAGCTCTTTCTAATAGCTTATTTTTAGAACTATAAAGATTAGCTTTTTGGATAAGCTTTTCTTATAGCTTATTCAATAAGCACTTTTTATTTACTTAGTTTCTTTTCAAATACCTTTTATTTACTTAGATCTATTTATTTTTACAACTTATTTTTATAAAAATTAAAAAGATTTAATCTTTCTTTGTTTTTCTTTAATAATAAGTGTTGGAATCACTCCTAAACCTATATCAAGTGTTAGTGATTCATATGTAATAGTTAGCTTAATTATGACCTTTATGTTTGTTATTAGCTTAAGCTTATGTAGAAGGCCCATGAGCTTAGGCCCATGTCCACTAAGGAAAGGAAGGGAGTAGGAGTGTTGCCTAGCTCCCTTCCTATAAATATTTTGTAATAACCTCACTGAGGGTTGGTTGTTCAATTCATTTCTCTTTCACATATGCTACGATAACCGTCCTTAGTATTCATACACATAGTGTTTGGTTTGTGTCTTGTTAATCCGATCTTTCTCTATCTCTTTCTATTGTGCTTGTGTTGTAAAACTAGTGACCTAACAAATTGGCATCAATCGCCTACTAGTTGGGTGAATCGTATTGTTTTGAAGTAGGTTTTGGTCCCACGCGTAAAGCATCTGAGTGATACTTTGGTTCGCTTAAAACACATTTTTACACTTTTAATCCAAGATTCTTGCACTTTCAACGTTTTAAGGTGTTAAAATAACTGCCGCAAAAGTTTCAACCTTTACGTGTGGATCATCGTTTTGAACTTGGTTTTTACGTGATGACTTTCCTACGCATAACTGTTTTAGACACTTTGGATCATCAAGTTTCACACTTTTGTGTTATCTTGGTGATATTGAAGCTATTTCATCACAAAAATCTGGTTTAGAAACATCTTTGGGCAACAATCATTTTTACGAGTAAGTCTACGCGTAGCAAAACCCTAAAACTACGCGTAACTTGGTTTTTGGTTTGATCTTCAGTTTCGTGGTTTACTCCGTGTTTTCTTGCTTGGATAAGCCTGAAAATACGTCGACTTGGGATATCTTTTGCACTGTGATAGTGTAAAAGATCACTTGGGCAAAAACCCTAAAATTACGCATAAGCATAAGCTTACGCGTAGAAACTTCTACGCATAAGATTTATCTTACGCCTAAGCTTTGTCTTACGCATAAGGTCATCCTATGCCTAAGTTTTCACGCCTAACTTCTTGTTTTACGCATAACTTTAGTGTTTTCACCTTCCTTACGCGTAAGCTAAATCTACGCGTAACTCTTTGTCGTTACGCGTAACTTTGGTATTTTTACGCATAAGTGCTACTTGGTTTATTGTGATTTCTACGCCTAAGGATACTTCATCAACAAAGGTTCATTCGACTACAAAGATCCATTTAACAACACAAGTTCTTCAAAATGTCACAACCACCATACTCTAACTATTTCCCTCACACTTATACTCAACGACAACAACAACTAAGTCCACAACATCAACAATGGAATCAACAACAAGCAATTTAATCAACAACATACTCCACAACTTGCAGCAATTCCACAACCTCAAATGGTTCAACCACCACCAAGTCTTTAAGTTCAACCCTACACAAATGATTTCAATCAACATCCATCAAGGAACACTATGAAGGAACCCACTTGGTTTGCAAAGATGTGTGAAGCTTTAAGCAGCCAACAATCAATTCATGAGGTGGATCACTTGATAGACCTCCAATGCTCACTCCAGAAACTACGATCAATGGGTAATTAGGTTCTTTAGGTTTTGTGATCCGAAGAAGCCACATAGAAAGTTTTAAAGAAGGTTATCTTGGAATGTCCATTTCGGATGCCTCTCGTCATTGTGCCGGAGATCCAAATGCTAATCCACCAAGAGATGAACAATCAAACATTGCTCATTGCGCACACGAACGCAATGTAACTTCTACACTATGAAGTCGATGAGCTTGCAATGCAATATATCCTTTTAGGATTACCAAACCCAATTCTTCAAGTGTTGATGCTCAAAAGACCGCAAAGGCAATGTGGGAACATATTCATCTTCTTATGGAAGGATCTCGACTCAATCGAGGAGGATATGGAATCCAAAATTTACTTGGCTTATGAACACTTCATGATTGAACCGGAGAGACACTAGAGTCTTATCATCATCGATTCTCGGACATCATAAATGATTTGGATAAACACAACATCATCATGCCAAGAATTGCGTTAATACTAAGTTCCCGAGTAGTCTTGGTCCCGAATGGGAGAAGTATGTAATTTTCTCCGCTGCGAAGAACATGCATCATTCAACATACGGATTGTTGTACGATTACTTGAAGCCTCATCAAAAGGAGGTTGATAAGGAAAGGATTCTCCGTGCTCACATTGCTTCACCTTCACATCCGGAAAATCAACAACTTGCCTTGTATGCTCAAAACAGTTATCCTCCTCAACCAGCAACTCAACCAACTGCCACTATCACACCACATGATCAATCACAGCAATCTCAACAAACTCAATTGGTTCCTTACACAAACAAAAATGATCAAGCACTTCATAGTCAAGCTAATGAGGAATCCGATCCATTCGAAGCATTGCAACAAGGATTTGTTATGATTGCTAATGCTTTTGGCCGTTATACAAAAAAATCCAACAATCGCATTCGTTCCTCATCAAACACAAGGAATCAGTGTTGTGAACAATGGACGAGTTGAAGTTCGAGAATCGTGGTTATGGTCGTCGATGGGCGGTGGTCAAGGGTTTAATGCTATGGGTAGGAATAACAACAGAGCTCAAGTGGTGGAAAAGGAAATGCTCGAATGGGTTGAATGGCCTCGATGCTACAACCGCAATGAGAAGGACACTGGCTAATGCATGCCCAAAGCCGAGGACTAGGGGCGGTGCTTATCACAAAGAGGCTCTTCTTTTGGCTCTTAAGGATGAAGTGGTGGAACTCTCACGGACAAAACGAGTTTTATGGCGGATGCTGAGACTCGATGATGATATGGAGGACTTGCGTGCCAATGCATTTGTTATGTTGATGGCTAATATGCATGAGTTACACATGAGTGACACAGCCCAAGATGACACCGATGGCTTGTCTCGGCACCGAACAAACCATATTTATCTCGATCTAATATCTCCGCCAACATCCGAATCAGCAAGGCTCGGAATGTTCAAAATGAGTCGTCCACATCTCATTCCGACGATTTTTAACTAGACCCGTAGTTACATTTGACGATCAAGATGACCTTATGGTTTCCTTGATAATCAAATTGACTCCGTGGTTATACTTGAGGATCTAAATAATGATCATGTTGTGACTCACGGTGAACACACCGAACTTTTGCCTCGTCCGGATGTTGATCATTGCTTAAAACCAACAATCCATAGTGGAAGAATGTCGTGCAAGAATCGGGACTTACAAATTAAAATGCATCGTTAACCAAGGATTTTGAATGTTTAGAAATGCAACTCAACTTTTTCAATACTCAAGAAAAACGTGAAAAGGTTTTGAAGCCGCTTTGCTAAATCTCATCAAAGCGAAAAATATTTAGAGCGACGGATCGTGATCTAGCCGCTCAAGAATGCTTTGTTGTGCGAAATAGAACAATGAAACATGAACATAAAAAGCAAATTAACGCTCTCACCTTGGAAAATCAAAAAGCTAAGGTGAGTTGTTAACTTGTCAAAAAGTTCTCTGCATACAAAAGCATTCAACGAAACGAATAGATGATCATCTTGAAGAAATTATCGACTTGCAAAACAAACTTAAAGAGTTTAAAAATGTTGTTTACAAACATGGTGAGTCGATCTGACTATTCAAAAGTTTACTTTAAAACCCAATCCAAATGGATATGGACCGAATCTTGCGATTACAAACATAAGCTTTCAACCAAAGCATTCAAACCAAATCACGAAGTTTCCAAGGAGAATATAAAATTGATAATTACATTATGAGTGTTGTTGAATATCATCGTCAAGAGGAATTAGATGCGTAAGACGAGAGTCGATCAAAATTAGAAACCGTTGTTTACAACAAACCTTTTAAGTATTCAAAACCGGTCACTTTCGTCACACCAACGGATTCTTCTAACACATCAAGGATTATCATAAAACGCTCGAGTCTTCTAATGTTAATCCCCAACCGATTATGCACAAATTTATGGTCCTTTACCTTCCATCGTTGAAGTAAATTCAAAACACGAAAATCGCAAAATTCTTAGATATTTTGACCTTTTCATGGTCGACCTCAAACTTTACAACATGAGATAGAATATCATTCGAAATCAAAGTTCAACACTTTCAATCGCCTCCGCGCGAGAACAAAGAGACATTTTTCGAAAAATCTTTACCAAATGTTAAAAATTTGAAACATTGTGCATTGTCTTGGGAACGGACTTTCATAAGGAACTTGGATTGATGAAGGTCGCCGAGAAAATAGAAACATCTATTTCTAATACTAAACATAAAAAGAAAATGTTGAGAAAAGATGTTGATCGACTCTTGAAAGATGTTATATGTGCTGATATCCATAATGTTGTGTTATTCAATTCTTTGCCACATGCGTCTGATTATATCGCTGCTGATACTGTTGATAATGTTTTAACTGTTGAGAACAATGATAATGTGCTTCAGATCGAGTCTTTAAAAGTTGAAAACGAACGTATCTTAAACGAGCTTTCAAATGCAAAACGTCGTCTTCAATGGTGTCAAAAAGATTGTCAAAATCACGAACTTGCTTTGCAAAACAAAATCCACCAGTTGCAATCAAACAATTATAATCCAAAATTTGAGCAACTGGATGATCAAAACGTGTATTTGAAAAGTCAAATCTCAAAATATGAACAAGAACTTGTAAAAGTTAAACAGGAATATGGTGTCATATTTGATTTACTCAATAAGACTCGTCATGAAGCATCAAACGAACTTGATCACTATCTTGCACACACTAGAGAAGTAATGAATTTTGCTGGTAATATTCGTTTTGAAAATCAAGATTTGATTCACACTATCTTTAAGTTAAGAGAAATGTTAGGAAAGTATGAACAACTTCCTCCAACCATCATTAAGAGAATAGCACCTGTAACACTTAGTAAACGTGAACCCAAAATGCCTACTGCCAAAACACAAGTTGCTAACGTGCTTCCTTCTACTGAAACAGGAATAGTTTCCTCTTTTCCAAACGTCCGCACTTCATAGCATAGGAGCACTACATCGAAAAATAGGAAGTTGCGACCTAAGAAAAGATCAATAACGAATGCTAAAGTAGAAGAACACCCTAGGACTATGAATAAGACTCACGTTGCTTCCACTATAGATATTGCGTCCGAAAATGTAATAGAAATAGTGATGTAACGAATGCTAAACCTTTAAGTACTTTTGATATTCATCGATGCACCTTGTGTTATTTGTCGTAAAAGTATGAATTCGATTGTCATGACAAATGTGTTGCTAAAGCTATCATCTCTCGTTTACGGAATCCTAAGAATCGAATACCTCTAGGCCCACTAATCTTTCTAAGTCGTGCTTGGTAAACCGCCTCTTTAGATTCTAGGAAGCGCATTGTTGTCCACGTAGCTCGGTTTCACCTCCTAAGAATGTAGTACCACCTAGTGCATTCACTAAGACTAAAGAAAATACTAGTTGGAGATGGCGAAATGGATATATAACACACTAGGATTTAAATGGATGCCTAAAGTTATTGATGTGTGTATGTCTACTATACCGCTCGGAACCTCTAACATTTCGGGTTCCACATCTACTTCTATTCCATCCGTGTCGCTGTGTGTATTGCGGTGTCTACAGATCATTCTCTGGATTGTTGATAGCGGATGTTCCCGACACATGACATGAAATCTTAAGCGTTATCAAACTTTATTGCAAAGTTCATTGGCACCGTCGATTCGGGAATGATCACTTCAGCGACTATCATGGGCTACGAAGACTATATCAATGGGAACATCGAAATTAGCAAAGTGTTTATTATGTGGAAGGCCTCGGTCACAATTTGTTTTCAATAGGTCGATTACGTGATGGAGATTTGGAGGTTGCTTCGTGGAGAAATCTTGTTTCATTCGTGATCTACAAGGAAACGACCTTTTGTCAGCTCGCGTAATTCAAGTCTTTACACCATCTCTATACAAGACATGGTTGCTTCATCTCCCATCGCTTACTTTCAAAGGCAACATCAACAAAATCACGGCTATGGCATCGTCGTGCTATCACATTTAAACTTTCAAACTATAACCAATCTTGCTCGACATAAACTAGTTGAAGGTCTCCCACGATTTCGGTATTCTAAAGATCACCTTTGCTCGACTTGTGAACAAGGAAAAGCACTCGTGCTCATTTTCCTTCAAAGGTGGAACACGCTCTCAAGATGTGCTTCATCTTCTTCACATGGATTTGTGTGGCCCAATGCGCGTGCAAACGATCAATGGCAAACGCTACATCTTAGTAATTGTTGATGACTATTCACGATGGACTTGGGTCTACTTTCTTCAAAGCAAAGACCAAGCTCCACAAATGATCATCACCTTTCTCACGAAAATTCAAGTTGACTCCCGAACACCGTCCGCCAAATAAGAATGTACAAAGGAACCGAATTTGTTAACCAAACTTTTCGAGAATTTTATGAGAAAGTGGGAATTGAGAATCGAGACATCTATTGCACGTACACCGAACAAAACGAGTTGTTGAAAGACGAAACCGAGCGTTAGTGGAAGCGCAAGAACAATGTTAATCAATGCTAAACTTCCAGATTACTTATGGGCGGTCGTATCAATCGCATGCTATACTTAAAATCGTTAAATGATTACTAAACGCCACAACAAAACACCTTTTGAGCTTCTCCATAACCATAAACCGAATCTCAAACACTTTCATGTATTTGGATCCCTTTGCTATCCGAATAATGATCGTGATGATTTTGGAAAGCTCAAAGCCAAAGCGACATTGGAGTCTTTATTGGATATTGTGAGAATTCTAAAGGTTCGGATGCGGAATCGTCGTACAAAGCGAGTTATGGAAACGATTCATGCTCATTTTGATGAACTTACGAAATGGCTTCGAGTATAACAACTTGGAACCCGGTCACAACCGCTTAAACTTCCTCAAACCCCATCATCGGTGAACAAAGCCCCCACTCACTCGTCAACAAATGGAAAGGTTATTTGCTCCTTTGTTCGGTGGCGATATTGATGAGCGTGCTCGGTGTATCCATTGTTTCACGCTCAACCCGATACTACTCTTATACCGATACACCGCTACAACAACTCTCGTTGAAGAAGCACCACCAATTGACTCCACCACAACAGTTGAACAAACCGCTTCCAATGATGATGAACCGGTGATGATGTTCTTAATGAAGTACCCCACCGTAGATTTTGATCCAAATCGTTCTTTAACCCGTTTGCTAATGAAACTGCGCACGATGTCGCAGAATCATCAACAAACCATTTAAATCCTCGAATCGCACAATGTATACCAACATCAACCTCTACACATCGATGGACAAAAGACCATCCTACGGAAAATATTATTGGCAACCCGAATCAACCGGTCGTTACAAGACAACGTCTTCACACGGATGGCGAACATTGCATTTATGCTCTCACCATCTCGCCAATCGAGCCTAAAACATTAAAGACGCAATGACAAAAGACAACTAGATTGAATCCATGCGGGAAGAACTCAACCAATTCAAACATCTTGAAGTATGGAGCTGGTTGAAAGACCAACAGGGTCTCGTCATTGGTCTTAAATGGATTTGGAAGAACAAATTGGATCTGTGAAGGGAACGTAATCGAAACAAGTCACGTCGGTAGCTAAGGGTTATAGGATGGAGGAAGGTATTGATTTTAAAGAATCATTTGCTCCGATTGCTCGTCTTGAGGTTTGTTTGGATATTTCTCGCATTCGCATGCTCATATGAATATGACGGTCTTTTAGATGGATGTCAAAGCTGCGTTTCTAAATGGACAACCGAAAAGCAGTTTATGTCGACCAAGCGAAGGATTCGTTGATCCCGAGTTCCCGAACCATGTCTACAAACCGAACAAAGCTATGTATGGTCTCAAACAAGCTCCTCGGGCATGGTGCGATAAGCTATCATCTTTCCTCATTGCTAATAATTTCACCAAAGGTTCGGTCGACCCTACTCTTTTTATACAATATCACGGGCACATATCTTAATTGTTCAAATTTACGTGAATGACATCATTTTTGGGTCTACACATAAAAAGTACTCAATCGCTTTTGCAAAACTAATGAAGAAAAATTTTGAAATGTCCATGATGGGTGAACTTACGTTCTTTCTAGGGCGCAAGTTCATCAATCACCCATGGTATTTTCTTGAGTCGGTCCAAATATGCCCTTGAATTGTTAAACAAATTTGGAATGAAAACACGTGACACTTATGCCACACCAATGCCGCATACCAAGAAGCTAACGGCTGATTTACATGGGAAATTAGTGGACCCTACCAAATACCGAAGTATTATTGGGTCTCTCATGTATCTAACCGCTAGCGGACGACCTTTGTCTTTGCCGTTTATCTCTCGCTCCCGTTATCGATCGAGACCAGCTGAAACCCACCTCTACGAGGCTAAAGAATCCTCCGAAACATCAAGGGAACCATTAACTTGGGGATCCGGTATCAGAAGGATTCGGTTTTGAACTAATCGCTTTTAGGATCTTCGATCACGCGGGATGTTTAGATTCATGGAAAAGTACTTAGGAGCACTACAATTTCTTAGTGATAAAGCGGTGTCACGGCAATCGAAGAAGCGGATTGTACATCATTGTCATCAACCGAAGGCGAATATGTAGCCATGTCGTGTTGTGCTCAAGTCATCCGGATGAGAACACAACTCAAAGACTATGGTTACGTGTTGACAAAATCCCGATGTCTTCGCGACAATCGAGTGCCATTGCGATCTCGTGCAACTCGATTCAAAGACTCGAAATCAAAGCAAATCGATCTTCGCTATCATTTCATCAAGGACCATGTGGAGCAGTGCAGTTGAATTATACCGATGGGTACATAATACCAATTGGGTGATCTACTCACCAAAGCCTTGCCTCCCTCTAGGTTTAATGAGTTGGTCCACGGATTGGTATGCGGTGTTGACTCAAGAGGAATTGGATGAACTCTTAAAACTGTCTTAAAAACCAGTCAAACACCAAAATATCTTTTGTAAATAATTTTCAAAAAAAATACAAAATAGAAAATCAAATAAAACAACAAAAATATTCTTCTATCTATATTTCTTCAAACATGGCAAGTACATTTCTTCCGTCAACACTCAAATCTTTCAAAATTCGGTATTTTTCGATCAAGTGTTGAGGGAGAAAATAAATTCTTAACTGTTTCAAAATAGTACTGTACTTGCATGTTACTTTATCCCGGTTGATTCTTTAACAATGGTGGTCACATTTCTGGTTTCTGACACTCAGACTAAAATCTATAAACTTTCATTATTTCTTAAGTCGAGAGGGAGTGTCGTCAAAGTTATTTCTAAATATTCTTCGTTTAGTAACCAAAATGGAAGTTAAAAGGCTTTGGATGAAAATGGAAAAGGTGGAGGGACTAAAACTGCCAAAAGCTCAAACTTTTTTTAATAAAACTTCCACCTAACTCTAACCTTTCACATTTATTATCTTCACCAAACATATCCTACGCACTAAAATCGTTCTTCAAATCCGTGTTTTGGATCATCAATTTGTAAGTTGTTTCATAATCTTAACGTGTTTACAAACATTGGTTTTGATTTTTATACGAATCCAACGGTCAAATTTTGTATATGATTGATTTTGTGTTCTACGATATGCATATGAACACATGATCAAGATTGATTGTTTATGGTTAAAAGATAGTGTCAAAACGTTTCTATAACATCAATGATATCATTTTATCCTCAAAATGCACCCGGATACTAATTGATGGATTTTGGAAATTAGGGTTTATGCGTGGGTTTGGGTGTTTTCATTTGTGAATGTGTTTGGTGATAAATATTGTTGTATGAGGTTGTTTTCAAGTTGAATTAATCATAACTAAACCCGAAACTACCGAAACTCTAATGATTCATTAATTAGAATTTAGGGTTTATATTCATACGGTTTGGGTATTTTTGATCCATGGCATATTTGATGTTAAAACTTGGATAGGACAACTTACTATGCATCTAACACCTCCCAGAAAAACGTTGGTGCAATTTCCATGGCTAGATTTCTTACGCTGTAATTCTTGAAACTAGGGTTTAAGTTCTCGCATAAGGTCTTCTACGTGTAAACTGTTTGATAAGTATACATGTCATGATACGTTATAGAATGAATGTATGTGTTAAAATTGATGCTATGATGATTTTATTTCGGGTTTGCTACGTAAAAATCGGAATCAAGGTTGTTAGACATCTACGCATAAGGATCACCTTACGCGTAGCATGTTATCGAAGAGAAATCTTACGCGTAGCGTTCTGGCGTAAGGTTCTACATAGGGACCACGATATCCCGTGAAGGATATGCGTAAACAAATGACCTCTATGCATAAGGTCTACTCTCACGAGTAAGCCTTACGCGCAGGTTTTATATGCGCTTACGCGTAAGCTCTCACGCATAAGGTCCCCTTTTCCCACGCGTAATATTTCTTACGCGTGAAGTCGTGGTCCCACGCATAAGCTTGCGCCTTTACGCGTATAACTCACATTTACGCATAAGCTACCATTTCACGCCTAAGCCTTGATCAAACCTTCATTATGAATTGTTACGCGATGCGAACATGTAAATAAATAAATCATAACGTCACGAAACAAATAATGTCACTAATAAGCTTAAATGTGTAATATGTTGTGAAAAATATGAGATAACATAAACTTTAAAACTTAAAGTTAACTAACTCTCAAAACTTATCACGACGTCATTGGACTATTGAACAAACAAGTGATTTTGGACTCGTAACAATCATTGACATATCTCATTCAAATTATTAGACAATAAAACCATCTGTTGACCAACATAATGTCTTTCGATATGTTGGTTCTTTTGGCTAAATGTATTTTAGATCACGACATGGACGCTCAAATGAATGTGGATGCACCAAATGTACTCACCATTGCGATATCTTCCTCATGGCTATCCAATGAAGATTGGAAAGAACAACCTTCGTGTTGACTTTGAAACCCTCACATTGCTCGTAATCTTCTTGTCATCATTTGTTGATATTCGAAGAACCATCCTTATCGAACATGCTCTCCCACTCGCTCTTGTTTTAGAGATCTACATTCAACAATTTTGGACTACAATGCAAAAGATCAAAGGACGAATCTTTGTGACGGTGACACTCAATCACAAGAAAATCACCATCACTCCTGCAGATTTAAAAGCCGTTCTCCTCATTCGACATCATACCAACCGAATACTCTGCGCACCTCTTGAAGAGGCGCTCGCAATTTTGATTGATATTGGGTATGACGAAGCTTGAGGGTTATTAATAAGCATTCTCACGTGGATCTTAAGAACATTCCTCGACCTTGGAGAACCCTTTATATCATCATCACAAAATCCGTTTACGGTCGTGATATGACTATGAGCATCCCAAGCTCATGGGCGCAAATCTTTTGGGCTCGATCAACATGAAACACATCAAGTTGAAGCTCGATATGGGATGACATGATGACATTCCTCAAAAGCTTGGCTCAAAGATTCCTTATATCGGATATACTAAGCTGTTGATCCAAAGAGCACTTGGATATAACCTAATATCCCCAAGAGAATCAATGATCCCGACAATCACGACATGTTGTGCGAACCCACTCTAACAATCGATTAAGGAGTCAACTACCAAGAAACAAGGTGTTTGTGTTGCGGATCACCTTCTCTCTCACGAACTCAAACAACTATACTTTTACAAAAGGTATCTAGTAGTCGTGGAAGAGAACAAAGTTGGTTTTCTCGATGATAAATCTTCGGTACACCTACAAGGAAAACCGAGAAGAGGGGTGAAGGAAGTCTTTGCAAGTTAATCGAGAGTCGGAGGAAGTTCCCAGAGGAATCCTCCACGTAAAAGGACTATTCCTTCTAAGGAACTGTTCCCATTCCGTGCCAAAGCCCGAATCGCCAAGAAAGCTAGTGGACTAAAGCTCAAGATACACAATCGATCGAAGAGATCTTCTATTCAAAGCGAACCGATACTAATCCTTCAAGGTCAAACCTCCCGGTCCTATAGTGAACACGACAAAGGGAAGACTTCGATTATTGAGCACGAAGAGGAAAGCTCGATGAAGAACCTCTAGATCACGATTACAGGAGGAAGTTCAAATTGTTAGACTCCAACACGTTGCGAAAGAGTTTGCAAAGGATCAAATGGGTGGCCCCGGAGGGTCAAGTGGTGAAGTTCAATCCACACCAATTCTGATGCGGTTAATTGATAAGGTTTTAAAAGGTACCATTTGAGGGTCGTTTAAGTCCTTATTTGATCACTTTGTATCCGTTATTGCTTAATATCGTTCCTTTTCACTTTTAGGTCTCTTGAAGGCAAAATCTCGGAATGGCACTTATTTGGACGAAAAGGCGCGAATATATGAAGAAAATGGCCAAAGTCGAATCGAGACACTCAAAGTCTGCTGAAAGCAGGCGACGGCGTCGGTGTTAGTTGCGACGCCGTCGGAGGATTTTTGTGACGTCTACAAGAGCCAAATACCCTATTTTCAAGTGACGACGTCGGGCTTTAAAAGAGTAGGCCGTTGCTACTCGGACGGCCTAGATGCAACCCGCACGACGCCGAAGGTGAAGAGGACGGCGCCACGGACATAAGGTGATGCCGCCGCAAGGTTAACGTGGCCAAGACGAAACCCTAATGACGGCGACACGACGGCGTCACAAAACATAAGGTGATGCCATCGCATATGTAATCTTATATATAGAATCCGAATTTTTCAGTTTTAGAGGGAGTCTTTTGGAGTAAAAACCTAAAACCGAACCTAAGGTGTCTTGTATAGTATTTTAGGGTTTTAAACCCTATCTTACATCAAGATAAGTATTTACTTCATCAATTCAATTATGTCTTTGATTATTTGTGTGTATGCTTGCATGTTCTCCATGTCCGGCTAATTTATTTGTGTGTTTGCTTAGGAAGTATGAAACTTAATTATTGAATATTGATTGGTTGTTTCTTATCTTAGTTGATCAATGATCTAGTAATGCGATAGGTCATTCGTTGTGTACTTAATGCTTGATTCATCTTTGTGAACCTTAGAATATGATTACCTGAGTAGTTGTAGGCTAAATTATCCAAAGAGTGCCTTAGAGTAAGAGTTTATCATCCCTAGTGGGTTTTGTAGACGAGATCCTTTGGTAAGTTCGAAGAGTTAGGGAGAAACGCATACCCTACAACTTTAGACACACAACGCAACTAAGAATAAGGACGTGACAACTCAACCATCAATAGGAGATAATTAAGGAGTAGTACAACCTAAGTAAACACATCTTTAAACTATCATACGAGCACACATTAATTAGACATAGACTCCCACAACCTTAGTTTAGATAATTAGATAATAGTAGAGTAATCGATAGTAATACCAACCCCCCAAATCCAATACCCGAGACTCATACCTTTCCATTCCATAAAATATAAAAATACAAAAATAATCTTCCTCAACCTTAACCTTAGCGTAGTAACTTCTTACTAGCATTCCTATTCCCCAGAGAACGATATCAATACCCGTGGCTTACCCTAATTACTACACTACAACGATTAGGTTCATCGCCTAGGTGTTATAAAACTTGCTCGAAGAAAAGGAAGTTTCCTTGACCCCGAACGACGCGCGTAGCGTTATCAAGTTTTTGGCGCCGCCGGGAATAGAATAGCTAGTTAGTAGTCCACCTCGTTTAGGTTCTTTGCTTGATTCCTATCAAGTAAATTTTTCTCATTTTTAGCTTTCTCTTAGTCTATCCCCCTTCTTCGTGACCTTTGTTCGTAATACCCATCACTTTTCATCATGGAGGATGATAACCAACCACCACGTGATAACCCAACACCCAATAAGTCAATGTCACTCAAAACCCAAACCAATAACCAACCCAACCGTCGAAGCCGCTATGTGAGTAGAAATACCGACCTTCAGGATTTGCAGAAAATATTCGACAAGACAATTAGGGAAGTCGTTGAGAAAGTAGTCGGTGCCTCAGAATTGTCTCTATGATTACGAAGAATCGGAAAATGGCATGATAAACAACAACGTGGATGTGGAAACTAGTGCTTACTTCAATCTTTACCCCACTAAGGAAGAAGTTGCGTACTATCAATACATAATCAATAATCCACGATCACCTATCATTAGGATATGCCCAAAGATTAGGAGAGAAACCGGAACCTAAAAATCCCTTGTATGATCGAATATAGGAGTGTCGACCATGCTTACATAGATACGGAATCTCCCATTAATGTAATGTCATCTCGCTATCTACAATGACATTATGAATGAGCGACTCAATATTAGGAGAGACCCTAAATGTCCAGGTGGAGTTTGTAACTTTGTGGGAAGAGTCAAGGACGTGCATGTCTTTATAGGAAATTTCACCTACCTAGTTGATTTTATGGTCCTAGAAGATGTAGGATGTGTTATTGACTATAGTTTATCCCAAGTAGTGCTAGGGAAACCGTTTGTTGAAACATCTAGAATGAGCCATAACAAGCATGATGGAACAGTTAGGTTTAAGAAAGGAACCAATGAGATCACCTATAGGATGCCTTGGAAAACAAATGAGTATGGCCACTTGTCCATTTATGATCGAGACAACATCAAAGCTTTTGAGGACAAAAGCAAGGAAGATGTTGAGAAAGGTTATAAATTCATGTGGGAAAGAAGGAGGCATTATTATAAGGATTGCTTGACCCTAGGTCCTAGGTATAGAGTCGATGAAAATTTTGTCAACATGATAGAATTCTCATTGAGGATGAGTGAGGCAACGTAGGAGCACGACTATGAGTCTAGCTACAAGACTCTTAAATAAAGAAAAGCGCTCGTGGGAGGCAACCCATGCTTAATTTTTGCTTGTTAGTGTCATATATCTTTTATTAATTGTTTATCCTCATGTTTAAATTTGTAAAAATGCTTTATTTTGTTTTAACCTCGCCTTAATTACATATAAAGGTATTTTACATAAGGATAAGTGTAGGAGGATTACACACGTTTTCAAAAGAAACGTAAACATGAGAATAACAATTAACTAAAAGATATTTATGTTTGTTTGTTCGAGTCAAATGCTTGTATCGAGTCATAATGGATGTTTTTGCGAAATTTTTCCGATTCTAAAGATGTAAATTTTCCGAATTTTTTCCGAAAATCGAGACCGCTTTTTGTCAGGATAACCGACGGCGTCAGATTGCAACTGACGCGTCGGGAAGGAGTAAAACATCGATTACTTTTTCTCGCTTTTTCGAGCTACTTATAAATTTTGGAATTTTCCGTGTCTTAATTTTCTTAGAAATTCGTAACGTCCATTCCACAAGCATTATATCCTAGTTTAAATCGAGTCTTATATATATTATTATCGCCGATTTTATGCGAAGGTTTCGTTTGTTTTCTTCAAGTGTGCAGTTTAGTTTGTCAAGAAGAAGTTACATAAGATTGGAAGGAGCTTTTCACGCAATAATTCTTCTTGAAAAGGATTTAACCACCACTTTACACGGATCCTACCGAGCTAACTGGGAGTACTAGTTTCTTTCGTTTTAATTACCTTCTTTATCATAACTTTGATACTTTCGGGAACATTGGGGATAATGTTCGGTTTAAGTGTAGGGAGGAAAATAAAGCGGAACTTCAAACTATGCTTATCCTTGATTATTTGCTTTGTCCAATTGCACTTTTGTAATAAACCATGAGAAAATGTCGGTTAGGGTAATTTTGGCACTAAATTTAAAATTTTTCATGACATATAGGAGTGGGCCATTAGTCTTAACAAAAGCTGCCTCATGGATAGGAAGTTGCATGATTAGCACAAAACCCTTTACCACCCAAATTCCACCCAAAATGTGAGGATCGCCTTAGATTAGTAGGAATTAAAGCATTCATCTTCAAGTTTAGAGTGAACCGGTAGTATATTAGATTCTAGAACTTGTTTTGTGATGCATTCCGAGATCGCAAGTGAGGCTACACTTGTGTAGTTAGGAATAACTAAATGCGATAGGTCATTCGTTGTGTACTTAATGCTTGATTCATCTTTGTGAACCTTAGAATATGATTACCTGAGTAGTTGTAGGCTAAATTATCCAAAGAGTGCCTTAGAGTAAGAGTTTATCATCCCTAGTGGGTTTTGTAGATGAGACCCTTTGGTAAGTTCAAAGAGTTAGGGAGAAACGATACCTACAACTTTAGACACACAACACAACTAAGAATAAGGACGTGACAACTCAACCATCAATAGGAGATAATTAAGGAGTAGTACAACCTAAGTAAACACATCTTTAAACTATCATACGAGCACACATTAATTAGACATAGACTCCCACAACCTTAGTTTAGATAATTAGATAATAGTAGAGTAATCGGTAGAAATACCAACCCCCCAAATCCAATACCCAAGACTCGTACCTTTCCATTCCATAAAATATAAAATACAAAAATAATCTTCCTCAACCTTAACCTTAGCGTAGTAACTTCTTACTAGCATTCCTATTCCCCAGAGAACGATATCAATACCCTTGGCTTACCCTAATTACTACACTACAACGATTAGGTTCACCGCTTAGGTGTTATAAACTTGCTCAAGAAAAGGAAGTTTCCTCGACCCGAACGACGCGCAGTAGCGTTATCATTAATCAACCCGATAGGAACTGTGCCACCACTCTTGAGCAACAACAAAAGCGTGGAAGATTCTATTGATTATGAATTTGAGGAACCGAAACGGAAAAGATCGAGAAAAAGCTGCCGATGATACAAAGATTGATGAAACGGATGATTATGATCGCCTTTCTTCTAGATAGTCCCGTCTGCTCCAAGGAGAAAACTCGAGCCACCAAAGGACCCGAGTCTCCTCACATCTCATCATCATCGATTCATCTTCTCACCCTCACCACCACCATCAAAAGAACAACCGATCCACATCCGGATAAGTGAAGAAGCCAACCGCCTCTTGGATTTCTCAAGCTAAGACACGAATCGTTAAAGTCATCAAACAGTCGAAAAGAAAGACGTGCTTTACAAGAAGTCAATTTTCTTGTCGATCGTGCACGCACCTTCATGACAAGAGTGACGAGATGAAAGTTGAAAGGGAGTATGTCCGTAAGCTCATGAAAGATGATCTACAAGGAAAATGGACAAGATGATCAAAGGATACACTCACAAGTACCTTCTTGACATCGTTCCTCGGAGTTACTAAGGAGTTGTTCACCAAAAACTCTATCCGAATCTCTTACACCGCCAAACAGACTATGAAATCAACTCCAATGCATGGGAACATCAATCCATTGATCCTATAATCTTCTCGATGTCGAATTGGTTAATCGGCTGGTAGCTCAAATGTCGAAACGATCTCGCAACATTTGCCTCCTACGAAGGTAAATTGTTTGAAGCATTGCTTTGGAATACCAACTAAAATAGCATGCGAGAGAAGAAGTCGAAGGCCTAAGCGCCCACGCGACGATGAAGATAAGGATCGGGATAAGAATGACGAGCCTAAACACCCAAAGAAGTCCGGTGAATCATCTTCATGCAACCTCCACCCCAACGGACTCCACCAAAAAGTGGTCTCCTCCTCGCTCTTCTCTCGAAAACCTCAGATTCTTCGAGTTACCACCCTGCACTCGAAAACCGGTGATCACTTTGAGTATACGGGTGGTGACGATGAGGAATTCCATGAGCCCCAACAACAACCCACCTCTCCCGACAAAGTTAAGAAACCGAATCCTCATCCGTGCCTAAGAAAAAGAAGAAGAAGGCGCTTAGGTCGACGTCGTATCATGGCTAGATGAAAATGACACCGATGAATACGACCGGTTTTCTACACTTGTTAATTCTACTCCTACCCACCAAGGTCAAGATCCGGAAGACGGTAGTACATTGGAGCATGCTAAGTTCTTGCAAGAGAAATTCGTGTGAAAAGATGAAGAAATCCGAGTTGAAGCGCATCAAGAATGAAGCATTTAAATTGCTCAAAGATAGCTCGGAAAGTGCTATTGAAGTTGAGTATCACCTTGATAATATAGCACGAGCTATGTCTAACAACATGGATTGGCTCAACCTCAAGCAAATATCGACTTCACCAAACGGACAACCTCCATATTACACCGATCGGTCTAAACCTCTACCAACAATTGGCCAACCAGATCGCCCTAGGATTCCATTCCGATATTTCTTCAACAAAGACTTGGAATTTCTTCTACACGGTGGTGATGGTTCAAGGAAATACGCTACATCTCGACACTTCCATTCCCTGACCATATACTCTAACCGCATAGCCATCGAGGAAAGGGCTAACCACATGTTCTCCAACAATGTGGAAGTATATGACCATGATGCATTGTATGGGATTCACCATTGGCGGGAACGCCGACCTAATCTACTACGTTGTCGCCAGTTCGTAAGTCTCAACATGAAGTGTTCAAGACTAAAGCAATTGTGGCTATTAAACATGTTGATCTTTCGTCTAAATGGGACTACCTTTATAGAAAATAAAAAAGCCCAAAACAATTTTACCCTCGTCAAGAGTATAATATACTATATCCCAACTCCTTGAGAGAGACAATCGAAAGGGTACGGATTATAAATAATATAGGAATTTTTAAAATCCATTTATTTGATTGATTCATCAATAGTGTTCGCCCAGAATCCCTTTTTGACTCTTTCCTCAAGAATATCATGGTCAAAAGGCAAGACGAAAGGGATTATGCATTCTCTGAAGCGGACTTTGAGAATTTGTCTATCAACGACATTGAAGACATGTACCTTGCCAAAGTACAGGGTCGCATGAGACAATTCTCGACTGAAGTGCAACATGAATACATCAAGTCCTTCCTAATCTTCATCGAAGAATAGTAATCAAAGAACTTGTAGAAGATCTCCACTGCGGTTGAATCATATCGCACCCTGTAAACTTCACTCCACCACGCCTAGATCTTCCGACATCAACCGCCTTCCACAATACACCTCGTCAAGAAACCATTCGGCGTCGTTTATCGTAGTGAACTTCAACGAAATTGCTTGATGGCGTGTAGAGATCTTCACAAATTTGGGGATCACACATTGAAGAAGGTTAGGGATGGCTTGGCTTATCGGTTGAAGGCTATACATGAAGGCATTGGGTCTCCAAAGCGATGGAATTCTCAAGACGTAAGGATGTGCGAGAATCATCACCATGATTGATGAAAGGTTGTATCGACGGGACCGATTCGAACTCGAGAGCTTTATAGGTGGTCGCCCCGTGATTGCTCACGGCTATCAACGCCTGCTCGCATTCCCGCAAGATTGATGGACTTCGGTACCCTTGAACCGCTTCTATTTCATAATATTTTGGATGTGTGATTTAATTATGACTATGGCTTGTGCACACATATCGTTGTTCAACCCGTTCTTGTCAAGAAAGGACCCCGTGGTACGCTTGGTGCCACAATCCTTATAAAAGGAGCGAAGTCTTAATTTTGAGTAAAACCTATCAAACCTTTCATTTTTCAACGGTTTTGCTCAAAAGAACAAGTACTCCCCTTATGATTTTCAAAACCTCAACCGCTTATATCACTTGTTGAGGGGAGTATTTGATTTATAAACTTTGTTCACAAATTGTTCACCGTGGTCATCTTCCCATAAAACTCAAAATGGTCATATTTATTCTCAACATTTCTTCAAAATAACATTTATATGCCATTTTAAGGGGAGAAAATTATGTGATAAGAAATATGTTGTGATATTGCTATTGAATCATCGTGTGAAAAGACTTCAACCCATGAATTGACGGGATCTGAACAGTGTTACATTGAAAAGATTTGTCTTCCAAAGACTTATACAAGTAAATTGTACCTATTCGAGAAGCTCTTGATAGACATGAACTTTGACGGGTTTGACAACCTTTCGAGGTTTGTCCACACCTTCAAGGTAGTTATTAGAGCTAGTTGTCACCTAAAAGCTGACAATGTACCTCTTTAACTATGCAACGTAACCGTGTCCCTGGGAATTGTCTATCTTGAGTCGATCAATTCAAAAGTGCGAGTTTTGCTCACCGTGCGATTTGTTTAAACTCTTAAGCACATGGAGGGGAGTATTTATGAAAATCTAAAACTCTTGATGTGTTCAAACATGTTTTCATTCACAAACGCTTTGAGAGATTTTCATGAAAAATGGTTTTATGGCAATGGAGTTATAAGGTGATTAAGGTTAGGAATAACCGCCCTATGATCCTTGAGCAGAGGGATCTACCCAAGGACAATACCAATAGTTAGAATTGGAAGTCCTTAGGTATGATTATAAAAGGAGAAATGAGAATCGGAGAAAGAAGGAGTTGAAGAATTAAAAGAAATGCAAAAAAAGGTGAAAAGAAATAGCCTCCAAATTATTCAACTTAGGGAAGACACGGGTTCAATTCATATGCTACTTGGTTGTCACTTAGTGATGCCGGTATTGAAGATTAAAAGTCGTCATGGACCCAAGTGACGCATGCACTAAACCTTCTTAGCCACTCAAATTTCTCTCAAAAGAAGCTTGTTTCATTCTCGGGAACCCTACATAATCTATCGACTTTCTTGAGATTGTCGATATTGAAGAAGGAGACCCCTCCCTAGTCTCCGCTCAGAAAACCAAACACACTATTGAGTCTAGAGCCACGAGATTCATCAAAAGATCTCTTAGGAACACTTGACATTTCATCACTTGTCGCTCAACAATAAGAACATCGGTGGTACGTTATCGAGTCCTTCACGGATCTTAGCAACTGTCGAGAACATTTATGAGAGGTTCACAACCGTGATCCTCGTGATTGAATGGAAACTCGCCTGTGGTCAACATCAAACCGCTCGACAACAGTCACTTCGGTAACTCCACGCGGATTACACTTAGTGTGTCTCAAACGGTCTGATCGTGAGGTGATGCTTGGTGTACCTTAGTGACTCATCCGAATCTGTAGGTGTACTTCGTACATCGCGTTATCTCACTTGTGGGACTCGGTTCAGAACGACCTTTGTGAGAATTAGAGTTGTGTTTTCACACAATGTCATTAACACTCAAGTTCAAACTTGTAAGTGCGGAATCCTCTTATTACTAACCGCTTTCATGTTTTCTTCTTATGGAAGCTCGAGCGGAATGATCATGCAGATTCTTCACATGCTCATGCCAACATCATCACTAGTAGAAGTTCTATCTTAAAGCAACACATAAGTCGAATGATTCTTCGTCAAACCAAAGAATCTACAAAGTTAAAGACTTAAAGAACTTCATCAAGATCGAAATCCAACGTCAAAGAGCGTATGAGCATGTTGAAGAATGACTGCAGACACCGGAGCAACGAAGCGGCACTGAGGCGCACTTGATGTAGACTACAACATACTATCACTTTCATCACAAAGAACAAAGAACAAAGATAATTATGACGCCAAAGGTAACGGTTCAAAGAAGACAATTTCTACACTAGGAGATTGTTCAAATCAAGGCAATTCTTCTCACAAGAAAGAAGAATGTCGGAAGACGCCAAAGCTACTATTATATCAAGACCTTCACCGTTTACATTCATTCATCACCAACACTTGGGGAGATTTTGGAATCACTCCTAAACCTATATCAAGTGTTAGTGATTCATATGTAATAGTTAGCTTAATTATGGCCTTTATGTTTGTTATTAGCTTAAGCTTATGTAGAAGGCCCATGAGCTTAGGCCCATGTCCACTAAGGAAAGGAAGGGAGTAGGAGTGTTGCCCTAGCTCCCTTCCTATAAATATTTGTAATAACCCTCACTGAGGGTTGGTTGTTCAATTCATTTCTCTTTCACATATGCTACGATAACCGCCCTTAGTATTCATACGCATAGTGTTTGGTTTGTGTCTTGTTCATCCGATCTTTCTCTCTATCTCTTTCTATTGTGCTTGTGTTGTAAAACTAGTGACCTAACAATAAGCTATTCAATAGCTTAATTGTTTAGATCTAATCCTTAAATATACCTAATCCGCGCCTAATCTACGGATTAGACACCTTAGTTTAGGTAGATTTAGATCTAGTACTTTTAGTTTAAAAGTCTTAACCTTTTTAGCTTATTTCATCTTTAGCTTATTTTCTTCTTATTTCTAGCTTATTTTATCTTAAGATCTAGTCCTTAAACATACCCAATCCGCGTTTACTTTTCGAAGTGAACACCATAGTTTTGGGTGGATATTAGATATAATATTTTAGCTATTTCATAACTTATTTTGATAAATGACTAATGCTTTTTAGATCAAATTAGCTTTTCCATAGCTTATTTGATCTTTGTTATAGCTTATCAATATTGTTTATTTTACTAACCTTGAGAAAGTTTAGATTTTTATGCATCCAATCCTACATCTAAGGCGTGGAGCTTAAGGGTCTTATAAGCTAGCTTATTTATTAAAGTTTATAGCTTTTATAACTTTTATTAAGCTATTTAGTATATAAAGTTTGCAACTTTATCAACTAAATAGTGAAACAAAAGCTAATAAAAAAAAATCTTTGGTGTTTGTCTTAGTTTATAAGATCGAGTGGTTTATTAGGCTCGTCTCATTCATTGGGTTCTATTCTCTTACCATTTAAGTAGTATAGTTTATAATATTTAGTGTAAAAAAATGGTTATTATTGTTGAGATTATTGTTGTGAGCTTGGTAATTATGAGTATTGAGTAGATTTTTATATTCTTGTTATGTGAGTAGTTATTTGGGATCTGAGTGTGAAAAACTTAGAAATTGTTGATTGATAATCTTCGGTTACTTTGGTTGATTTTTGGTTATTTTAAAAGGGCAAAACCTGTTTGGAAAATTAATCTTCTAAATCAAGTAATTTTTACCAAGATAAAGAATTGTATGCAAAATAAACCAACGTTGTGGGAAAATAGTTTTTTAAACGGGTATCGAAGATTATTGATTAATTATTTATATTTGGTTGATTGTTTTAACGGACAAAAGCCGTTTGGATAATTAACTATTTAGATCTAGTAATTATTACCAAGAAGAAAAAGAATTATATTCACTATAAGCCAACGTTGTGAGAAAATAATTTTATTTTGACGGATATTAATTAAACGGGCTTAATAGATTATTCACACTTAATTCCCTTTTCACCTCACTTAACAAGTAATAATGTGTCATGTGAACTTCCTTATAAGAAACCAAGATAGCTAGAACGTGCGAAATTAATTGGCAATGATGACAATGAATGGAAAGATGATATTTTTAAAAACCTAGTAATGAATCAGTCTCTGGATGTAGATGATTTACATGAAGAAGTCCTATTCCGTGAAGAATTGAGGAACTTGATTAAGAGATATTGTAATGATGGGACAATAAAAAGAACGTTCAGAAAAAAATGCTCAATCATATTTAAGAAAAGATCGACAATGGGTATGAATCGAGTTCTAGTAACGACACATGGTATAAGGAAGAATATGAAAAAGAGGAAATGCTGAGATGTGAACATGAAGGAAAACGTTATATGCCACATACTATGAAGGTAGAGACTTATGTGCTAAAAAGGTATGAAATTTATAATGATCAATGCTGTTAATACAAATAAGCCGTAAAAACGTTTATTGATATTTTACGATCTTCTAATGTTTTGTCGATAACAAACGTAAAATCATTTTTAACGAAACAAATAAAATACGTAAACTATTTGATTCAATAGTTTTCTAACACACTTACGTTTTCACTTAAACACTAAAACAAGTATAAGTGATTTTATGTTTTAGATATACATATGTACAACAACTAGTGTTTACATATTGGGCTAACATATACTTAACTAAGTGTATACTAAAATGGGTAAAAACTAACAAATGGTATTGACCCATAACCCATGGTATTGTCCAAACCACTTGACTAGGTTCAATGTTTTTTTGAGATACATTGTATCTAGAAAGAAAACCATGGATCAACCCATAACCCATGACCCATGACCCATCCTTATAAGAAACCAAGATGGCTAGAACATGCGAAATTAATTGGCAATGATGACAATGAATGGAAAGATGATATTTTTAAAACCTAGTAATGAATCAGTCTCTGGATGTAGATGATTTACATGAAGAAGTCCTATTCCGTGAAGAATTAAGGAACTTGATAAAGAGATATTGTAATGATGGGACAATAAAAAGAACGTTCAGAAAAAAATGCTCAATCATATTTAAGAAAAGATCGACAATGGGTATGAATCGAGTTCTAGTAACGACACATGGTATTGGAAGAATATGAAAAAGAGGAAATGCTGAGATGTGAACATGAAGGAAAACGTTATATGCCACATACTATGAAGGTAGAGACTTATGTGCTAAAAAGGTATGAAATTTATAATGATCAATGATGTTAATACAAATAAGCCGTAAAAACGTTTATTTTTATTTTACGATCTTCTAATGTTTTGTCGATAACAAACGTAAAATCATTTTTAACGAAACAAATAAAATACGTAAACTATTTGATTCAATAGTTTTCTAACACACTTACGTTTTCACATAAAACACTAAAACAAGTATAAACGATTTTATGTTTTAGATATACATATGTAAAACAACTAGTGTTTACATATTGGGCTAACATATACTTAACTAAGTGTATACTAAAATGGGTAAAAACTAACAAATGGTATTGACCCATAACCCATGGTATTGTCCAAACCACTTGACTAGGTTCAATGTATTCTTGAGATACATTGTATCTAGAAAGAAAACCATGGATCAACCCATAACCCATGACCCATAACCAAAAATACCCATGGGCAAAGAGGAGCGTCCCACGGATCCCTAGCAACACGCTAGACGGATCCTTGTGGGAGGATCCGTGGGATCCGGGAACAAGAAGTTTTCTCCTCTATAAATAGTGAGGCATTTCTTCCTTTTTGCTCACCACTTCACACATACTTTCACCAAGTATTGTACCTCTCTAACCTCAGATCCAAAGAGATCTATGTAGTTTGTCTTTTGTTTTTGTGTGATCTTCTAGGTTCCTCTTAAAGGCGAGATCACCACTTCTTGAAGTCGAGCAAGCTCAAGTCCATGAGTAGCCATGCTTCGTCATCATCAAGACAACTGAAGTTCTCTTGTTGATAGTTCTTTCTTCCTCCATAGATGTTGAAGGCATTAGTGAAGGATGCCGAAAGAGTCAAGACGAAAGCATTAGTGAAAAATGGTAACCTTCTGTGTCAAAGCATTAGTGAAGAATGCTAAAGGTGTCAAGACGAAGGCATTAGTGAAAGGTGCCAAGCGTTGTGTCAAGGGCATTAGTGAAGGATGCCTTGGAATCAAATCAAGTGGCATTAAGGAAGAATTCCTAGGTCGTATAATCGATGAGGTGCATCGTTATACATATAAGTATTTGTTTCTTTCCAAGGATGGTGATATCCTTGATGGTGGTGTAACAAGGAGTGGATCTCCTTAAGATTAGGTGCTGTGTTGTGATGGGTAGTAGTTCCTCCATAGTAATGGAACTAGGTGCTTAGCATAGTACCTAATAAAGGGTAGGTGACGTTGTGATAGGATTAGTTCTCCTTGGTGTGAAAAAACTCGGTGGTTAGCCTAGCACCGTATAAAGGGTAGGCGACGTTGTGTTAGGTGTGGTTCGCCTTGGTGTGAAAGAACTCGATATTTAGCTTTGTACCGGAAAAAGGTGTAAGCGACGTTGTGAAGGCTTCTCCGCCATAAGGATATTGGTGTAGTGTTTACGAACTCTCGAGTAGGTGACTCGAGGAGTGGAGTAGGGAAAGGAAGGTGTGGAAAACTAGAAGGGGGGTTGAATAGTTTTGCCAATTTAAAACTTCTTTTTAAATATTTAGATTGACTTATGTCAATCTATTTGGTTGTTTATGTTGGACGTTGATAGATAGATATATAAACGTGTAATGAAAGATAAAGAGTAAGAAGCACATCACCACGACACAAGTATTTATAATGGTTCGGCTACAAGGACACCTTCCTTGCCCTACTCCACTCCCCGAGTCACCTACTCGAGAGTTCTTAAACACTACACCAATCTCATTATGGCGGAGAAGCCTTCACAACGTCGCTTAAACCTTTTTCCGGTACCAAGCTAAATACCGAGTTCTTTCACACCAAGACGAACCACACCTAACACAACGTCGCCTACCCTTTATATGGTGCTAGGCTAACCACCGAGTTCTTTCACACCAAGGAGAACTAATCCTATCACAACGTCGCCTACCCATTATTAGGTACTAGGCTAAGCACCTAGTTCCATTACTATGGAGGAACTATTACCCTTCAGAACACAACACCTAATCTCGAGAGATCCAGGTCCTTGTTACAACACCATCAAGGATATCACCATCCTTGAAATAAACAAATACTTATATGTATAACGATGCACCTCATCGATTATCGACCCAGGCATTCTTCCTAAATGCCACTTGATTTAATTCTTAGGCATCCTTCACTAATGCCTTTGACACAACGCTTGGCACCCTTCACTAATGCCTTCGTCTTGACACCTTTAGCATTCTTCACTAATGCTTTTGACACGGATGATAAGCACCTTTCACTAATGATTTCGTCTTGACACTTTCGGCATCCTTCACTAATGCCTTCAACTCAACATCTACGGAGGAAGAAAGAACTATCAATAAGAGAACCTCAGTTGTCTTGATGATGACGAAGCATGGCAACTCATGGACTTGAGCTTGCTCGACTTCAAGAAGTGGTGATCTCGCCTTTAAGAGGAACCTAGAGAATGACACAAAAACAAAAGACAAAATACATAGATCTCTTTGTAAGATATTAGTTTTCACATACACATCAAACCATAACACAAAGTGGCGTATAAATGGAATTCTAGAGAGAGAAAGTTAGAGGTTTAGGGAACTTAGTGAGAGAAAGTGAAAGATATTATTATGAGCTCCAACTCTACCTTGGAAGGTAGAGTATTTATAGTCTTACATAAATCGCCACACATCAGTCGTGGATCGTGCATACGGTGGGTAAAGACCCGTCCGTCCTCCACGGTGTTACTTAACTAAATACTACTTAACTTAAAATAGCTACGACTACGAGCTTTAATGATTACATATACTTGAGGTGACCGATTCTTTAATATCCGAATTTCTAATTCCCAACAATCTCCCTAAGGAGGTCACCTCAATCATGTACTAAAATTACATAGAATACGATAGATATTACATTAACAATTGTTCTTGCATTCTTGATGTAGTACTTTGCTCCTAAGCTCGTAGTCATTGATTCTTCGCATTGCATGTTTGGTTACTCCAAGTGGAGGTCTTTACCGATCCACGTGATAATAAATTTGAGCCGACTCTTGAGATCATCACCAACAAAATCTCGAGACATCCATTGTGGTGTTGTGACATTAGACCCACATGCTCACATTCGGATCATGATATCTTCACATCGTAGTAGCGTAAGCTTTCGCTGATTCAAGATATTGACAAGCAGCTGAAGCGAAGCATGGAGTGAGAATATCGAGTCATTGATGCACTAATCATGATTTCTTTTGAGTTGAATGTGTTAAGTGAGCATGCGGCTATGGATTGATCGCTTCATTCGGATCACCGCAAACGTCGGGCGCACTGCATACAACAGCTAGCAATAAATCGCACGAAAGTGTCTTTGATCACTTCGTTGAATTGAGGTACACGCCCGCGTTTCCCGTTGATCGATACATGTCTTGCCCGTGATCGTATAATTCAAGAATTTCCTTGTGGGGTTTCGCAATGCTCTAGTCGTTCTCAAACCGAACATCTCAAAGAAGACAACACGGAGTGAGTGAACGAGGAATTTTAAGTCCACCGATTGATGAAAAGTTATTTGAAAACAATCGTGTATTGCTCAATAGAAATTGTTTTACAATACAACGAAGGTTTTATTGAAAATCAATTATCAATCATAAAAACACCTTTTGGTTTGAAAATGAGTACACGGTCGATGTGCTAAAGAAAGAGTTGTTAGGCACAAAGACCGGTTTTTCAAAGGTATCCGTAAATCCATAACTCGAACCGTGATTGATTCAAGACTTGAATCGCCCATTGTTTCGTCGGTTGTCACATGGTTGATCTAATGAATAGATCTCACATGCCACCTACCGTGAGCTTGTTTGATGTTGGCTCGAAGGTTTTCCATCTTCATTGTGAAAATGTATGCATATCACTCGGATGTTCGGCAATACCACAAGGATAATGCGAGGACTCAAGATATAATCTCTTCCACATTGTGTAAAGCGAGAGAGTCTTCATTGAAAGTGTCCTAATGAGATTGATTGATGATCTCGAGGCTCTAGACTCAATTTTGTGCATATTTGGATCCTGTGTGGGAGACTAGGAGAGGGTCTCCTTCTTCAATATCAACAATCTCTAAGAGAAAGTCGATAGATAATGTCGGTTCCCGTGAGAATGAAACAAGCCCTTTTAAGAGGAACTTGAGTGGTTTGGGAAGTTTTAGTGCAAGTGCGTCCTTTGGGTCCATGACGTCTTGTCTTCAATACCGATGTTACCATCGGTAGCATATGAGTTGAACTCGGTTTACGCCCTAAGGTTGAATAAATAGAGGGCTATTTGTTTTCACCCTTTTCTCATTCAATTCTTTTAATTCTTCAACCCTTCAAGCTTACCGAGACTTCATAGCAAGAACCTTGTTGGGTTTGTTCCAGATTTGCTCGCTCTCACCGCACTCTTCCCATATCTCACTTTTCTCCTTTTATCATCATACCTAAGGACTTCTACACTAACTAGTGGATTGTCCTCGGTAGATCCCTCCGTTCAAGCGGATCATGGGAACCAATACCTAACCTTATCATCCTTATATCACCATACATAAAGTAAAGTTGGTCGGTCTATTTGGTATTGTTCATCCGCCATTGGAACCAACTCGAAACCATTTGAAAACAATCCGGATACTTGTGATATATTATCAAAACATTTTGTACCTAAATTGTTTTTGATATTTTTAGAATAAGTGCTCCCCTCAACATGTGCATCAAATGTTTGAAATCGTTTTGCACACGGAGGCAAGAGGAAGAAATTACTTCTTTGATTACCATTTTCAAAAAAATATCACCATCGCCTTGATCAAATCAAGTAGATAAAGCATTTCCGGGAAGGATGAGGTTTCCATAAATTTTCTCCCCTCAATATGTGCCTCGAGGTTTTGAAAAGAGTTTTGCACATACTAGAGGAACTGCACATTGAGATAAATGATCACATTTCAAATCATAGGTTTGAGATAGATGCTCCCTCAACATGTGCATTGAAAATTTGAAATCGTTTGTCACATGTGGGAAGGACAAGATGTACATCCTTATAAAACCATTTACCGAATAATCGGTTTAAATCCAATTTAAATCACACATTCTCCCCGATCACAATTATCAAATCATTTGAGATTTGTGATCTCTTATAGATTTAAATTGATTTTGAAAGCTTTTAAGGAGAATTGCGACTTGATTATGAAAGCGTCTTAAGCGATAAGGATCGGATTTTAAGACTTTAAACCCATTGATAAAACATGCATGATTATCTTTTGAAAACATTTTAATGCCAAATAACTTTTAATTTAATTGAAATCATTCTCCCCTCAATCAATGACATAGGTTGTTGATTGAGAGATAGATTTTGACAAATAAGTCCCGATGATTATCAAAAATAGAGACCGAGTTATTTTTCAAAGCGATTAGTTTAAGCAGATAAATGTTTATAGAATCGAGCATGGAATTTGAAAATATGGTAAAGCATAGCTCGTTCATTCTTTGAAAAGCGGGTTATCGCTCGAAATGACAATAAACCATTGTTTCTTTCTCTCAAGCATTCTAAGATTTCTTGAAATTGTTTGTCAAGCATTCTAAGATTTCTTGAAATCGTTTGTCACATGTGGGAAGGACAACATGTACATCCTTATAAAACCATTTACCGAATAATCGCTTTAAACCAATTTAAATCACACATTCTCCCGATCACAATTATCAAATCATTTGAGATTTGTGATCTCTTATAGATTTAAATTGATTTTGAAAGCTTTAAGGAGAATTGTGACTTGATTATGAAAGCGTCTTAAGCGATAAGGATCGGATTTTAAGACTTTAAACCCATTGATAAAACATGCATGATTATCTTTTGAAAACATTTTAATGCCAAATAACTTTTAATTTATTTGATTGTGCTTTGTCATGCATCATTGCACATCAAGATCATCGTATAGTTTTAATACCTACGAGATGAGTTTGTCTTTGGATAGGTCACCTTGTGGTGAAGAAGAGACCTTGGGAGAAACCATTGGAGAAATGCTAGCCATAAAAATTGTGTGTGCCAGTAGGTCCATCATCCACATCAGTCGTATGCATCACAATCGGCGACTTGAAAGGCATTCGATGATTGTGACCTATCTCCGAATAAGTCGCTCATCCACATCGCATCATAGGTCTTGGCATTGCCTCGCCTAAAAACAATTCCTCTTCATCCAAAGCGGCACCATTGTCCCGAGCTTGTACAAGCAAGATCTTATCTCTAAGTAATCGGATTCGTGGATGCTTTGGAGATGTCGATTTCTTGCAATGTGTCCTCACCACCACAGTTATAACATTTGATCGGCTTAGCTTGACCTTGGTTACCATTCCTTCCTCGATTTCGTTACCAACATAACCTCTACCACCCACCTCTTCCCCGGTTATACCGTCTTTCCGAAGCTGGTTGCACCACCGATCCTTCCATCTTTCACGGTAGCTTGATTGTGTGGGTTAGATGTTGTTCGAGGTTGTTGTTGGTTTGTGGGAGAATTCATGTTTTGACTAATCGGAAGAGCAAGTTGATTAATGAAGTTACCCACGTGTGCATCAAGATCGACTTGTTTGAACATAGGATCGGGAATGAGTTTGTGATTACCATTACCCAAGGTATGACTTGTGAGGCTTTGGTTGTGATTCCGATGTTTGAGTAGAAGGCGGTTGAGTCATTAGACGAGCTTGTCTCTCCACGGTTGGTTTTGAACCGATTGAGAACCAATTTTTCAAACATAGCATGTCTCTCATTACGAAGGAGGAAGGCATAGAGTTGCTCATAGTTTGTATTCTTCAATCCTTTAGTGAGCTTCATGTAGGTGACAAACTTGTGCCATTCGGGATTCATGTTGTTCACAAATTTTGAGTTCAAATGAATGTTAGGCATAGTCATTCGATGTTCCTCATGTCATTCACCAACTTATGAAATCACATAGTACTCATAGACACTCTCATCCGGTTTCATCTTGAAGTGTTCAAATTCGTCATAGAGTTGTGATTCTCTGCCTTCCATAGTTAATTCTCGAACACGAGAGAAGCATCTTAACATTTTCACATAACGCCTTTGCATCGGTGTTGTGATTGATCGACTTGTAGATGTCTTTAGGAATACCTTGAAGAACAATGTTAGAAGCCCCGATATCTCGCATCGAATCTCTTTTTCTCCTTATCATCAAGCTCATCATACATTTTAGGTCCGTCCATTCCGTAAATAGGAGTTCCATCTTCATTAGTATCAAGTATATCTCTAGTCGTCTCAACTCGATACGGTCCTTCATCAATGGATTTGAGAATGTTGACACCATTTTCCTTTCCAAGGCAAGACAATCGATTCGCTGAGCCCAAGAATCGTAGTCGATTCATCAAGCATGGGTGGACGAGTATCCGAGCCACCGCTTGAACATCCTCGACAGCATGGAGATGATAGTAGGAACGTTGGTAGACATGTTAGCAGATTATACGGGATTTTATAACTCTATGATTAAACCGGAAATAGATTCTTTCACGGATTTTACTAAATCAAGAAAACCGTAAATGATCACTCAAGTCGCTGAAGATAATGCACCAAGTCGCTAACACCTAATTCGCTACACCCTCAAGTCGCTAAAGTCCCAAGTCGCTAGACAAATGCAAGTCACTAAGTAGTAACTCGCTAAGCCTCAACTCGCTAGCAAAATTTTGGCGACAATCGCTACTCAAGTCGCTAAAGATTCAAGTCGCTAAAGAGCAACTCGCCATGCATCAAGTCACTACCACTAAGTCGCTACCGTAGTGGAGAGTCCACTACTTGTATTGTTAATCGCTAGGTCTAAGTCGCTAACTCCAAAACTGTAACTCACTACAAAATTGTGAAGCAAGTCGCTACGAAGAAAGAAATCCAGATATCAAGTCGCTAGCAAGAAAACCACATAAACATCACTTTTAATCCAAAACAACCCAACCAAGATGATTCAAGCTACCAAATGAAAACCTAAACACTTGTGATGATTCTAAACATAAAAGTACTAACAAAATCCAAGCTTTAACACAAGAAATCAACCAATGATGCACAAACCACTAAACTTTTTCAAACTCAAAACCACCTAAAAGCCACAAAATCCAAAGATGTGCAAGATATGATCTAACCATGGCTCTTGATACCAATTGTAAGATATTAGTTTTCACATACACATCAAACCATAACACAAAGTGGCGTATAAATGGAATTCTAGAGAGAAAGTAAGAGGTTTAGGGAACTTAGTGAGAGAAAGTGAAAGATATTATTATGAGCTCCAACTCTACCTTGGAAGGTAGAGAGTATTTATAGTCTTACATAAATCGCCACACATCGGGTGTGGATCGGGCATACAGTGGGTAAAGACCCGTCTGTCCTCCACGGTGTTACTTAACTAAATACTACTTAACTTAAAATAGCTACGACTACGAGCTTTCTAATGATTACATATACTTGAGGTGTGTCACACCCCAAATTACTGCTTTTGCGGAATGGAATTCACGGGATTGATCGTCATAGCATCACAATCACAGTTATATTGAACGACCTAAAGTGTCGTTTGGAAAATACATCGTTTGATTTAATAAAATAATCGAGTTACAACATAGGTCCCAAAAGTTTACAAAGTTTATGGAAAATATAAATATATTACAAGTCCAAACGATGTTTTTGAAAGAAAGTGCCATAATGTACAATGTTATAGGTCGACGCCATGACTCAAAAGGTGGTTCCTAAACCATGTCATGATGATAATGCCTCGATTACACGAAAATACATTGCTAAAGCGGTCAACAATAATGTTGGTGAGAAATCATAGGTTTATGTAAATGTTTTATACGACTACGCAAGTATAGATCGTGCATGACAATCATGTCACGTAAAAATATTCTTGGTATGACAAACATGTCACATAAAATGTTACAATTGCTTTAAGCCCATGACACAAACGAGACTGCTCATAATGTAGTCCCCAAAGAGTGTTTGCCGACAACTCAATAATGTTATTAAATGAAATGCATCCGTATTACTAGTTGGGATTCACCAACCGGATGAGGCGTCACCCTCGATAGATCTATCCACTCACCTCGCTTCTAAGATTAACGGTTCATGTTCGGGTAATGGGGACTTTCAATTGGCAAATCACGGTAACTTAAGCAATGTAAATGAATTTAACATACTTGGTATCGTAATAAAAATGTTGTGCAATGTATTCTCCCGTAGGTTTGAAAATAATTAAAAGCATGTACGACGGGCTATGAAAACTCACTTGATAAACCGGTATGATGACAAGAGTGAGTACATCGAGGTATAGCGTGATACTTTAATCTGGACCTATTACGAATGATATGATATGTAATGAGTTATGATGTTATGATATGCATGCATTTCGTATGTTATTTATACCATTTGCGAGTTTTGAAAATAATACTTATCGTCGAAAAATACTCTTTTGACGTCTTGACCCTTCAAAAATTACTTTACAAGTATTTACGTCAAAATGTCATCCTACAATGGTTTTGTAATGATTTATTGTGAAATTTCACTTTTCGTCGTAAAATAAAGTCGTCGGAAATTTCTTGAAAGTGACAAAAATAGCTTCGAAAAACTAGTCGTAAAATAGTGTACGTCGAACGTTAGAGAACGAACTCGACGGTTTTGGAAAGTTTGTATCGAAATCTAGAAGTTTTAGTTCAGGAGTTTTCGTCATAAAGGTCTCGAACGTAAAGATAATAAGGGTTAAAGATGGTGATTTTGTCTAATTGTTGTGTAAAAAGTGAGTTTCGGCCAAGTTTAAGCATCCGTAAATAATTTATTAAAACTCCGCTATACAAACGGTTGGTCGTTTTGAAAAATATGCTTGGTGATCTTGATTTTACTAGAAGACATTTCGTTTCAAAAGTTCTACATCATAGTTAAAAACACCGTCAACATAGTCATTTTAGTTACCGTAACACTTATCTCGTAAAAATAATATAGTTTTTCTAAAAATAATAGTTACGGCAAGTTTATGAAAACGTGCATATCTTAGTCGTTTCAAATCCGTTTCTATGTATTATATGTCCTTAGCTTATCAAAGTATACTAATATATTTTTGACAAGTCGAAATAATTTATGAAGCTTAAGGCTCGTTTTTGACTCGAATAAAGTAAAATAACTTGTCAAATTTACGAAAAATATATATTAAGTCGTCAAACTTTAAAATTCATAACTTCTTCGTTATAACTCCGTTTTATTCCGTTCAAGCGACCACGGATTCGTTTTAAAGTATATTTTCTAAATATCAAGGCCATAATTTCGTGCCTACTGTCGGATTTTCCAGAAAATCAAAACAAGGACAGAACACTTTTTATACTTACCGAAAATAGTTTTTATCGTACTAAACCTATTCCAATCCCTTCAAATCAACTCCAAAGCTAATCTAATCCTACCATACACCTTCTTAGGGTGTCATGGGTTCCTAGACATCATCAAGACCAAAGTATACCAAGGGGATAATTATAGGATGACCTTATATATATATATTTCTAAAAATCATGTAAAAATGGTATAAACAACACAAATCATGCATGCTTGCTCCAAAAACGAAGAGATACTTATGAAATGAAAAGGAGATATGAAAAATATAAATGATATGCTTACAAGTTAATATGATGAGGTGCAAAGAACAAGGTTAGCCTAAACACCCTAGGTTTTTATTTCAAAACCTTATAAAGAGTGTTATCTAGATTGTAATTAACTTGAGCTTGATAAAAATTTTGTGATCCCTTGTAAAAACCTTGTAGAACCGGTTTGGAGTGAAGAACAAAGAGAGAAGGAAAATTTAGAACTTGAATTATTTGTGATAATGAGTGAAATGAAAGAGTAGGACTTAAGTAGTGTACAAGTATGTACAATCAAAGAGAAAAAAAATATCACCAACTAAGATACATCCCCCATGGCCGGATATGGGGGGATTGTGTTTCACAAAATATATTTTTTTTTTCTTATACATATACTTGTGTAATATTTGTTAAAAGTGTAAGAAAAGTGTAGGAAATATGTTAATATTAATAACTTGTAAGGTAAATGGTACTTTTAGGTACAAGTAAAATTTTAATAGATCAAAATAGAGTATAATGATATTATAAAAATTGTTAAAATACATTCCTTGTGAAATTTGAGTGATATAATAATTATCGTGTAATTTTTAAGAAAAACGTCGTAATAATATAAATTTAACGATTTATATACAAAATAAATTTAAAACACTAGGTAAACTAAAAATATAGTTTTTATAACTAAATGTAAGTATAAAAATATGTCGGGATCATTTTTGAAAGTAATGGATTAAATGTTCAAAATAATAACTCACGCGATAACGTTTTATTTAATATAAAAATTTACGCGTTTAATGTGAAATGCAATGTCATGAATGAACTAATATGATGCAAATGATGTTAATGAAATGTAGACTAAACTTAGTCCATATGAAATGTTCGTGATGATATGATCATGAATTCGCCGCTAAACCATAAAGGTTACGCGAATTTGAAACACGTAAACCTAGTTTACGATAAATGTTGAAATTGTAAGGCATGAATTGATTCGAGAAATGACCTGAAATTGCGAGTTGTCACAAGGTGACCGACTCATTAATACCTGGAATTTCTAATTCCCAACACTCTTGGATCTGAGGTTAGAGAGATATAATACTCGGGGGAAGTATGTGTGTAAAGTGATGAGTAGAAAGTAAGAAATTGCTCTCTATTTATAGAGGAAATTTTCTACTGTTCCCCGGATCCCGTGGATCCCTCCCACAAGGGATCCGGCTAGCACAAAGCTAGGGATCCGTGGGACGTTCCTCTTTGCCCATGGGTATTTTTGGTTATGGGTCATGGGTTATGGGTTGATCCATGGTTTTCTTTCTAGATACAATGTATCTCAAGGATACAATGAACTTGGTTAAGTGGTATATATAAAACCATGGGTTATGGGCCAATACCATTTGCTAGTTTTTACCCATTTAGTATATACTTGTTTTTACCCATTTTAGTATAAACTTGTTTTTACCCATTTTAGTATATAGTTGGTTAAGTATATATTAGCCCAATATGTAAACACTATTCGTTGTACATATGTATCTCTAAGACATAAAATCACTTATACTTGTTTTAGTGTTTTATGTGAAAACGTAATTGTGTTAGGAAACTATTGAATCAAACTATTTACGTATTTTATTTGTTTCGTATAAAATGATTTTACGTTTGTTATCGACAAAACATTAGAAGATCGTAAAATATAAATAAACATTTTTACGGCTTATTTGTATTAACAATCTCCCCCTTTTTGTTGATGACAAAACATAAAATAATTTTAAGGAAAAACTAAAACTCGTAAAAGTTTGACTTTGTAGTTTTTACTTTCTTCTCCCCCTTTTTGTCGAAACAAAAAGTGTTTGAAAGAAACTAACACAATTTTTATAAGAAAAATATGTAAAAGAGAATGTAAAGAGAGCAAGTGACAGGAATGGTACTCGTCTTTACTCCCCCTTGACGAGTCCATCCCTTTGAGAGGGCATCAAGTACATAACGTAAAATAAACTAAAGTGTTTGCAAATATGTTTGCAAATGGTTCGTCTAAGTGACGAATGTGCCCCCCCTTGAAGATTGCAAAGTTGCAATGGGGTGTCATGAAGTATAATCCAAACGCGGATTAAGTTTCAAGTGATTTTGCAATATCGTTTGACACAAAGCTCCCCTTAGCTTTATGGTGTCAAAGTTTTCATGTGTATTTTGAAAATCTACAAAATAAAGGTTAGAAAAACAAGAGTATAGTGCATAATTTCCGCAAATAAAACTCAAGTTAGTAGAAATTTGTGCTTCATACCCACGGATCCCACGGTTCCCTACTTGAGGATCCGTCTAGGTATTTTGAGGATCATTACTGTCTATTGACGCTTTCTCAAGAATGAGAATGTCAAACAATGCTAATGAAGAGGTGAGATATGTTGTACAATAGCAAGCATAATGCACAAAATAATCATAGCATATAAATATTCATTCAATAAAACAAGAGATAATCAAACAAATCTCTAAAACTAAGAGAATGAACTAGGCCATACAAATACTACTTAATACTAACTAGTTACTAGACTTAAAACGCGATAATGTGCTTGAGTCTAGGGATGAGTGGACTTTTGATTTGATCCAACTTTGCAAGAAGATGATTAAACATGAAATGTATCTCATTTCGTGCTTCTTGAACAAGTCGTTGAGTGATTAGACAATTTGGACAATTATTGTCTTGGTTTAGACCCGGGGGGAAATGGATATTTTGAGGAGGCTCTATGTGTGATTGTGGGTCTTCGTTTTGAGAAGTAGGACGAGGTTCTAAAAATGAGGGTGGTAATGGAACTTCTTCCATATGATCAAGGTTGTTCCTTGTCTCCCATGATGGACTAGTTGGTGTTGTTGGTGGTTCCCTATTCAATCAAAAAGTTGGTGAATGAGAGGTTCTTGGTGGTGAATGATCCAATGATTAGATGTTTGGGTGAGGGAGAGGCTCATTGTAACACCCCAACCCGACAAGGGTAGAAGTGTCACATTCTGGTGTCATATCAGAACATACAATTAAAAGCGGAAGTCTTAAGAATAAAGTATCAAGTCATTTAAACAATGATTTACAAGGAAAATTACAAAACCCAAAATGTCTAAGATAAAATGAAATCTCAAAACAAAAGCCCGGTGAAAATAAGTCCAAATAATAAGGTAACTAGGGTTAGTCCACTCGAGATAATTCCACCTCTCACCCCAATCAAAGCCCATCTTCAAACCTAAAACCCGCGCAGAAAAGAAATGCGGTGAGCTTAAAAGCCCAGTGAAGATATAACAAAACGAAGCTAAATAAAATCAAATACGAAATGAAAACAATGGAAACGGATAACAAAGTCGCAATGAAATGAGGACAATGAGTCAATGAGGATCCTGCAGAACACAATTATACGATATCCAAAGCACCTATAACAAGGAGAACGAAGCAAAGCAAAGCATCATGACAAGCATACAAGCACATACAAACCGGGCATACAAGTATTGAAACATAAGCAAGCATAGCGAGCGCCATATCCACACAACATATATAGCATACAATCAATTCAGAAATTAGAAGACATACAAGCCAAACAGATATCTACAGAAAGCGTAGCAATTAAATAATAAGTGAGCATGGCAATTCACATGTGTCAAAACCCTTAGTTGAGAACATAACCAAGATCATATCGGCAATCAAAACATGGCGGTCACACATAACAAGTAGAATACAGTATGAACACTATAATTAAATGAAGTAGGGACATAGCAGGGCAATTGAACACGTTAACAACCCAGACATCATAAGTTGAACCATTTAACCAAATCAATCCGTAGCATAGACAGATATGTAAACATGGCGGGTCAACCATAAGCGGATAAGGATACAACGGATAGTCATAGTCCACGAAGATTATCTGAACGAAGTACACATAACAAACAGACAAAACTATCGATTTCACACTAGCATGGTCACCAGACAATTCAGAGGGTCACATAACAGTGAGATCACATATCATCGATGAAAACGGTAACTCGAGATAACCGCATATTAATCACATCATAGCGGGATAATCGGTAGTCACATAAAACATGAATAGCATAATCAAATTCAATAAGCATATAATAACCCAAGACGTGAATGGAACCATAGTCCAAGTAACGGAATGAAAGTGCGATGATCAATGTAATGGAGTATCTATATCTTGGTAAAAGTGAATCATATAAGGGTATTGAGTAATGAACAAGTAATACTGATTATGGTGCGCTGGGGAATACGGAAGGTACAATATAGGTTTATCAAAAGTGTAAGGGTTATCGAAATCTACCCGAGCCGGAAACATATCATATCATATCATATCATAAGTAGCCATTGTATTGGAGGGGTGACCTCGAATACCATACATAATAGGAGGAGACCTCAAGAACAAATGGAGTAGCTAGCTCCTGAATTGTGAAGACGCGGATTGCACCCGACATCATTCACCATATATATCTATCAAACAGATCAAATCCCTCGAAACATATCATATCTAGGATGCATCCATACGCCCCCCAGTGGCCAAATCATATACATATAGTGAGCTCATAATCATATCATATCATAATAGGGGATGGTGTGTATCATCACTCGTACACACTGGAGTCATGCCATTGGTGCATCAATGACACGGTCATGTTACCTTCATGACTAGGAAACATATTTGGCTCGGGTATCTGACTCAAGGGTCAAAGTATATTCATATCATAAGGGTTCATATCAAAGTTCATATCAAAGTTTCATATAAAAGTTTCATATCAAAGTTTCATATCGGAGTTTCATATCAAAGGTTCATATAAGTTTCTTATCAAAGGGAGCATAGCAAGTCATGTGGAAGCCCTAATCATGAGGCTTAGAGTAAAGCGTGTGATTCAAGCTAATATCGAAGATGTATAAGAATCACGAGAAACCTTAAGAGGTAAGGTCAGAATATCTGTACCTTATTCGAAGCGAGCAAAATAGGAAAGTAAGGTCACACGATGAATCAATCCCGCCGTCCGAAACCTATGAATTAGATACGCTTATTAAGATCAGATTACTCATTTTAGACGGCTTTCCATTTTTAGCAGATTTCCTCTTTTAGTAACTTTCTATTTTAGGCAGGTTTCCATAATTAGCAGATTTAGTCATATGATATAATTTAGCGTCATATTAAGTTAAGTGATGAAAATGATTATTATTATAGTGTGAAGATAATTTATGCCAAGTTACACCTGCTTAGGGTTTAACGTGTACATACTACAAAGTATCGGCCGGGTCCTTATTGTAAATATATCAAGCTTATCCAATTTACTCTTTAAGCCCTTTTAATTATCATGTTAACAAGTCAAACCTTTAAGTTTCATAATTACCAACCCGTCCTTAACTTTTATTATAACTATAATCCTTTTGAAAACCTTGGTTTTATTTGAGTACCATTAACATATTAGGCCTCACGAAATCTTAAACCAATTCAAGTTATACGACCCTTGTGTTTTAGCTTCTAAGGTCGAGACATCCTAACTCATTTTAATTCCATTCGACATAGTGAAAACCAAACGAGACCCTTTATCCATTTTGTAGTCGATTCAATTAACACGAAATGTATATGTGTACGTTTTAGTCCATTCTAGCGACACAAACTAAAAGAAATATGTGCATGCCGGGTGAATGATGGTTTAAAAGATTCAAAGCCAAGGTTCATATGATCATTTCATTCGACATAGATTGGTAGTCATTTCATGCTTATACTTTCATGTACTACATATCATTTATCATTTTATGCAAATGCTCTAAACATGCACATGGTAGGTCATCTGATTCTCATCCAAATGGCTCATAAAGGTATATTATATGGTTTATCTTCATTGGTTAATTCATGAGACAAGTTGTTATTTCATGTGGTCATTTCCTGATTTGTGTATCTTTATTAATTCATGTGTTTCTAACGTGTAAACATGCATCCAATGAGAACACATTCCACACGATATGACCAAGAGATAAAGAAAAGGTGGTACGAGATGAAGACATATTACCTTAGTAGCGTGAACGTGAAACGAAAAATAGTATTAAGGGTCATCAAAACCTACGACAGGAGCAGAACCACGTCTAAGCCAACACCAACAGCCACCTTGGAACCTTCACCCCCCGATCAAACAGCCCTTCGATTCAGAACTCACGACAACACCACAACAGCCACACTTTGGCACGAAACTCACGGCGAGACATCCAAACATACGACCAGAACTTCATTACGGTTTCCCCATGATCATAGCAGCCTGGTAGCGTGTAAGGAAGAGGAAAACAAGGACAAAACCAACCAAACCAGGCTCTCTTTGAGCCCTAGTACCCACGACACCCAAGGAAAGGATCACGATCAGTCTTTTCACCACAACAGCTTCACATCTTCGTACTAATTCCCTTGGAGTTCTTTGATGTCGACATAAAAATGAAGGAGAGGAGGCTGCCGTATCTTTTCTCTAGTTTAGGGTTTCTAGGAGTTATTTTTGAGAGATATATGGAAGTTTTAATTTGATGTTATGACTAGAAATAAATGGAAACGTATTCTTGAGGTTTAGGCGTTTGTATGGACGAAAAAGTAGGGGGGGGCGTTAAATTTGAGCTAGAAATTAGGGAGGAAGGTTTTTATGGCCAAAACCAATTTTATTTAAATTACCATTCATAATTAAATGTTAGTTATAGTATTTGCTTTAGATGTTTAGAAATTTTGTACATAATATAGCCCAAGTGATATCATAATGTGTGATTTTTACTTTCATTGATACAAAGTGGAAGTAGGTTAGTAACTATCTTGCATAAGCCAAATTACGAGTTAAGAACTTAACGAATATAACGAGCTTGACGTGTTTTTACGAATTTCACAATTATTACTTGAGGGTAAAATGGTCTTTTCACGCGTTTATGATTTTTAGGGTTTTACACTCATTCAAGGAATGTAGTCCATGCTCAATGAATGAGGGTTTTGACGGCTTGCTATAACTAGTCAAGTTTGGTTTTGAACTACATGATCCGTTTTCTAGTTCGAAAGGTTTAATGTTAATCCTTGCGGTTCTCTTAGCCTTTGTTGGATGAGTTTGATGAGGTCGGATTCTAGTATCATTATCTCTAATGGGAGATGTTCCGGTAGATGAGATTTCATGAATCATTTGACCCTTTCTTTTGGATGATCCTATGGTTGAGGAGTTGTTGCTAAGAGCCTTAGTCATGGTGATGATGATGCTAATATAAGCTTGTAATTGCTGATTTTTGAAAGGTAAGTGAGGATGGTGCCTTAACCCTAAGGTTGTTTGGTTTATAAAGGATAATTTGAATTAGGAAATTAAATTCTTGGCCACTTAGAGGATTAAGCATGCTCTTAAGGTTTTGATCAGCTCTAGGAGGATAATAAATGAATGCTAAAAGTGGTTAGAGAACCAAAGGTGACATAAAATCGAACATGGAAGCTGATTAAGGCTTTTTGCAATTGCGGATCCTGCGGATCCCTCTCAAATAGGATCCGTCAGTTAAAGACCGTGGATCCGGTGTCGCAGAGTTCTAGGTGATATGATTATGCTTTTGTAAGGTTTATTATCAATGGATTTCGAGGTTTTGACTAAATTTTGAAATCTTTAGCTATTGGATATCTCAAATCCTTAACCATAATGAGTGATGGTGCTTAATGATGGTTTTGGGCAAGAAAATTGACTTTGGGTAGTCTAACTATGTGTTTGATAAGGATACCATTTAATTTGATATGGAGAAATGGTGGTAACAAGTCCTAGAAGTCAGATGATGACCTAAGAAGAATTTACTAAAATATTTAAAAGTAAAGAAAAAGTGAAAAACTATTTTTAAGCCTAATTTTGAGTCAAAGATGATTGAGATCAATTTGCTAAAATTGAAGGATAGACCAAACTAAGTGCTATCAGACGTGATAGATAATGTGTGAGTGTTGGAGCGGAATTATGGTGAGTTTTGACGAGTTGATAAATAAAAAAAAACATTTCGAAATATATCCTAGGTAAGCCATGGATGAGAGTGAGGTTTTCAACTATTTGAGGAAGACTTAGTTGGCTATAGTAACTTATGTTTGACTCGTGTGAGGTGATCTAGTAGGATATTTTGATGTAAGCAAATATGTATTGCTTATCGATGCCACGGATCTCGCGGTTCCCTTCGGGAGGATCCGGCTAGTTCAATCTTGGGATCCGCCTCTGCAGATCGGCTTTCAACAAATGTGCAACTTTGCACTTTTAGTAAATGCTTCCTAGTTGTTTCTATGGGGACTAAATGCAAGAACACAACTAATATAATGTATAGCAAAGTAGGAAGAGCTAAATTTCCTAGAATGAGTGACGACGACCACTCAAGGGGTCGTAAAATCTCATTTTTCAAATACCTAAGTTAGAATTGTTTAGTGCCATGATATGGCAATACCTACATACTACGAGCATAGTTTAAAGTGTTACAAACCATTGTTTGAAATTGTTCATCATACATTTGGGTCCTAAGACCTTACCTCTCTTCTCCTCCCCATCTCGTCTTCACCCGTCCTCCACTCTTTATCATACCATTTCTACCTCTTTTTCTTCAAGAAATTGGCAAAGCACTTGAAGATTCCCTTGGTTTATTGCCATTCAAGTGATGCGCCAGGAATGTCCGGCAATTGGTTGATATACTCCAAGGGGTTGAGTTCGGTATTTCCGAGTGGGTTGCTACTTTCTTTTCCTTCTCTTTGTCTTTCCCTTTCTTCCGAGGAATCCGTGGGTGGGTGAGGCCTCTTGCCATCTACCATAAACCTTGTGGTTCTTCCCTCGGTGAATGGTACCATAACCTTGTTGCAAAAGCTATGGTCATAGGTTTGTGGAGAAGGATCTAATGCAAAGATGAATTTAGCAAGACGGGTTAGGAACATTGCATACGGGAGCACCATCTTGACCATGCTTCTTACACTTGCCATTCTCTTGACCATGTAGTAGGCAATGTTAAAGCGAGTCTCGGTCACTGGACAATAGATCATGAAGCTTAGACATGCGTTGGGGTGATCCTTGTTTCCTACGAGGCACACCACATTCTCCATTATCACATATTCCTATTTTCTATACAATGCGTACATCTCCGAGAGCTCCATTTGGAAAGGATCCCTATAGATCACTTTCGACTTCCTAGTAACCTTGATGGGGATGCTCTTGGCATAAACACGGTATCCCTTACCGTGGTTGCTTCCGGGATTGTCATGTGATAAATTTCGTGATGATCAACCATAGAGTGTACTTCCTAGTAACCCTATTATTCTTCCAAACTCCTCAAGTGAAAGAGTGTACTCATGTCCATTTATGGTGAAATCAATTGAGATGGACCCATCATCATTTCTAATTATACCCATTGTCTTGTAGAACTCAAGCACAAAGACCGGGTAAATTTGCTCGTTTATATCCAATAAACAATAAAACCCAATAGTTCCAAATAGTTCCCTTATGTCGGTATTTGCAAGAAATGATGGATCAACAACTCTACCTTCGTGAAAGAGTCTCCTTTCAAGCAACTTAAAGGCTTTCCTATCGTCCGGACTTAATCCATCTTTCCTATGGTACATGGGTATGTAGTGAGCGGTGTCTTGGTAATCTTGTTGCTTGTTGCTTGGCATGATTGTTCCTAAACAATACAACCACAATGTGGTGTTAATTGTGAATAGTAACCTAGAGGGTTTGATCACAATTTTGCTCTCATCATCTTTGTTTAGTTCAAGAAATGTGTTTAATTTGTATTAACAATGTTAATTATTTGATTTAGATTATCTTGGAAAACAATGTGGTGACAAATTATGATAAACCCATTTGAACCCAACCCTTAAAGATGATGAAATTGTAATCCTAGAGATCAAGGAATTAAATTAACAATGTAGTGAAGATTATACTTACACAAGTGATTGTTAAGCTTGAGAGGAATGATCAAATTGCTCCTTTGAACAGTAGTTGAGTTCTTGTTCGTGAGTCTTTGAGGTGAGTATAATTGTGGAACATCCACATTGATCATTCTTTAATTTAAGTCGTCTCTTACATTGCACGGATCCGTGGATCCTCTCATTTAGGATCCGACTAGTGTAACCGCGAGGATCCGGCATGACAAACAAAAATCGGCTCAACCATTCCTTGATAACTTTGGTTTGGGAGTTCTAAAACGCCTAGTGTTTTGATGTTAAGGCTTTAAAACTTGTGGTTTGAGGTTTTGAATATTTAATACTATTCCTATTAGACGTGGTTCCCTTTTTAAGAATTTGTCATAATTCTTGGGAAGCTTTTTCAAACATTATAATAAAATCCCAGTTTATCATAATATAAGAAGTTTCATATGGATATTTATTGACATAGATGAAGTGTCAATGAACCCTTTGTGATGAATAATGAGTGAGGCTATCGAATAACCAAGATATCATTATTACAAGTTGGTAGTGTAGTCTATACACATTAGTCGAAGACTACTATTCTTGATGATGACTTTAATATAGATAACTACTTGAACAATTACTAATAAATCATGCAACTAAGATTTTAATAATGAAAATGAAAGTATGTAATTAACGATCATACCTTTGCGAAATATTCTTTTTAAGAAAAGAAGTATTTAGATGTTTTGTGATCTTTTTGGAATCTCCAGATTCATGTTGTGAGAAGGACAACATTAAAAATTATTTTTGCAAAAAGAAATATTTAGATAGATTCTTCATGATCTTCTTGGTAACTCCAAATCTAAGTATGGATAATGCTTAACAAGGAAAATGTTAGAGAATTCTATCATTTTCCAACAATAAACACTATAATAATTTTTAAAAATATGACAAAAATAATCCTTCTTTGTAGTTTTCAAACATTCACGGATCGTATCAAGTTTTTAAAGTACAACATACTCTAAGAAACTTGGTAACGAAGCTCTGATGCCAATTGTGGAAAACTAGAAGGGGGTTGAATAGCTTTGCCAATTTAAAACTTCCTTTTAAATATTTAGATCGACTTATGTCAATCTATTTGGTTGTTCATGTTGGACGTTGATAGATAGATATATAAACGTGTAATGAAAGATAAAGAGTAAGAAACACATCACCACGACACAAGTATTTATAGTGGTTCGGCTACAAGGACACCTTCCTTGCCCTACTCCAATCCCCGAGTCACCTACTCGAGAGTTCGTAAACACTACACCAATCTCCTTATGGCGGAGAAGCCTTCACAACGTCGCTTACACCTTTTTCCGGTACTAAGCTAAATACCGAGTTCTTTCACACCATGGCGAACCACACCTAACATAACGTCGCCTACCCTTTATACGGTGCTAGGCTAACCACCGACTTCTTTCACACCAAGGAGAACTAATCCTATCACAACGTCGCCTACCCTTTATTAGTTACTAGGCTAAGCACCTAGTTCCATTACTATGGAGGAACTACTACCCTTCACAACACAACACCTAATCTCAAGGAGATCCGCTCCTTGTTACAACACCATCAAGGATATCACCATCCTTGGAAATAAACAAATACTTATATGTATAACGATGTACCTCATCGATTATACGACCTAGTAATTCTTCCTAAATGCTACTTGATTTGATTCTTAGGCATCCTTCACTAATGCCTTTGATACAACGCTTGGCACCCTTCACTAATGCCTTCGTCTTGACACCTTTAGCATTCTTCACTAATGCTTTTGACACGAACGATAAGCACCTTTCACTAATGCTTTCGTCTTGACACTTTCGGCATCCTTCACTAATGCCTTCAACTCAACATCTACGGAGGAAGAAAGAACTATCAACAAGAGAACCTCGGTTGTCTTGATGATGACAAGCATGGCAACTCATGGACTTGAGCTTGCTCGACTTCAAGAAGTGGTGATCTCGCCTTTAAGAGGAACCTAGAGAATCACACAAAAACAAAAGACAAACTACATAGATCTCTTGGATGCGAGGTTAGAGATATAATACTTGGGGAAGTATGTGTAAAGTGATGAGTGAAAGAAAGAAATGACTCTCTATTTATAGAGGAAATTTTCTAATGTTCCCCGGATCCCGGATCCTCCCACAAGGATCCGGCTAGCACAAAGCTAGGGATCCGTAGGACGCTCCTCTTTGCCCATTGGTATTTTTGGTTATGGGTCATGGGTCATGGGTTATGGGTTGATCCATGGTTTTCTGTCTAGATACAATGTATCTCAAGGATACAATGAACTTGGTTAAGTGGTATATTTAAAACCATGGGTTATGGGTCAATACCATTTGCTAGTTTTTACCCATTTCGTGTATACTTGTTTTTACCCATTTTAGTATAAATTTGTTTTTACCCATTTTTGTATATACTTGGTTAAGTATATATTAGCCTAATATGTAAACACTATTTGTTGTACATATGTATCTCTAAGACATAAAATCACGTAATATCACTTTAAAAACTTGATACGATCCGTGTATGTTTGAAAACTACAAAGAATGATTTTTTTTAAAGTCATCTTTTAAAAATCATTATAATGTTTATTGTTGGACAATGATAGAATGTTCTAAAATTTTCCTTGTTAAGTATTATCCATACTTGGATTTGGGGTTACCAAGAAGATCATGAAGAATCTATCTAAATATTTCTTTTCGCAAAAAGAATGTTTAGTATTGTCCGTCTCACAACATGAATCTGGAGATTCCAGGAAGATCACAAAGCATTTCATCTAAATACTTCTTTTCTTAAAAAGAATATTTAGCAAAGGTATGATCGCTAATAATTTACTTTTGATTTTATTATTGTTAAAATCTTAGTTGCATGATTTATTAGTAATCACTTAAGTAGTTATCTATATTAAAGTCATCATCAAGAATAGTATTCTTCGACTAATTTGTATAGACTAAACTACCAACTCAAAATAATGATATATTGGTTATTCGATAGCCTCAATCATTATTCATCACAAAGGGCTTATTGACACTTCATATATGTCAATAAATATCCATGTGAAACTTCTTATATTATGATAAAATGGGATTTTATTATAATGTTTGAAAAACTTCCCAAGAATTATGACTAATTCATAAAAAAGGAACCACGTCTAAAAGGAATAGTATTAAGTCTTCAAAACCTCAAATCACAAGTTTTAGAGCCTTAACATCAAAACATTAGGCATTTTAGAACTCCCAAACCAAAGTTATCAAGGAATGTTTGAGCTGATTTTTGCTGTCATGCCGGATCCCTTCGTTTACACTAGCCGGATCCCAAATGAGAAGGATCTGCGGGATCCGTGCAACAGAAGACAGCATAAGTTAAAGAATGATCACTGTGGATGTTCCACAAATATATTCACCTCAAAGACTCACGAACAAGAACTCAGCTACTGTTCATAGGAGAAATTTGATCATTCCTCTCAAGCTTAACAATCACTTGTGTAAGTATAATCTTCACTACATTGTTAATTTAATTCCTTGATTTCTAGGATTACAATTTCTTCATCTTTAAGAGTTGGGTTCAAATGGGTTTATCATAATTTGTCACCACATTGTTTTCTAAGATAATCTAAATAAAAGAATTAACATTGTTAATACAAATTAAACACATTTCTTGAATTCAACAAAGATGATGAGAGCAAAATTGTGATCAAACCCTCTAGGTTACTATTCACAATTAACACCACATTGTGGTTATATTGTTTAGGAACAATCATGCCAAGTAACAAGAAACAAGACTACCAAGACACCGCTCACTACATACCCATGTACCATAGGAAAGATGGACTAAGTCCGGACGATAGGAAAGCTTTTAAGATGCTTGAAAGGAGACTCTTTCACGAAGGTAGAGTTGTTGATCCATTATTTATTGCAAATACCGACATAAGGGAAGTTTTTGGAACTATTGGGTTTGATTGTTTATTGGACATAAATGAGCAAATTTGCCCGGTCTTTGTGCTTGAGTTCTACAAGACAATGGGGATAATTAGAAATGATGATGGGTCCATCTCAATTGAATTCACCATAAATGGACATGAGTACACTCTTTCGCTTGAGGAGTTTGGAAGAATAATAGGGGTTCCATATGATGGTGTTTGCATGTATTCTAATGAGTGGTCGTTGGAGGACATACACTTTATGGTTGATTATCATGAAATTTATAACAAAATAATCCCGGAAGCAACCACGGTAAGGGACACCATGTTTATGCCAAGAGCATCCCCATCAAGGGTTACTAGGAAGTCAAAAGTGATCTATAGGGATCGCTTCCAAATGGAGCTCTCGGAGATGTACGCGTTGTATAGGAAATGGGAAGATGTGATAAGGGAAAATGTGGTGTGCCTAGTAGGAAACAAGGATCACCCCAACGCATGTCTAAGCTTCATGATCTATTGACTAGTGACCAAAACTCGCTTTAACATTGCCTACTACATGATCAAGAGAATGGCAAGTGTAAGAAGCATGGACAAGATGGTGCTCCCGTATGCAATGCTCCTAACCCGTCTTGCTAAATTCATCTTTGCATTAGACCCTTCTCCACAATCCTATGATCATAGCTTTTGCAACAAAGTTATGGTACCATTAACCGAGGGTAGAACAACAAGGTTTATGGTGGATGGCAAGAGGCCTTACCCACCCACGGATTCCTCGGATGAAAGGGAGAGACAAGGAGGAGGTGAAGGAAGTAGTAGCAATCCACTTGGAAATACCGATCTTGACCCCTTGGACTACATTAACCAATTTCCAAACATTCCTAATGAATCACCCGAATGGCAACAAACCAAGGGAATCTTCAAGTGCTTTGCCAATTTCTTGAGGAAGAAGAAGTGAAGATGGTATGATAAAGGGTGGAGGACGGGTGAGGACGTGATGGTGAAGAGAGGTAAGGTCATAGGACCTATACTTGTGATGAACAATTTCAAACAATGGTTTGTAACACTTTAAACTATGCTTGTAGTATGTAGGTACCGCCATATCTTGGCACGAAACAATTCTAACTTAGGAATTTGAAGAATGAGATTTTACGACCCCGTGAGTGGTCGTCATCACTCATTCTAGGAACTTTATCTTTTCCTACTTTGCTATACATTATAATTGTCGTGTTCTTGCATTTAGTCCCCATAGAAACAACTAGGAGAAGCATTTACTAAAAAGTGGAAAGTTGCACATTTGCTGAAAGCCGTCTGATATGCAGTAGGCGGATCCCAGCATTTGAACTAGCCGGATCCCTCCCAGAAGGGAACCGCGAGATCCGTGACCACTGATAAGCAATACAGGCTTGCTTACATCAAAATAGCCTACTAGATCACCTCACACTAGTCAAACATAAGATACTAGAGCCAACTAAGTCTTCCTCAAATAGTTGAAAGCCTCACTCTCATCCATGACTTACCTATATGTTTTTGATTTATCAACTCGTCAAAACTCACCATAATTCCGCTCCAACACTCACACATTATCTATCACGTCTGATAGCACTTAGTTTGGTCTATCCATCAATTTTAGCAAATTGATATTAATCATCTTTTGACTCAAAATTAGGCTCAAAACTAGTTTTCATTTTTTCTTTATTTTTAAAGATTTTAGTAAATTCTTCTTAGGTCATCATCTGACTTCTAGGACTTATTACCACCATTTCTCCATATCAAATTAAATGGTATCCTTGTCAAACACATAGTTGGACTACCCAAAGTCAATTTTATTACCCAAAACCATCATTAAGCACCATCACTCATTATGGTTGAGGATTTGAGATATCCAACAGCTAAAGACTTCAAAATTAAGTCAAAACCTCGAAATCCATTGATAATAAACCTTAAAAAAGCATAATCATTTCACCTAGAACCTTCCCGACAGCGGATCCACGGTCTTTAACGAGCGGATCCTGCCGAGAGGATCCATGAGGATCCGTAGTTGCAGAAAGCTTAAATCAAATCCATATTAAATTTCAAGTCACCTTTGGTTATCTAACCACTTTTAGCATTCATTTATTATCCTCCTAGAGCTGATCAAAATCCTAAGAGCATGCTTAATCCTCTAAGTGGCCAAGAATTTAATTTCCTAATTCAAAATATCCTTTATAAACCAAACAACCTTAGGATTAAGGCACCATTCTCACTTACCTTTCAAAAATCAGCAACTAGAAGTTTATATTAGCATCATCATCACTATGACTAAGGCTCTTAGCAACAACTCTTCAACCATAGGATCATCCAAAAGAAAGGGTCAAATGATCCATGAGATCTCATACACCGAAACATCTCCCATTAGAGATAATAATGCTAGAATCCTACCTCATCAAACTCATCCAACAAGTGGTAAGAAACCGCAAGGATTAGCATCAAACCATTTGGACTAGAAAAAGGATCATCTAGTTCAAAACCAAACATGGCTAGTTCTAGCAAACCATCAAAACCCTCATTCCATGAGCATGGAATGCACTCCTTGAATAAGCCTCTTCCACACGCAAACATCTACTCATTGGGTCATTCACCACCAAGAGCCACTCACTCACCAACCTTTTCATTAAATAGGGAACCACCGACAACACCAACTAGTCCATCATGGGAGACAAGGAACAACCTTGATCATATGGAAGAATTTCCATTACCACCCTCATTGTTAGAACCTCATTCTCAAAATGAAGACCCACAATCACACATGGAGCCTCCTCAAAATATCCATTTCCCTCCAATTCCAAACCAAGACAAGAATTGTAGGATCGATATATTATTGTGTTGATGATTCGGGTGGTCTTGGATGATCAAAATACATGCTTTCCATTAGAGAGAAAAAGTAGAAAGAGAGGGAGTTTCTTGGTAGAGACTTGTAGAACAAAAATGTGAAAGGTTAGATTGAAAGCTCCACCCCTTCCATGGATGGAAGGGGTATTTATAGTTACAGAATACATGACCTCTTATCGGCCTGTGGATCAGGCATACAGTGGGTAAAGACCCATCCTTCCTCCACGGTGTTACACTACGCTAAACTATACTAATAACTAACTAATAAACTGATAAATAACATAACTAACGACATGTCTACGAGCTAACATATGCTAGACCATATTTGGGGTGACCGACTCTTCACTATGGAATTTCTAATTCCTAACAATCTCCCCCTAAGGGAGGTCACCCCATGTTTTACATTTCGAATCCTAGCATTCTATTCTTGACTTTGTTCTTGAGCTCGTAGACTTGAATTCTTCAACTTCTGCATCTTTGTGCTTTAGTAGCAATTCTTCAAAGTCCGCATTGATTTGTACTTTTAGTGGAGGCCTTTAACTGATCCACATCTTTGATGATCTTCGAGCTTTCTTTGAGATCATCACCACGATAAATCTCTGGATAACCCATTGTAGTGTTGCCTTCATGTGATGTTGTGACTTTCGGACCGACATGCTCACACTTTTGAATCATGACATCTTTCCATCGGAGTAGCGGAAGCTTTCTTTGGTTCATGATATTTGCGGCGTGGGCTGAAGCATAATATAAAATATCGAGAACCGGGTTATGTAGATATGCACCAGTCATGATTTCTTCAAATTAAGTGTGGATCTTTGTGAGCATGCGGCTTTGGATTGACTTCTCAATTCGGATCACCGAATCGTCCAAATGTACCGCAAACAACAGTTAGCAATAAAATACACGAAAGTGTCTTTAATCACTTTTGTTGAATTGAGGTACACGCCCACGGTTCCCGTTGATCGGTACAAGTCTTGCACGTGATCGGTAGGATTCCTATGAATCTCCTTGACATGGTTTCGCAATTTGTTCTGTTTGTTCTCAAACCGAACGTCTCAAAGAAGACAAAGCGGAGTGAGTGAACCGGTGAATTGAGATTCACCGATTGATGAAACATTGATTTGACAAACAATTGCGTATTGCTTGAAGAAAGAGTTTTGAAATACGACGAAGGTTTTATGAGAAAGATCAATTTTCAATCAAAATACTTTTTGTATTAGAAAAGAGTTCACATTCGACGTGCTAGTGAAAAGAAGAGATTCGCACATCGAAAGGTTTTTCCAAAAGTATTTGTTTCAATCAGAGATACTTTTTGAGTTTGAAACATGAATACACATTCGACGTGCTAGAGAAAAGAAGGTTTGCACATCGAATGGTTTTTCCAAAAGTATTCGTCAATTCCATTCCTGGACCAAGGTTGATTCAAGATTGAATCTCCCCATCGTTTCTATCCAGTTGTCACAAGTTTGATCTTACGAGAAGATCTCACATGTCACCCACCAAGAGCTTGTTTGATTTTGGCTCTAGAAGGATTTCCATCTTCATTGTGATTATTTTTACATATCACTCGGATGTTCCGCAATACCACAAGGATAATCGTGGGACTCTTAATATATTCTTACTTTCCACATTGTGTGAAGCAATAAGTCTTCAAGAATAGTGTCCTAATGAGATATTGTGGATGATCTCTTGGCTCTAGACTCAATCGTGCATATTTGGTTCCTATGTCGGAGACTAGGGAGAGGGTCTCCTTCTTCAATATCAACAATCTCTAAGAAAGTCGATAGATTATCTCGGTTCCCCATGAGAATGAAACAAGTCCTTTTAAGAGGAACTTGAGTGGCTTGGGAAGTTAGGTGCGGTGCGTCCTTTGGGTCCATGACGTCTTGTCTTCAATACCGGTGTTACCTTAGTAACCACCGGTAGCATATGTATTGAACCCGGTGTACGCCTAAGGTTGAATTATTGGAGGGCTATTTCTTTCCACCCTTTTCTCATTCATTTCTTTTCATTCTTCAACCCTTCAGTTCTTACGAGACTTCAATACTAGAACCTTGTTAGGTTTATTCCAATATTAGCTCATCTCGATCCGCACTCTTCTCATATCTCACTTTTCTCCTTTTTTCATCATACCTAAGGACTCTACACTATCTAGTGGATTGTCCTCTGGTAGATCCCTCCGGTTCGGCGGATCGTGGAACTAATACCTAACCTCACCATCCTTATAACTCCATACATAAAGTAAAATGGTCGGTCTTTTGGAACAGTTCATTCTTCCTTAAAACCAATTGAAAAATCAGTTGGAAAAACAATCATGGTACTTGTGATATGAGATCAAAACATTTTGTACCTTAATAGTTTTGATCATTTAGAAAACCTCCCCCTCAACATGTGCATATGATTTATAAATTGTTTAGCACATGGAGGCAAGAGGACTTTGAAATATTTTCTTTAATCACAATTTTCATAGAAAAAGCCATTTGATTTTTTTTGGTAAATTCTCCCCCTCAATATGTGCATAGGATATTTGAAATCATTTTATCACATAGAGGCAAGAGTTCTTTTGAAGCACTTTTCACGATTGCCAATAGAATCCATTCGCTCCCCCTCAATATGTGCATCAATATAAGAGAGAGTTTAGCACATATTAGAGAGAGCCTGCACATTGAATCAAATGATCACCTTTTATCAAATTTCATATTAAATCACAAATTCTCCTCCGATCAAAAATATCAAACCCATTGAGATTTTGGATCCCAAGTGATTTAATAAGGTTTAGAAAAACATGGGAGAAAATGTGCCTGATTTAAAAACTCATCTTGTTTTTGGATAAATGCTCCTCCTCAACATGTGCATTATGTGTATTGAAATCGTTTGGCACATGGAGGCAGGAGTGCCTTTAAAGGACTAAAACCATTTAAAACAGATTAGAGATTTAAATCACTATCTCTCCCCCGATCAAAAATTTCAAACCAATTGAGATTTTGGATCCCGATTGATTAAATCATTTAGAAAATTTTGGGGAAAGACTTGGCAAGATTTGATTTTGAAAAATGACAGATAAGGACCAGATTTAGACATTAAATATTGTTAGTGTCAGGTATGATTGTTTTAAGAGATCTTTAAGTAAAATAAAACAATTTCACAATCAAACAAGAACAGAAAAAATTTCATTTTGACAGATCTTTGAGTTTTAAAGAAAATCATACCATGACATAACATTAAATCTTTAGATCACCACTTATTATTGTACAAACGGACTTTTATGAAGATACATCGTTTGAAAATATTTTATTTTAAATCACTCTCCCCCTCAATCCATGACAGTAGTCAAAGATTGAGTGACTTAGATTTTGATAAAAATGAAGTCCGGTGATTTTCAAAATTTAGTCCAAAATATTTTCAAAACAATTTTTACCATTTTCTAAACAATTTTTATTCAAAGTTTTAGAAAAATGGTATCCCTGCACAAAGATACATTAGTGGTTGAGAAGCTTTTGTTGTTGTTGCTGAGGGTTTGAAGAAAAATCGTCTGCAAATGCAGTGAGAATTCTTACGTTGCATTTTAATGCCAACTGAGGTCAAATTAAGCTCCGTTTCTTCAATCACTTAGAAGAAAACCATCTGCTGATGCAGTGAGACCTCTTACGTTGCATATATGCCAACTCTCCATAGAAGTCCAATTAAGCTCCGTTTCTTCATTTGTCAACCCAAGATATAGTTACCCTTTCCTTTCGGCATCCAATCATCTTCAATTGTGGGATCCGGATCGGGAACATTCTTATCAACCATGATATCTGCATACGTTAGTGAACATACATACAAATATATGGTGGTCGACAACACCCAAACAGCAATCGACTAATAAAAGTCAATTCAACATATCAATCAGTTCATATAAGGTATGCGAATAATGTGTTAATCAATCTATAATCATCTAATCTTAACAATCACATCCTAGAAACCTAGTCCTTCAACATAGGCAATTAGATTTTTTCAGATAAGCACGTTGGATGATTTAGAAAGTCCGTTAGAAGATGTAAAATTGAGAAACATTCTCCCCCTCAATCAATGACTTATTTTATGAAAAGATTGAAAGCGCTGAAGTCATTGAGTGAGTTTTCAATTATTACGAAAAACTCTGAAACTAATTGATTTAATAGCAACTCATTTTACCACCATTTTTGAAAACAACAAATATTTTTCTGAAGAATTTTAGACAGAAAAACATTTGTGTAGGAACAACGATCCTTGACATACTTTCCTCATTTTGTTTTAGGATAAGTGCGATATATTTGAAAATTGGTTTAGCGTAGCACTTTCCTTTCTTTGAAGAACGGGTTTATCTCAAATAATAGCAAACCATGGTTTAAGCACGGGTTCTGATCAAATAACGCAAGCCATTTTTTGAAGCGCTGGTTCTGATCGAACTAGCTGTAAGCCATAGTTTGTGACATGTTTTGGAAAAGAATATTTACACCTCCTCGCTCAAACTTCATCTATGGTCCCGTGCCATTATTGAATGACATTTATAAGACCGAGATGTTCTCGATACCGTAAGACATGTCTTGTGAAAACATATTTTGGTATTTTTGAAATTTTCGATTTTATGGGTTTTGAAGGTTTTATATTTTCTATTTTATTTTCTTTGGTTTTTATATTTTGTATTTTGTTTTTCGATAAATATACAAAGATAGAGTAGATGATATAGTTTAAGAAAGATGATGATACGAGTACCGAGATAAGGATATCGAAACGACCCGTTGAAGAAGATAGAAGTCATCATCTCTTAAACATTTACCACCAAACCTTCAGGGCTCTTGAATCGAAGAAAGAAATTGAACCATCTGAAAGTGAGACTTTGGCGCTTCCCCAAACCGAAAATCCTTTAGCCGAAAGTGATTCAAAGCTTTTTTCAAGCTTCCATTAGCTGTGTACAAAGAAGCACACCATTATCATCGATCCTGCTGCTCCTTTTAAGAATAATCACTGTGATTCTTCGTTCGAGGTTATATCATCCAATAGAACAACAACAACATATCATCCCACACATAAAATAATCTTCTCAAATTCCTTTTCACTTTGAAGTGCAGGCGATCCATTCCAAAAGGTGTCAAGAGACCACTTCCCCATGTAGTTGAATTGATGCATTCGGTCTCTTAGACTAGAGCTCACGAACCCGAATACACATACCAAGACAAAGAAACTTATACCATCAGTAGCAGTTAAGTCCAATCGCCAAAGAATAACCCCGATGTATACTTTTATCTCCCCTCAAGAAAGTGTATGAAGCTCAAGAACCCGGCACCAATGCCCAAAGAGAATAACCGATAACATTGAAGAAGTAGGCAAATCATCGATTATCTGCGGTGACAATCTCTGTGGATGTCAACACGGAATAAGTGATTATATCTTTGAATCACCGATTAAGCCCTCAAGTAAAACAACTGAGCATCCCCAATGTACACAATCTCTCCCCGATGATTGTGATAACATCAAAATCATCACACACTTGTGTACCTCTTTCATCTTGTAAACTAACTCTTCCATCTCTTCCCCACATAGTTGGAATAAGAACACTAAACGCCTTGATGAGTAAAACCTTGAGTTTCTCTGCGGTCATGACATTTGTTTTCTAGGGATATCTTCAATCACTTAGAAGAATTAAGTTCATCAAGTTTACTCGCCATGAGTCAAACCTTGAGTTTCTCTGCGGTAATCACATTTGTCTTCCCGAGATATCTTCAATTACTTAGAAGTCTTAAGTTCATCAAGTTTACTCGCATTTAGATGTGTGTCTCCTTCCCCCTTGCTGGTTTTGACACTTCAGAATCAGCAACTCATTGTAAGCCTGTATACTAGAAATTTGTTGAGAAGAACACTTGAACTCTTGTGAGAATCAACTTGCTGAAGAATGTGAGCAAGTCTAATTAGGGATTAAATCAGACATTTCACCCTCCCCCAATTAGTGCTCTCCCCTAAACCGACAATCTTTTTGATAAGTGCCCAGATTAAGAAGAAGTCTTTAGATCATTAAATGCAACTCGTCTTTGGTCTTCTAACATATAGCAAGAAATGTAGAACAGACTGTAGACTCGACCTACTTCAAGATTGTCCGAATGGGGAATAGAGTGTTAACATCTTCAACTCACACCAAAAAGCATCCCACCAAAAAGCATCCCAATTAACTTACATCTTGCAAATCCCTTAGCTAAAATCCTCCCAATCAAACAAGAACGTAAAGATGTTCATCAAGGAAATCAACAATCACCCGCAACAAACACACGAAATGGTAATACCAAGCAAACAATCACATCAAACAAGAATGGAAGGTTGTTCGAATCATCATGTTGATGTGCACGTGAAGCATTAACCGGAAGCACTTATCTTTAAACTCATCACCCGTGTGAAGATGTCAACCAACGGCTCTTAGAAGAAACATCATGTGAAGATGACCCGATAATAAGAAGCTCGGTTCTTACATGAGTTTGGAGTTGTTTGACCATATATTCTCAAATATCAATCAACCATGCAAAAATTCACACTTTTCTCCCCTCAAGAATTGCATACGGAGATGTCATTCTTGATTAAACAAGTGATTATCATCCAAATGTATTCTATTCACACTTCTCCTCCGTAAAATTAGCACCGGATGTCGCCATCGTCATTATAGTTGAGCAAGTGGAATAAGAAAACAATCAATAGTAGCCCGGTTCACTTGATGTTTGAAAGCGCATGGAAAAAGCATGAAGCATGTTGATGAGAATGGTCATAATTGAGAATATTTCTCTTCTTTAGAAGATAAAGCGCACTGAAACGTACACTTTTCTTTTCTTTAGAGTACGAGGCATGAACTGTTGTGTTCATACGTCATAAGAAGATTTCTCTTCTTTAGAAGATAAATTGCACTGAAACGTACACTTTTCTTTCCTTTAGAGTACGAGGCATGAACTGTTGTGTTCATACGTCATAATCTCTCTCTTTTCAACATCTCTTTTGGCAAAACATGTAATCAACCCATTATCATTCAGTAGGCTCTTTGTTATGACAGCTGATGGAGAAAACCCAATATGATGAATTTGACCGTGAAGTAAACTAACCCGAGCTCGTGACTTAAACTTGCACATATGTAACAAAGATCGGTGCCGATTTCCATTAGCATCTCAAAGTACTCTCTATGTACTCTATACTCTTCAACCAACCAACCATCAAGTAAAAGACGTACATTACCTCTTGAAAATCCACAATTGAATGTGACACTGAGCACTACAACGTAACTCCTTAAAGTGATAGTTATTTTGTGGTGGTATGAGCCTAATTCCCCCAAGTGGTAAAAGAAAAGGTAAAAGTCACTCAACAATAACTAGATTTCTAAGTCTTCGTTTTTGATAATAAGCTCAAACAAGGATCATGAAGAATCTTCATCCATCCATCCTCGATACCTTCAGATACTAAGTACACTCGCACGTGATAATTCACTTCAACCTCAAATAAATAATAGTGAATTAACCCCGTTGTCACATCTTCTGGTTAAAAGCTCAACTCTAGCCTTCTTTGACGTTTTAAGTGAACTTTGATAATGGTTTCATCCCGACCATGGTTAAATGCACAAAGCCCCGTAAAACCTTGTAATGACCAAACTGCCATGACGAATATCCAAACACACATCCAATTCATGAAGTGCACTCTTTTATCCCGTCTTCGAAACAGAAACCGTAGCACCAGCATCAAATAAGATCCCGAAATACGCTTTCCTTTCTCCAAGATGGTTCCATCAATAAGGGATTTTACAATTCTATGGTTTAAACCGAGAAATTAGTTTCTTTCGCGGGATTTTACAAAACCAAGAATAAACCGTAAGATAGATCCGGAAATGCACTTTACTATTATCAGGATGTTTCCATTGTCACGGGATTTTACAAGTCTATGATTTAAACTGAGAAATAGGTTCTTTCGCGAGATTTTACAAAATCAAGACAAAACCGTAAACAATGTTAGCTTGAATGTGTTATGACAATTTTGGTTTCGGTGAATATCTGTTTTAGGGGGACATGCAGCGGTTCATCAACGGTCCATTATCCAACATCAACAATATCAACAACCATCCAATAAACACTTTGGTAAATACATCATTCACGTATTCTGTCTGCTATTGTAGTGACAACATGGAGAAGTAAACCCGATATGCCAAACTTGATCATGAAGTAAAATTCTCCAGATTTGTTACTTAAACTTGTACTAATCCTTGTGAAAGAGAAACGGTGTACCCAATGTACTAAACCTCTTGACATATCCTCAACTGCTTAAGACGCCGAAGTGTTAGTTACTTTGTGGGTTAAGCGAGAAAGAATCACAAACGTAACTAAATAGCCAAGTCTTTATCACACTCTTTAAATGCCCAAACAAGTCATCTTCGCGGAAGGGTAGAAAGAAAGAAGGTGAAATAAGTAAACGAGCCCAGAAAACTTCACTTCATATCCAAATAAGAGATACCGTTCACACAACCCATAAGTCATCCTTGTTCAACTATCAATTCGAGTTGTGACATAATATTCTCCGTGAAAATGTATATACCAAAGTACCAATCACCTTAACACAACAACTCTCATTATCAAATCTCATAGCACAAATCTCATCGTCAAATTAGACTTCATGACCTGACAAATCTCACAATACAATGAAACGCATAAAACAAAACCCCATGAATACTCAAACTTGGTCCATGTCGAAATTCATTTGTAGCAACAAATCCGTCCATGCCTATGAGTGATGTCTCAACATCAAAGCCCAAATCATTTATAAATGGATATTGCCAAGTCCATTCTATTCATTATATGCCCACGAGACCAATTTAAAAATAACGAGGCTCATAAATAACCTAAATACCATGAATATCATGCATCCCTTGTAACTTATACCAATTATACTTAAATGTGATATAATACACGATTAAGCATATTAAGTCCAATTTCCACGAGTGAGAAAGTAACTCCTTGATTAATGACAGTAGTACTCGGTTCACGAAAAGTCCACCAAATAAGCTATAATACGATCATGTTTATCAATGCTCGCCTAAGTGTTTCAATGTACAACGTCATATGTCATTGCTAATCTATGCATGAAACAAAACGATTTCACCAGATCCATAAGGCCGATTCAGCACCAACATGTAATATATGGCCCATGTACATATTACAAGGAGTGCAGCCCATCAACACATATTAAACGATCCAACATAAACACCCATTCAAACTCTACACATCGAGTTATATAACAGATAGCAAATCCCACACTTGCCCTAATGTATCTCACTTTAAGCAAACCCTAATCACACACAATATTATGTCCGCCCCTATCTCAAGAAAAACGCTCTAAGAAATACTTCTGCTTCAAATCTCATCACAAGAACATACTCAAACAAACCCTAATACCACTCACCAAATTCCTCAGCCTACCCCATATACAATTCACCCATCCAAAAGTTTTATTATATTCAGAATATTCTCACCAAACAAACAAGGCTAAACTCACAACAAATAATCATATGACCTGACCTCGCCACAGGGTTGGCTCGAGGGTTGTGAGTCTTTCATTAATACCACAGGGATGGTTAAGAGGTGTAGGACACGGCTTCAAGAACATATTCCAGGTGGGTATAATCTTGACTCTTGTAAGCATTATTGCCTTAGAACGAATTGATAGAAAGAAGATAACTTTTTAGTTATATTTCTTATCTATTTGATTTCGGAAAATTATTGAAGAATAAGCTTCAAAAATGAGTCGATGAGGATAAGAGCTTGTGTGTTTGACTCTTGGCAGTCATGATGTTATATCACAACAAGCACGAAGCAATCTAAGATTTAATAATTGTTTTTAGACACAATGAGTCTTGGTTGAAGTTGTTTCTTTTAGTATGAATCTTGAATAACAACGACTTGTGATCTGTGATGAATGAGTCTTGATCTTTTTGTGACATAGACTCTCGTTAGTCTTGTTGTTACCTTTTGAGAACCACGAAAAAAAAAGAAGGCTGAGATCTATTAAATTTTTCATTTTTGTTTGAGTTGAGTAGTAGATAGATGTTGGATGTTGGATGTTGGATGTTGTTGAAGATGGGATTTTGATTATGTGGCCTATGGAACTATTTTCGGATCTGGTTTATCTTTGTATATCACGTTTAAGCTTTCAAGGACCAAGGATGGTTTATGTTGAACCTGAGGTCGAGTCAGTTATATGTTATTAGTTATGAGTGGACGTGGTCATATCTTCCTTCATCTCTTCTTTTAACCAAGTCGCTACTAGTCAATACTAGTCACTGGTCTTGAGTCAAGTTGCAAAACAAAGGTCTTGAGTCAACTCGCTAAGTCAAGTTGCTAAGCCAACTCGCTAAGCCAAGTTGCTACCATGAGTAAAGACTCATGGCAAGTCGCTAACTGAGTTATCTAGTCAAGTCGCTATTTGTTTAATAACAAATCGCCAAGTTAAGTCGCTACAATATTTAGCACAACTCGCTACTTGATACATTGAATCTGGACAGTTTTGTGTACAACTCGCTAACATGATATGTGACATTTTCCGATGAGTTTTCCGACCATTTTCCGACCATATTCATATTTAAACCCAGAAAACTTGTTTTGACCCAGTTTTGACTACAAGAAAGTGACCACATCATAAAAAATTCACTCTACTCATTCAAAAGCAGTATGACCTGTTTCACCATAAAACCATATATTGTACCTGTTGTAACATTAGATGAACAAAAAATAAAACTTGTTTAAAAACTGTTACACCACAAGAATACGAAATATAAACTTTTTCGACCAAAAAAAATGATACCAAAGCAGTTTTTAAAACAAGATTCGACCCAACATAAATCAATAAAACACAATAACCATGGTACGAAACCACACAAATCAACACAACACAATAACCTTGGCTCTTGATACCATTTGTACGATCGATATATTATTGTGTTGATGATTCGGGTGGTCTTGGATGATCAAAATACATGTTTTCCATTAGAGAGAGAAAGTAGAAAGAGAGGGAGTTTCTTGGTAGAGACTTGTAGAACAAAAATGTGAAAGGTTAGATTGAAAGCTCCACCCCTTCCATGGATGGAAGGGGTATTTATAGTTACAGAATACACGACTTTCTATCGGCCTGTGGATCAGGCATATAGTGGGTAAAAACCCGTCCTTCCTCCACGGTGTTACACTACGCTAAACTATACTAATAACTAACTAATAAACTGATAAATAACATAACTAACGACATGTCTATGAGCTAACATATGCTAGACCATATTTGGTGTGACCGACTCTTCACTATGGAATTTCTAATTCCTAACAATAATTGTCCAAATTGTCTAATTACTCAAGGACTTGTTCAAGAAGCACGAAATGAGATACATTTCATGTTTAATCATCTTCTTGCAAAGTTGGATCAAGTCAACAAATCCACTCATCCCTAGACTCAAGTACTTTGTTTTGTTTTAAGTCTAGTAACTAGTTAGTATTAGTAGTATTTGTATGACTAGTTCATTCTCTTAGTTTTAGAGATTTAATTAATTATCTCTTGTTTTTATTGAATGAATATTTATATGTCTTGATTATTTTGTGTGTTGTGCTACATACCTCACCTCCTCATTAGCATTGGTTGGCATATCTTCATTGCTGAAGAAATTGTCACCAGATAGCCGGATCCCTAGAAATGGCCTAGACGGATCCCTCCTTGAAGGGAACCGTGGGATCCGTGGTACCGAAGCACAAATTACTACTAACTTGAGTCTTATTTGCAGGAAATCATGCACTATACTCTTGTTTTCTAACCTTTATTTTGTAGATTTTCAAAGTACACATGAAGATATTGACACCATAAAGCTAGGGGAGCTTTGTGTCAAACAATACATTTCAAATCTATTTGCAACTTGATCCTTATTTGGATTACTCTTCATGACACCCCATTGCAAAATTGAAATCTTCAAGGGGGAGCACTTTTCGTCACAAGGACGAACCAATTGCAAACATAATTGCAATACATTAGTTCACTTATTTTTATGTACTTGACGCCCTCTCAACGGGATGGACTCGTCAAGGGGGAGTTAAGACAAGTACCATTCCCGTCACTTGCTCTCTTTACATTTTCTTTTACATATTTTTCTTATAAAAATTGTGTTAGTTTTTTTAACACTTTTGTTTCGAAAAAGTGGGGAGAAAAAGTAAAACTACTAATTCAAATTTTCTACTAATTTTAGTTTTTCCTTAAAATACTTTTATGTTTTTCATCAACAAAAAGGGGGAGATTGTTAATACAAATAAGCCGTAAAAATGTTTATTTATATTTTACGATCTTCTAATGTTTTGTCGATAACAAACGTAAAATCATTTTTAACGAAACAAATAAAATACGTAAACTATTTGATTCAATAGTTTTCTAACACACTTACGTTTTCACATAAAACACTAAAACAAGTATAAGTGATTTTATGTTTTAGATATACATATGTACAACAACTAGTGTTTACATATTGGGCTAATATATTCTTAACTAAGTGTATACTAAAATGGGTAAAAACTAACAAATGGTATTGACCCATAACCCATGGTATTGTCCAAACCACTTGACTAGGTTCAATGTATTCTTCAGATACATTGTATCTAGAAAGAAAACCATGGATCAACCCATCACCCATGACCCATGACCCATAACCAAAAATACCCATGGGCAAAGAGGAGTGATCTGCGCAAAACCGTCAAGTTTTCTCACGCAAGCAAGAAACTTAAAACAGCTTAAGCACGAAATCAATGAAGATCCGAGGAGTATAGTGCTTCCCGGTCGTTATGTCCCAATGAGCTATGCAATGGATTATCAAACGAATAGTGATCGCGAGATTCGAATCGGAAGGAGATTGAGAATTATTATAACTACGGAAAAGGACATAAACTACAAGGGATAAAATGAAAATTAAAGGAAATTAAAAGATTAAAATATTAAATAAACGCTATCACTATATTTAAAGTGATGAACGTAAAACTTAAAACTAAAACGTATGTTTAAATAAAAATAACGTAAACGTACAAATAAAAACGTGAAACTTACTAAGTATAAATCCTAAAAATATGAAAAATACATTTTTACAATCCTAATGATAAAAGAAAATATTTGGAAAAAGAAAATTATTTTTATAACTAACTATCTAATTATTATTAATTAAAAACTATTTTTAACTATTTAATAATTACCTAAAATACAAGAAATTAGGAAATAAAACTAGAAAAATAAAATTATGAAATGGAAAAGTCTACAATATCAAACTAGAATTTTCAAAACTAGTTTTGTATTTTTCTGATAATGTTTCTATTTTTTATGGATTTTAAACTATTAAAAACTAATTAAAATATTTAAAAATACAAATTTAACTAAGAAAAATATGGAAAAATACTTTTTGGCTTTTAAATTTATCTTAACTTAATAAAATGAAAATTATTTTTTGAACCTTTTCTTAATTTTTTGTATTAAATGTTATTTAAAAATGCTTAAAACTAGATAAAATGCGTAAAAATACCAAACAAGCTAGGAAAAATCTGAAAAATTCAGGAAATGCTTAAAATAATATTAGGAAGCTATGAAAAATGGAAAAACAGGAGCTTGTTTGGAGGATTTTGAAACCGAAGTGCAAAGGCATATTGAAATAAGCCTTTGAATAAGCAAATGGAATCCAAAAGGTACCAAACTGATAATGAGGCTACAATAAGCTAAAGGAACTAGAATGGAACAAGTTTCAACAATCCCTAACCACTGATAAGCTAGATGCAAAGATTTGAGCTTATGAGATTTTGGCTTAAAAACAGTAAAAGGGTACCAACTTGCAGCCACAAAATAAGCAATCCAATAAGCTAGAAACTACAAACCAAATATTAGAACCTAATCTAGACTCGCCAAGAACCTTAAGACCAAAAATTAGACCTTGGGAGCTAAAATAAGCCCCGCACAAGCTCAACAGACATCGCATAAAACCTGCAGGTGTTAAGTGCCCCGCACAGACACTGGCATGATTTTGTGAGACCTTTTGAAGCTTAAAGAAATTTCACAAAAATGTAAAAAATTGGAGATAAGCAACTAGACCAGGAGGACTTTTAAAAACAACAAGAATCACTAAATTTGACTCAGTCATGAATCCATGAAAAATCTACCTATCTGACTCCAAAACAGGTTTCACATTTTGACTTTTAATGAAAAACTTGGAGAGTTGACTAAAATGGATTTTGATCATGATTTATGAACTGAAAATGACATTACTAGATGAAATAAGCCTAATGAAAGCTATGTTTAAGATTTACAAACACAATTCTAACTTATGAGTTGTAAAAAATCCTAACAGATAAGCTGTAAGATCATTTGAAAGGAGATTTGACTTTGAGCTAGTGGAGGATAAATGATGACCGACTGAGTCTCTTATGGCTACACAAACATGGACCAATGTGTTCTACTCCAAAATGACCTTAAATCTAAACCAAACAACAATTCCAAACACCCTTTTAAAAAACTGTTAAGCACATTTTAATAAATCTAACTAGTTGACAAGCATGAGATAGAGATCAAACTGAGTTCATATGATCTAATGACAACTATATAAACATATCACAATCATTGGTGGCCTCAGATACACAGTAAGCATAAACTGCAATATTGCAAATAAATAGAAAATGAGAATATAACTCACATGAGGTTCAGCTGTATGCAGGCCAAATCAAACCCCAAGAACCACTACACTAATCTAATTAAGCCCATATCCATCCTCTGCATTACCCAAATCAACTTCTATTCCAATTTGACCATTCTTTTGACTTTTGTTGACCATGATCAAAACAGCTTGAAAATGAATTACAGGACTACCAAGTACTATAATAAGCTTAAATAAGCTGAGTTGAATGATAACATGAGCTTTTGGAAGCTTTGATATAAGATATGAGTTTTGCAATTTTCAACAGTAAACACCAATATGTGAAACATACATGAGACTTTGAATTGAGATTTTAAATAAGATTATAATGATGAAATACTTTAGTTTGAGTATAAAGGAACGAAATTTAAAACTTTTACACTAAACTAAACCATTAAGATTTAAAACGACATACAAGTGAAAACAAAACTAGCTACTCCCCATCTTGCTTCTTTCTCCCTTCTTTTATACCCCAAGTGGTTTCTCTCTCATGTCTGAGCAAATCCCAGCTGCATTTTAGGCCCTTAGATCACTGGAATTAATCTTGGCCTTTCAATTTGTTTTTGGCGGGAAACAGATGTTAAGCAATTGTGGGTTGAGTGTGAAGAGGGGGGTGCATTAAATGCACTTGGATGTAGTGGAGGAGGGGGGAGACAGGTTTAGTGATAAGGTGAGGTTTGGTTGAGTGTGCAGGGTTTTAGCAGAGGTCAAGTGGGGAGGATGAAGGTTGGCGCCAAAGTGTCTATTTGACCAAGTGGGTTGACCAGGGCAGTAATATAAGGGAGGGGTCACAATTGCATAAGACAGGGGTCCAAATTGATGAAGGGGTCCAAAATTGGTTGGTAAAGAGTTAATAACTTAGGGACTTGTTATGTAATTTCTGAAATTCAAGGGACTAATCCTGCCAATTAAGCAAAGTTTCTCCAAGGGTTGAAAATGACAATCTTCAAAAGTATAAGGACCAAAATTGCCATTTTGCAATTTTCCAGGGGCCATTTCTGCCAAATTTGAAACTTGAAGGGCCATTTTTGTAATTTTCTCAAACTTTTGACATTTTTCACCAAAGGACTAAATTTGACAACTTATGATTTTAAAAGGACCTTTGGTGACTTTTCTTTTGAAATTATGTACCGTGGATCTGCTTTTGACAAATTTTGAAACATGGGGACTAAAACCGCAATTTTTGCAAATTTGATATGTTTTTCATCCGATTTTGATATTTTGCATTTAAAACACATAAAACAACGATTTGTGATATTTTGATCATTTTGATGGGTTTCGAGTGTTTCGAGATGATTTTCAGTTTATTTTGTACAAAAATGATGAGTATTTGACACTCATCAATCCCCACATCGAGATATTGCTAGTCCCTAGCAATGATTTGAGAAAACATAATGGATTTTAATCTCTTTACCAAAAGCCATTACTCGGAGTAGCCAAATGTTTTAGTTCAAGTAAGAACCATGGTACACCGATAACCATGTGATTTTGAGCAAACCACCGACTTTCAACGGATTTGATTTTGTCTTTACCGGCCGCACTTTCCGGACTAGCCAACTCTTAGATAAATTATCAATATTATCTTTGGTGAGTCGACACCAATTATGGATTTTCCATCGCCTTTACCACAAGCCATAACCTTGCGGGCTAGCCAACTCTTCACTTTTAGGATATGGTGGTGAATACCATACAATTTTGGGCAAATTGCAAGTCGTCAACGGATTTGAGATATCTTTACCAAGAGCCGTTTGCTCTGGATTAGCTAATCCTTTTGTCTTACTGACAGGCGGATCGATAACCAAATGAGAAAGTGTAGAACACTTACTCCAAAAAATTTTTGGCCAAAACGGGGCTCAGGCGGTATAATTACATGATAAAATTCATGAGAATTCCCCACACTTAGAAATGAATATTGCCCTCAATATTCAAAGTACCGCGGTTATGTCGAAACAAAGAACGAAAAGATAAATACTACGGCCATTATCTAGAAAGAAGATTTTTTTTTTTTTTTTTTTTAATAACATAACATGGGCATTACCCCACACTTTGGGTGGTACACACGGGTGAAAACCCATGTTCACCACTATTTTTGATTACCGAGTCGCTAGCTTGACTCGACCCCAATTCATTGGTTCATGGGAAGCAAAGTGGGAGAAACAATCTCCATCGGACTTTCATTCAAGATGTTGGATAAACATTGAAGTACGCGAAAGTTCCACACCGATGAGATATACATAGAACCGCTCAAAATGATAAATGAAAATGCCGGGTCAAAGATAGTGTCTTCATTCCGAAGGAGTGAAGAAGAGAAGAAATCACAAAGATATGTGAGGAATGGAATGAAGATTTTGATAACAATAAGGATCCATTCTTCATCATCTTTAATTTGAATTTGATCATTTAAGCTCATAGGGTGATTTTAACAAAACCTCGGGAGGAAGAGACGGGGTAGTGTCCTCAATGAGAAAACTCTTATGATAGAGCATGTCTCCCCGGTAAAGATCAAGATCAAAATAGAAATGATCATACTCCGAGGAGATATGATATGAGAGAGTTCACCGGAGAACTCCTCGGGATCTAGATCAAAGAGAAACGAATCATACTCGTGAAGAGAAAGATGAAAAGTGGGATTGCCACTACTCTCCTTTTAGTATAATCGCCATCAAAGCGAATACTTCAAATTCGAAAAGAATCATTGGAAAAGCCTTAAGTTCGTGAATTGGTTCGGGCTTTTCCAAGTCACAATCCACAACGGGATAGGAGATGAAGTCGACTTAGCATGTAATGATTCGATCTTAGAAACGAGGAGATTTATATTGAATAATTTTTCACGAAGCATCTCGTCCTCAATTTCCAGATCATCAGAATCTCTCGCATCCTCTAAGCTAACTAGCTTAGAAGGTAAGTCCTCGACATAATCAATGTCTCCATAAGATAAAGAATCGTCAAACGAAGTACAATCGTTGTCAGAATCGGAGAACATATCAACATGATCATTTGGAATGTCAAGAGGAGGGTAAGAATCATCATCAAGAGGCTTATCACACATATTACCGGAGATAACCTCGGACTCACTTGGGATTGGGACAAGGCTCTCAACACTAGACGATTCCATTTCTGGAATAGTGCTAAGAGGATCGTCCCCCATTATGAGAGAGTCAACGGGTTCAACAATGTTTGTTGAAATATGATCATCGAACTCTTCTAAAACGACGTCACTTCTCTCAACCGGTGTGAGTGAAGGGGAAGAGTCGGAAATGAAAGGCTCAGGAACAGGATTGGTTGTAGCCGACAAACTCGCATAATATTCTTTCATTTGAATGGAATCCTCATCATCATCGAAAACGAAAGTCTTGTGATATTGGGTTGATGTAGCATTATAAACCTCGTCATCGGTGGCTTGACAATCGTAAAAAGGATGGGGACCACCACAAATATCACATCTTTCGGTAACGGTAACAACGGGCTCTGATTTTGCTTCATGCATCGAATATCATTGTAAGCTCGGCCATCTCAATCGGTTTGTTTCGTAGTCGGAACTTTGATTTGTTCTCGATGATCGTCAATATATCCTTGGGGTACGATACAAGATATTGCCACCGCGGCTGCATTAAGTGAATCTTGATCGGTTTGCATTAAAGCATTGTAGAATATATCGATCCGAGTAATTCAGAAACCATGATGTGGGCATTTCCATAGGAGATCTTTGAATCTTTCCCATGCCTCACCAAAACTTTCATCAAAGCTGCTTTGAAGTTTGTAATCTCGTTCTTAAGATTTTCCGTCTTAGAATAAGGAAAGAAACGATTTACAAATTTTAAAACGAGATCTTCCCAAGCGTTGATCGATCGAGGGGTTCTTTTTCGAGCCAATTACGAGTCGCCTCGAGAGAAAATGAGAATAGCATCAACTTAATTGTGTCATGAGGAACATCCCTATATTTTATGGTTGAAATTAATCTATCAAACCATCGGATGTGAGCATAGGATCGTCCCTCTCAAAACCATAGAATGGATTTGACATAATTAGTTGAATTAAACCGTTTGTATCTCGAAATTTTCTCGAAGAATCTCCAGACAACAACAAGATCTTCGTAACCCTCGGTGGTACTTGGAGCATTTCGAACATCGACGCATGTCCGCCATTAGAATTAAACATATAGAGGGATAAGAGGAGAATCAAATGGTTGAGAGGATACGAAGAATAGAATTAAGCGCAAAAGAGGGTAAGAGAAATAGAATCAACGAATAAGAGGAACGAGAAGAATATTTTTGGGTTTTATAAATAGAAAACATAAAAGTGGAAAATAAATTTTGAAAAGGAAAATATTTTTGGGTTTTGGATAAGAAAATATAAACATATCTGAGATGGATGGTATGAACAAAGAGTGAATATCCAAATTACTAATCTGCTAGACGAAGATAATCAAGACAACCAAGCATGGCGCCAAAATTTGATCTCACAAGAAACCGTCAAGTTTTCTCATGCAAGCAAGAAACTTAAAACAAATTTTAAGCACGAAATCAATGAAGATCCGAGGAGTATAGTGCTTCCCGGTCGTTATGTCCCAAATGAGCTATGCAATGGATTATCAAACGAATAGTGATCGCGAGATTTGAACGGAAAAGGAGATTGAGAATTATTATAACTACGGAAAAAGGACATAAACTACAAGGGATAAAATGAAAATTAAAGGAAATTAAAAAGATTAAAAATATTAAATAAACGCTATCACTATATTTAAAGTGATGAACGTTTAAAACCTAAAACGTATGTTTAAATAAAAATAACGTAAACGTACAAATAAAAACGTGAAACTTACGAAGTATAAATCCTAAAAATATGAAAATACATTTTTACAATCCTAATGATAAAAGAAAATATTTGGAAAAATAAAATTATTTTTATAACTAACTATCTAATTATTATTAATTAAAAACTATTTTTAACTATTTAATAATTACCTAAAATACAAGAAATTAGGAAATAAAACTAGAAAATAAAATTATGAAATGGAAAAGTCTACAATATCAAACTAGAATTTTCAAAACTATTTTTGTATTTTTCTCGATAATTTTCTATTTTTATGGATTTTAAACTATTAAAACTAATTAAAATATTTAAAATACAAATTTAACTAAGAAAATATGGAAAAATACTTTTTGGCTTTTATATTTATCTTAACTTAATAAAAATGAAAATTATTTTTTGAAACTTTTCTTAATTTTTGTATTAAATGTTATTTAAAAATGCTTAAAACTAGATAAAATGCGGAAAAATACCAAACAAGCTAGGAAAAATCTGAAAAATTCAGGAAATGCTTAAAATAATATTAGGAAGCTATGAAAAATGGAAAAACAGGAGCTTGTTTGGAGGATTTTGAAACTGAAGTGCAAAGGCTTATTGAAATAAGCCTTTGAATAAGCAAATGGAATCCAAAAGGTACCAAACTGATAATGAGGCTACAATAAGCTAAAGGAACTAGAATGGAACAAGTTTCAACAATCCCTAACCACTGATAAGCTAGATGCAAAGATTTGAGCTTATGAGATTTTGGCTTAAAAACAGTAAAAGGGTACCAACTTGCAGCCACAAAATAAGCAATCCAATAAGCTAGAAACTACAAACCAAATATTAGAACCTAATCTAGACCTGGCCAAGAACCTTAAGACCAAAAATTAGACCTTGGGGAGCTAAAATAAGCCCTGCACAAGCTCAACAGACACTGCATAAAACCTGTGCAGGTTAAGTGCCCTGCACAGGACACTTGGCATGATTTTGACAGACCTTTTTGAAGCTTAAAGAAATTTCACAAAAATGTAAAAAATTGGAGATAAGCAACTAGACCAGGAGGACTTTTAAAAACAACAAGAATCACTAAATTTGACTCAGCCATAAATCCATGAAAAATCTACCTATCTCGACTCAAACAAAGTTTCACATTTTGACTTTTAATGAAAAACTTGGAGAGTTGACTAAAATGGATTTTGATCATGATTTATGAACTGAAAATGACATTACTAGATGAAATAAGCCTAATGAAAGCTATGTTTAAGATTTACAAACACAATTCTAACTTATGATTTGTAAAAAATCCTAACAGATAAGCTGTAAGATCATTTGAAAGGAGATTTGACTTCTGAGCTAGTGGAGGGATAAATGATGACTTACTTGAGTCTCTTATGGCTACACAAACATGGACCAACAGGTTCTACTCCAAAACAGACCTTAAATCTAAACCAAACAACAATTCCAAACACCCTTTTAAAAAACTGTTAAGCACATTTTAATAAATCTAACTAGTTGACAAGCATGAGATAGAGATCAAACTGAGTTCATATGATCTAATGACAACTATATAAACATATCACAATCATTGGTGGCCTCAGATACAAGAAGCATAAAGCGCAATATTGCAAATAAATAGAAAATGAGAATATAACTCACATGAGGTTCAAATGTATGCAAAGCCAAATCAAACCCCAAGAACCACTACACTAATCTAATTAAACCCATATCCATCCTCTCAGACACCCAAATCGCTTCTATTCCAATTTGACCATTCTTTTGACTTTTGTTGACCATGATCAAAACAAACTTGAAAATGAATTACAGGACTACCAAGTACTATAATAAGCTTAAATAAGCTGAGTTGAATGATAACATGAGCTTTTGGAAGCTTTGATATAAGATATGAGTTTTGCAATTTTCAACAGTAAACACCAATATGTGAAACATACATGAGACTTTGAATTGAGATTTTAAATAAGATTATAATGATGAAATACTTTAGTTTGAGTACAAAGGAACATAAATTTAAAACTTTTACACTAAACTAAACCATTAAGATTTAAAACGACATACAAGTGAAAAACAAAAACTAGCTACTCCCCATCTTGCTTCTTTCTCCCTTCTTTTATACCCCAAGTGGTTTCTCTCTCATGTCTGAGCAAATCCCAGCTGCATTTTAGGCCCTTAGATCACTGGAATTAATCTTGGCCTTTCAATTTGTTTTTGGCGGGAAACAGATGTTAAGCAATTGTGGGTTGAGTGTGAAGAGGGGTGCATTAAATGCACTTGGATGTAGTGGAGGAGGGGAGACAGTTTAGTGATAAGGCGAGGTTTGGTTGAGTGTGCGAGGTTTTAGCAGAGGTCAGTGGGAGGATGAAGGTTGGCGCCAAAGTGTCATTTGACCAAGTGGGTTGACGTGGCAATAATATAAGGAGGGTCACAATTGCATAAGGCAGGGGTCCAAATTGATGAAAGGGTCCAAAATTGGTTGGTAAAGAGTTAATAACTTAGGGACTTGTTATGTAATTTCTGAAATTCAAGGGACTAATCCTGCCAATTAAGCAAAGTTTCTCCAAGGGTTGAAAATGACAATCTTCAAAAGTATAAGGACCAAAATTGCCATTTTGCAATTTTCCAAGGGCCATTTCTGCCAAATTTGAAACTTGAAGGCCATTTTGTAATTTTCTCAAACTTTTGACATTTTTCACCAAAGGACTAAATTTGACAACTTATGATTTTAAAAGGACCTTTGGTGACTTTTCTTTGAAATTATGTACTGTGGACCTGCTTTTGACAAATTTTGAAACATGGGGACTAAACCGCAATTTTGCAAATTTGATATGTTTTCATCCGATTTTGATATTTTGCATTTAAAACACATAAAACACCGATTTGTGATATTTTGATCATTTTGATGTGTTTGAGTGTTTCAGATGATTTTGCGCTTATTTTGTACAAAAATGATGAGTATTTAGACACTCATCAAGGAGCGTCCCACGGATCCCTAGCAATACGCTAGACGGATCCCTTGTAGGAGGGATCCGTGGGATTCGGGGAACAGTAAGTTTTCTCCTCTATAATTAGTGAGCCATTTCTTCCTTTTTGCTCACCACTTCACACATACTTTCTCCAAGTATTGTACCTCTCTAACATCAGATCCAAAGAGATCTATGTAGTTTGTCTTTTGTTTTTGTGTAATCTTCTAGGTTCCTCTTAAAGGCGAGATCACCACTTCTTGAAGTCGAGCAAGCTCAAGTCCATGAGTTGCCATGCTTCGTCATCATCAAGACAACTAAAGTTCTCTTGTTGATAGTTCTTTCTTCCTCCATAGATGTTGAAGGCATTAGTGAAGGATGCCGAAAGAGTCAAGACAAAAGCATTAGTGAAAGATGCTAACCGTCCGTGTCAAAGCATTAGTGAAGAATGCTAAAGGTGTCAAGACGAAGGCATTAAAGGTGCCAAGCATTGTATCAAGGGCATTAGTGAAGGATGCCTTGGAATCAAATCAAGTGGCATAAAGGAACAATGCCTAGGTCGTATAATCGATGAGGTGCATCGTTATACATATAAGTATTTGTTTATTTCCAAGGATGGTGATATTCTTGATGGTGGTGTAACAAGGAGTGGATCTCCTTGAGATTAGGTATTGTGTTGTGATGGGTAGTAGTTCCTCCATAGTAATGGAACTAGGTGCTTAGCCTAGTACCTAATAAAGGGTAGGCGACATTGTGATAGGATTAGTTCTCCTTGGTTTGAAAGAACTCGGTGGTTAGCCTATCACCGTATAAAGGGTAGGCGACTTTGTGTTAGGTGTGGTTCGCCTTGGTGTGAAAGAACTCGGTATTTAGCTTTGTACAGGAAAAAGGTGTAGCGACGTTGTGAAGGCTTCTCACCATAAGGAGATTGGTGTAGTGTTACGAACTCTCGAGTAGGTGACTCGGGAGTGGAGTAGGGCAAGGAAGGTGTCCTTGTAGCCGAACCACTATAAATACTTGTGTTGTGGTGATGTGCTTCTTACTCTTTATCTTTCATTACACGTTTATATATCTATCTATCAACGTCCAACATAAAAAACCAAATAGATTGATATAAGTCGATCTAAATATTTAAAAGGAAGTTTTAAATTGGTAAAACTATTCAACCCCCTTCTAGTTTTCCACAAATGCCACATTTGCATGAAGCGCATTAATGGTGAAGATATACCGATAAATGGAAAGAATATTTGGTTATTGAAAGACGGAATCACTAAGGAGATAGAAATGGAAGATCCCGTCAAGGTACCAAAGTAGAAGCTGAATGTGAGTCTAACTTGAAGACTCTGGAATAAAGAGAAGTTCTTACCGGGAGACAACTCGAAAATTTTAATTCTTGTTTCGGTTGAGTGTGTGGATCTGCACGTCGATCTGGCGATCTCATATAAAGGGTGCGACATATCGATCATACTGGTCATATCTATCTTTTATTTTTCTACACATTTACTTTAATTTTGAATTTTAAACTTTCTGTCAGATCGTTTTTGATACGGCGCATCCTGATTTGGGACATGGCGTATCACATCTGACTCGTTATTTATTTTAATTTTTATATCGGGCTCGATACAGGGTATCTTAGTTAATAAGGTACGGCGTGTCGACTGACCTGATGATTTATCAGTTTTTATTTTTAGAACTATGAATTAACCATAAAAGCACTAGCTGCGATTTCTTATGCATTTATACAGGTTAAGTGGTTTTTATACGAAGGAAACTGAGGGATACAAACAACATGTATTTTCTGTGTGCGCCATTCATGGAGGCTTGAACGCCCTTCAAACACAATAAATAAAAGGTTACTCACATACGCATCATGGAGGATCATACCGAGCAAATATCATGGGAGTTTCCCGTTTTAATTCTTCCTGTAACATATTGGATTTCACAAACACATCATAACATATAAAAGTGGGGCGTATGGTTTGAAGGTTTAGAGAGAGAAAGTAGAGAGCGAAGTGAGAACTTGATGAAACAAAGTAAAATAGTATTTAAGCTCCAACCCTCTACCTTGGGAGGTAGAGGGTATTTATAGTTTTCTTACAAGACTCGCCTCCCACGGTACGTGGATCGGGCATACAGTGGTAAAGACCCGTCCTTCTCTACGATGTTACTTAACTAATTACTTATTAACATAACATGATTACGACTACGAGCTTTAACGAATACAAATACTTGAGGTGACCGACACTTTAACCAATGGATTTTCTAAATCCTAACAATCTCCCCTGCGGATGTCACTCAATTTACATTGAATACAAACAGATATTACATTTTGATTGTTCTTGGATTCTTGATTAAGTTCTTTGCTCTGTAGCCCGTAGTCTCTGATTCTTCATGTTTTGCATGTTTGGTTATACCAAGTGGAGGTCTTTAACTGATCCACGTGATGATGAGTTTTGAGCCAGCTTTGAGATCATCAGCAACCATAAATCTCTGACTCTTCCTTTGTAGTGTTGATATTATGAGATGTTGTGACATTGGACCAACATTGATAACGCTACACGCGTCGTTCGGGGTCAAAGGAACTTCCTTTTCATCGAGCAAGTTTTTCAACACCCTAGGCAGTGAACCTAATCGTTGTAGTGTAGTATTAGTGTAATCCACTGGAATTGATATCATTCTCTGGGGAATAGGAATGCTAGTGAGAAGTTACTACGCTAAGGTTGGGGTTGAGGAAGATTATTTTTTTTCTTTTTATGTTTTTAGGAAATGGAAAGTACGAATCTCGGGTTTAGATTTGGGGTTGGTATTTCTACCATTACTCTACTTATCTAATTATCTAATCTAGTGGGTAGTCTATGTCTAATTATTGTGTTCTCGTATGATGATTTAAAGATGTGTTTACTTAGGTTTTATTACTCCTTAGTTATCTCCTATTGATGGTTGAATTGTCACGTCCTTATTCTTAATCGCGTTGTGTGTCTAAGGCCGTAGGGTATGCGTTTATCCATAACTCTTTGAAACTACCAAAGGTTATTGCCTACAAAATCTCTAGGATTTATAAACTTAACACTAAGGTACTCTTCGGATGGTTTAGCCTACAATGACTCTAGGTAACTATAAGCTAAGGTTCACAAAGATTAATCAAGCATTAACTACACAACGGATGACCTATCGCAATACTAGATCATTAACAATTAAGATAAGAGACAATCAATCAATATTTAATAATTAAGTTTCATATTCCCTAAGCAAACACACAAGTCAATTAGCCGGACATGGGAAACATGCAAGAATACACACAATTAATTGAATACATACTTGAATTAATGAAGTAAAACACTTATCTTGATGTAAGATAGGGTATGGAACCTAAAATCTTGCATAAGATGCCTTGGTTCGCTTTAGGTTTTTACTCCAAAGACTACACATCGAAAACTAAAAATTCGATTCTATATATAAGATTACAAGTGCGACGGCAAAGACCCTTTGATTTGTGACGCCATCGGGTTTTGCCGTTATTAGGGTTCGTCTTGGCCACGTTAGTCTTGCGACGCGTCACCTTATGCTTGACGTCGTCTCGCCGATCTCGGCGTCGTCGGATCAAATCTAGGCCGTGCGAGTTGCGGCCCTACTCTTTTTTAAAACCAAGCCGTCACTTGTAAATGAGCACTTTGGCCGAGTCGTCACAAAATTTGTCCAACGACGTCTCTAATAGAACGACGACACGTCACTTGTAGTTCCCGACGCCGTCCCTTCGGTTCAAAGACTGAAGTGTCTCGATTCTCGACTTTGGCCATTTTCTTCAGTATATTCGCGCCTTTTCGTCCGAATAAGTGTCATTCCAGATTTTGCCTTCAAGAGACCTAAAAGTGAAAAGGAACGATATTAAGTAATAACGGATACAAAGTGATCAAATAAGGGCTTAAACGCCCCTCAAAAGGTACATTTAAAACCTTATCAAATATCCCTACACTTGGTATTTGCTTGTCCTCAAGCAAATGTGCTTTTAGCCAATCAATTTATAAGTTAGAGGTCATGAAGCATTAGTTTAGAGCGATTCACAACACATATAAGCCCAAAAGTCATAACAAGCACGGAATTACATACTAGCACCTCACATGGGGTGTTTGGATACTCACATCTCGGTGTATATGAAATATAACAAGTTGAAATGGAAGATAAACATTCATTAACCGGTCCTAGTACATAGATTACCGTGAGGCTTGAGACTAGATCAAACCTCCATCGCTTTGGCATAAGCACCTAGGAAAGACTATCCAAGAGGTCTTTAAAGGCTTGTAATGTTAGGCTTACTGTAGGGAAACAACGGGTTTGGTGGGATAGGCTATTTAGTGGTGGCAAGTCAAAATCTTTATGTTACAAGCATCACGAAGAATGGCGTTGCTAAGCCAAGACTCGACACTCTAGACTCTAGATAAGCTGAAACAAACAAACATAATTTTAAAGAAAGATGTAGGATGGTAGCAGATGTTGTTTTTTTCATACACTTTTACTCTACCATCCTCTATGATAACATCAAAATGATAGGGATTTATAGGCACATCCCTACACTTGAGTTTTTATTACTCTAACACTAATATGACCCCGAATTGAAAAGATCAAAACACTTGGAGTACTTTATTATGCAAATAAAGGGAATTTGAATTTAACGTTCCCTTCCCGTCATCTCATAAAATTTTAACTTTTCCCATGAGTCCCAATCGTCCCAAAACTGTGTACAAAGGATATGACTGGACTTAGAAACTTATGCAAGCAACTAGATAATTGAACTAAGGGTTTAGTGTGATAACAATAATGCACTAAAAGTGAGTGCATACAAGGTAGGCTAAGGCGATTTGGGTGTACATTTGGGGTGGATTGTAAACAATGCTCTTCATTGATATTCCGAAAACCGAAACTTCACGAGAACCGCGAAAGAATAGGCTCGAGGGGTTAACTAGGGGTATCGTGTACTAAAGATGAGTACAACGCAGGTGTGGGGAATTACTCAACCGATGTGGAAGAAGTAATTATATTACGGTATCAAACAAGGGTTATCCTAATGCCTCTTATCATTTAGTTATTCCTAACTACACAAGTGTAGTCTTACTAGCGATCTCGGAATGCATCACAAAACAAGTTCTAGAATCTATTATACTCTTGGTTCACACTCTAAGCATTAAAGATGAATGCTTTAATTCCTACAAATCTAAGGGCGATCCTCACATTTTGGGTAGAATTTAAGTGGTAAAGGGTTTTTGTGCTAGTCATATAATTTCCTATCTATGAGACACTTTATTAAGACTAATGGCCCACTCTTATATGTCATGAAAAATTTTAAATTTGGTGCCAAAATGACCCTAACTGATATTTCTCATGGTTTATTACACAAATGAAATTGGACAAGGCAAATAGTCGAGGATAAGCACAGTTTCAAAGTTCCGTTTATTTTCCTCCTACATTTAAACCGAACATTGTCCCCAATGTTCCCCGAAGTATCAAAGTTATGATAACGGAAGGTATAAAAGATGAAAGAAACTAATACTCCCCGATTAGCTCGGTAGGATCCATGTAAAGTGGTGGTTACATCTTTCTTCAAGAAGAACGTTTGCATGAAAAGCTCATTCTCATCTTATGTATTTTCTTTTGGTAAATTAAACCGCACACTTGAAGAAAACAAAGCGAAACCTTCGCATAAAATCGGTGGTAATAATATATAGGACTCTACTAAACTAAGATATAATGCTTGTGGAATGGATGTTTACAAATTTACGGAAAATTAAGACTTGGAAAATTCCAAAATTTATAAGTAGCTTAGAAAACGATAAAAGTAATCAGTTGTTTACGCTCCTTCCTCGACGTCGGTTGCGATCTCGACGCCGTCGGGTTATCCCGACAAAAGCGGTGCGATTTTACGGAAAAAATTACGGAAAATTTACATCTTTAGAATCGGAAAAATTTCCGCAAAACATCCATTATGACCGATACAAGCATTTGACTCGAACAAAAACACATGTATATCTTTTAATTAATTGAAATTCTCGTGTTTACATTTCTTTTGAAAACGTGTGTAATCCTCCCTACACTTATCCCTTATGTAAAATACCTTTATATGTAATTAAGACGAGGTTAAAGACAAAATAAAGCATTTTTACAAATTTAATCATGAGAATAAATAATCAATAAAAGATATACGACACAAACAAACAAAACAATTAAGCATGGGTTGCCTCCCACGAAGCGCTTTTCTTTATTTATGAGTCTTGTAGCTAGACTCAAGTCGCGCCTACGTGGTCTCAGTGCCACGTGCCCATACCTAAGCCATTCCAATGTTCTCTCATTCTTTTGTAATCATCTCCAACTCTAGGCAATCGCTTATAACACCTCTTAGTTTTCTCATATGGGTACCTAAGTCCACTTTGCTTATCCCTTTCACTAAGCAATGGAATAGAGTCATTCTATTACACGCCTCAATATCCTTGTGTTTAAACCTTGGATGAGCACGTGGCATTTGGTAGACAAAGTCTTCAACTTCATCAGAGAATGTAATTAGACCATCAATCATCCGTTCACTTAACCTAGTCATTCTCTTGAATGGTTTTCCAAAAATTACTTGAGTGAGGTCCTTATCAATAAATTCTCCTAAGTTTTCTAAGACCATGAACTCTACCAAATAAGCAAAAATTCCAACAAACACATGCAAATGAGTGACTGCTTCAACAACATTGTTCTCTTGATAAGTTAACTCATTGACCTTGATTTTATTGTATAGGTTCCTTGAGATTAAGTTTAAAGGCAAGAACGAATTCAAGTAAGAATCGAATCCTTCTAATCCTATTTTGCAAGGGAATTGCATGTTAAAGGGACCATCTTTCTCGATTCTAAACCTAGGGTCAAAACATTGGGAGGGATCTTCTTCCATTTCAAAAATAACTTCATCAATGACCTCCCCGTTGTCAAGTGCTTCACCATGATCAAATTCCTCATCGGAATCTGAGTCATAGAAAGGACTTTATTGTTGCCCATTTATCTCATTATGCCCTAGGTGGTTTCCAAAGTGGTGAACGGGTGAAGGGTTTTGTGGGATTGCGTTCTCAATTTCGGGATTGGGAAGAGGATTGGGAGTAGATAGTGTGAAGAATCTTCGACGAAAGACACGTATCATGGTGAGTGATAGGTTTTACGAACAAAGGTCACGAAGAAGGGGATAGACTACGAGGAAGCTAAAAATGGGAAAAAGCTTACTTGATAGGAATCACAAGGAAACCTAAACGAGGTGGACTCCTAACTAGCTATTCTATTCCCGGCGCGCTAAAACTTGATAACGCCACACGTCGTTCGGGTCAAAGGAACTTCCTTTTCGTCGAGCAAGTTTTTCAACACCCTGACAAGTGAACCTAATCGTTGTAGTGTAGTATTAGGGTAAGCCACGGAATTGATATCGTTCTCAGGGAATAGGAATGCTAGTGAGAAGTTACTACGCTAAGGTTGGGGTTGAGGAAGATTATTTTAATTATCTTTTATGTTTTTAGGAAATGGAAAGGTACGAATCTCGGGGTTTGGATTGGGGTTTGTATTTCACCGATTACTCTACTTATCTAATTATCTAATCTAGTGGGTAGTCTATGTCTAATTATTGAGTGCTCGTATGATGATTTAAAGATGTTTTACTTAGGTTTTATTACTCCTTAGTTATCTCCTATTGATGGTTGAATTGTCACGTCCTTATTCTTAATCGCGTTGTGTGTCTAAGGTCGTAGGCTATCGTTTATCCTAACTCTTTGAAACTACCAAAGGTTATTGCCTACAAAATCTCTAGGATTTATAAACTTAACACTAAGGTACTCTTGGATGGTTTAGCCTACAATGACTCTAGGTAACTATAAGCTAAGGTTCACAAAGATTAATCAAGCATTAACTACACAACGGATGACCCATCGCAATACTAGATCATTAAAAATTAAGATAAGAGACGACCAATCAATATTCAATAATTAAGTTTCATATTCCTAGCAAACACACAAGTAAATTAATGGGACATGGAAACATGCAAGCATACACACAATTAATTGAAGACATACTTGAATTAATGAAGTAAAACACTTATCTTGATGTAAGATGGGTATGGAACCCTAATTTTACTCCAAAACTACACCTTGAAAACTAAAAATTCGGATTCTATATATAAGATTACAAGTGCGACGGCGTCACCCTTTGTTTTGTGTGATTGTCGGGTTGTCATCATTAGGGTTTCGCCTTGGCCACGTTAGTCTTGCGACGGCGTCACCTTATGCTTGTGACGCCATCATCCGATCTCGGCGTCGTGCGGATCAAATCTAGGTCGTGCGAGTTGCGACGCCTACTCTTTTAAAACTTGAAGCCGTCACTTGTAAATGAGCAATTTGACTCTTGAGTCGTCACAAAATTTGTCCGACGGCGTCTCTAATAGAACCCGGCGCGTCACTTGTAGTTCCCGATGCCGTCCCTTCGGCCCAACGACTGAGTGTCTCGATTCTTGACTTTGGCCATTTTCTTCAGATATTCATGCCTTTTCGTCCGAATAAGTGTCATTCCAGCATTTTGCCTTCAAGAGACCTAAAAGTGAAAAGGAACGATATTAAGTAATAACGGATACAAAAGTGATCAAATTAGGGCTTAAACGACCCCTCAAAAAGGTACATTTTAAAACCTTATCGGACATGCTCACATTACGGATCATGATTTCTTCTCATCGAGTAAAGTGGAAGCTTTAGTTGATTCATGATATTTGCGTGAACAGAGCGTAGCATGGAGTGAAAATATCAGTCGTTGATGCACTTATCAAGACTTCTTTATAAATGAATGTGTTGTGTGAGCATGCGACTATGGATTGACTTCTCAATTTTGATCGACTACAAACGTTGGGTGTACACGCATACAAGCTTAGCGATAAAGTGCTGCGAAAGTGTCTTTGATCACTTCGTTGAATTGAGGTACACGCCCGGTTCCCGTTGATCGATCAAGCTTTTGTGATCGTAGAATTCTAAGAATCTCATTGATGATTTTCGCAATGCTTCAATGTTCTCAAACCGAAACGTCTCAAAGAAGACAACACGGAGTGAGTGAACCAACAATTGAGATTCACCGATTGATAAAAGTGATTTGAAAATAATCTTCATCGCTTAATATAAAGTATTTTTGCATCTGTGAAGGTTTTAAGGAAAATCAATTATCAATCATAAACACCTTTATTTTGAAATATTAATACACATCGATGTGCTAGAGAAAGAATTTTAAGCACAACGACCGGTTTTTCAAAGGTATCCGTCAATCCATTTCTGGACCAAGGTTGATTCAATATTGAATCGCCCATCGTTCTATCCGGTTGTCACAAGCTTGATCTTTTGGAAAGATCTCATGTCACCCACCAAGAGATTGTTTGATGTTGGCTCTGAAGGATTTCCATCTTCATCGTGAATACTTTTACATATCACTCGAATGTTACGGCAATACCACAAGGATAATGTGGACTCTTAATATATACTTAATTTCACATAGTGTGAAAATAAAGTCTTCATTAATTGTGTCCTAATGAGATATTGTGGATGATCTTTGGCTCTAGACTCAATTTTGCACATTTGGTTCCTATGTGCCGAGACTAGGGAGAGGTCTCCTTCTTCAATATCAACAATATCTAAGAGAAAGTCGATAGATTATGTAGGTTCCCGTGAGAATGAAACAAGCCCTTTTAAGAGGAACTTGAGTAGCTTGGGAAATTTAGTGCGATGCGTCCTTTGGGTCCATGACGTCTTGTCTTCAATACCGGTGTTACCTTAGTAACCACCAACAAACATATGTATTGAACCCGGTTTACGCCATAAGGTTGAATTAATGGAGGGCTATTTCTTTTCACCCTTTTTCACATTCAATTATTTTTCATTCTTCAACCCCTTTAGTGCTTCGAGACTTCATTACTAGAACCTTGTTGGGTTTATTCCGGTTCTAGCTCTATCTCATCCGCACTCTTCCCATATTCTCATTTTTCTCCTTTTTCATCATACCTAAGGACTCTACACTATCTAGTGGATTGTACTGGTAGATCCTCCCTACGGTGGGATCGTGGGAACAGAATACCTAACCTAACCATCCTTATATCTCCATGCATAAAATAAATTTGGTCGGTCTTTTTGGTATTGTTCTTCTGCCATTGAAACCAATTGAAAAACCATTTGAATAATCAATCCATGTACTTGTGATCTATGATCAAATCATTTTGTACCTGAATTGTTTTTGATATTGCAGAAAAGGCTCCCCCTCAACATGTGCGTCGTATGTTTGAAATTGATTTGGCACATGGAGGCAAGAGGAAGAATTCACTTCTTTGATCAACATTTTCTAAAAATATCGACATCACTTTCCCGATCAAAATTAGTATTTTAAATACTTTGTTAAAGATAATTTTGGGAAAGGATGTGGTTTTCAAAAAGTTGCTCCCCCTCAATATGTGCATCGAGATTTGAAAGTATTTTGCACATTTAGGGAGAACCTGCACTTAGAGACAAATCAATCACGTTTCAATCCTTTTTGGTTTAATACAGATGCCCCCCCTTAACATGTGGATGGAAAATTTGAAATCGTTTGGCACATGTAGGGAGGAGATCTTGCTAATCACTTACAAAACCATTTATCGAATTATCAGTTTAAATCCAATTTAAATCACAAATTCTCTCCCGATCACAATTTTCAAATCCATTGAGATTTGTGATCTCTATTGATTTAAATTAAGAGTTAACTACATTTTTGGTCCTTGTGGTTGTACCTGGATTTCACTTTTGGTCCATTTGTTCAAAAAGTTGCGATTTTAGTCCAAAATGCATAGTTTGGTTCCACTTTTGGTCCATTTTTCTAACGAAGTTAGTTCGGTTAGTTAAGTCGAATTGTAAAGTAGCAACATTAGTTCTTTAACCTAACGATTAGATTAACAACGTTAGTCATTTATACCAAAGATCGTTTAACGTTAGTCCTTTCATTAGTTAGTCATTTTTCCCCATTAAAGCAGACTTTTATAACGGTTACAATAAGATGGCGGTGCAACGGGCAACAAGTACCGCCGCCACCCCTTTGAATGGCAAAACCAATTCTACTAAAATGAAATTTTGTGACTTAGGGTCGCAAAATTACTTTGCAACCGTTGAACCCTAGTCAAAAACTCCACATTGTAGAAGCTAGAACCCAAATGTATCAAAAGCAAAGGGGTAATACGTGTTGATTCTCTAAACAAGCTTTCGTGTTTAGCAACTTTGCTCGATTCGCTTTCAACGCCGCTTATCCCGCAACAAACCCATTGTACCTTAGCCCAACAAGAGGGGACACTCCGGTAAGATCCACACAAACATGTTTCGGCCCATCAAACACAAGTATATGTTGGTAGTAAAGTAGACCTCCTTCAAGCGGATGCATCGAAAGTTCACAGGGGCCTCTTTTTGAAGAAATTCCTCGTTTAAGAACATCATACAAAACATCTCTAACCAAATCATGCGTATTTGAAACCCGGTAACTCCTTGCAATGGACCGCATGCTGCCAAAGGAATCTAAACAAACCTTGCGGCGGTGGAAAGGCTCATCGTGGGAAGCAGAGGATCATTGGCAGGTGCTTAAGGATAGTCCGGTACTCGAGGTCGACATATGTTGGCCTAGCCCTTCAATGGGGATAACAGTCAAGAAATCTTGAGCATGAGGAGCTTGGAGACATTCAAACACCGCTTTTTTGGGGGATAAATCAAACTCTCTCCCAAACTCCGGACGATTCCACTAAAAGTGGCACGCGCCAAAACATTTTGGGCTTTGGGTGGGCGGTGTCCTTGTTAGAGAAACCGCTAAGATCGAATCGAGGGAAGGGACATGCGTGGCGATCCATTGCATACCCATAATCGTAGTCAACCCCATCAATACCACATCCTCGAAGAATGTGATCCTGCAAACTCCAAGATTAGCCCTCGAGGCCACAAAAGCATAAGTAGATACATCCTCGGTAGAACATAAACCCAACCCACCAAACCGAAGTCGGAAGGGATGCGAGCCTCCATTGAAAATCCCCAAAAAGGGCCCCACAAACCACAATGGCCTCATTGCCTTCCAAGGCCATTGTCAAAAAGCAAACAACTTCCCTATATACAAAGGTTGGCACGTTCGAGACCGAACATCGACTGCGACGCCCATACATGAGCGAAGCAAAGGAGCTCGATTGAGGTCAGTGCGGACTGTGAGACAACTCATTAGTTCCACAAGACGAGATGCCCTTTCACACCAAACTACTAATAAACCTCGCATCCAGCAGTGGCGCCTCAAGGAGTTTCACACCCAATGTCGGCCTCTCGATCCGTGGGAAACAAACCATCCTGTACCTTCACCCCATTGTACGAGGCCAAAAAACTTGTTTTCTTAATGTTGAATTCAAGGCCGGTGGGGCCTCGCCCATGATTATATCTAAGGCTTTAGCTACCTCTTTAGTGTCACCGATAATCGTACCATCATCCAAATACCAAGCATGGAAAAGAAGACTACAACAATCCCTAATCCGGTGGGCAAGTGGTGCAAAACTAAGGCAAAAGAAGAGGCCCTAAAGGGTCCCCTCGTTGAACTCAGTGGTTGACCAAATATGGTCGTCACCCACATATAACCTCACCGACCGACCATATAAAAATCTACCCATAGGGAAATAGCACGCATCGAGTCCGAACCTCATTTAAAAGGGTAGTCCGATCCACCAAGTTGAAGGCATTTGAGAAGTCAACGAAGCATAGCCAACGACCCATCCGAATGAAACTCATGTAAGAATCTGAATGCGCCATGGAGCACGGCGCCCCACTGGGGACTCCCACTTTAAACCGAAAATCACCAAGGTAATTGGATATCTCATTCTTGACACCCTCATAGCCACCTTGGATACCGGCCTCCTCCAATCGCTCCTACCGGATATAGGCCTAATCCCATTATCCGGTTTGAGCAACGGTGTGAGGCGCAGAGCTGCAACAAACTCCGCCAAAACCTTAGGGCACCTCCCCAAACATAAATTAACCACCACGAGAGATAGCCTGAGTAACCAACAACGATCGCCGACCCTCCCAAAAGCATCTAAATGTGTTGGGCCTCAATCCGTCTCCGCCTACGAAGTCCCTTTGGGAAAGATTGAATACACCCAAGAACGCTTATCAACATCCACAACAAGTGAGGCTCGAGAGCAAGGAAACAGTATAACCGGGAGGAAGTATGGGATGCTTAGCCAACAACGTCACAAAGTATCCGCACTATGTGCAACCCTCAAGAACATAATACTTTAATGAATAGAATGAAATGCCCGTCCGAACTTTCTCAAACATTGTTTAACATTAGAACACACGCTGAGCTACCGGACCCAGAGCCAAGCCCATCCTCTCGGGGCCACCTCATGGTCGGGCAAAAGCGAGAATAAGTTCATCAAACCATCCCCACCCCAAAGATAGCCCAACGACCGTTGAATACTAAGGCATTGAAAGACTTCCTATTACGGACTTGCACTCGGACGTGTTAAGGCTCAAAACACGTAACGCGGCAACGCGTAACAACAAAAGTTTAACCAGCCTCAATAGATGTTGGCATAGCCACTTTACCCAGGAAAGAACTAAAGCATGAGAAAAGCCATCGACACCCATGAGGATGCTCTTAACAATCGTGATAGGTAGGAGAACACACGATCAAGGAGAACTTCATCCACCACCACCCCTCCTAAAGGAACCACTTCCTCCCAACACGCTGGCCTAGCGATCCAACCCATCCTCGTGATGGCATGCCCGATCGAGAGCATGTGACGCACACACACCCCCACAACCACCGATCCGAGACCTTAAAGCCTCCCAACCAAACAAACAATTCACAATCAGCGAGAAAGCCTCGCAAGGCCCCCTACGATCGACCAACGACAAATGGAGACGCTTAATATGGCCAACCAACCGAGGAAACCCCTTCGCCCCCACCATTCCATCTGGGCAACAATGGAAATTTCTAAAAGGACCCGACCAAACACCCACCAAGAACAACCACTCACCTCGTGAGGAGCCCAAAAGGAGAAACAAACTTCGATTTAGGGACGAGAAGGTCCAAAACCCTAAAAAACTCATATTTTGATTCTTTGACCAAGACGGTCAAAGAATCAAAATAAAGGGTTTGGTTTTGCTTAGAAAATGTCAAACACTTGTGCGCAACTCAAGAAGTGGAAAAAGATGAAGGCTTTAGTAAAAATGAAAGGATGAAAGTTTGAAGTATTTGAGTTTTAGGAAAAGGGTTATCACGATTTATGGAAAAGATTGAAGAAATCAAAGATTTTGTGATGGGAAGGATAAGCAGTAATGGGAAAAGAAATAGGAAAAGATTCAATTCAGAACATTACATTATTTGGAAATCTTGAATTTGTGTGTGATGAGTGATGGATCTGTAATGGGATATTGTGTAATGGGATTATGTAGTTATAATGGGATATTGTGTAATGGATCCAGTAATGGGATTATGTAGTTAGTCCTTTAAAAAATTTAATAAATGTTTTTTATCGAATTTTTTTCAAAAAAATAATTGAAATTTTTTAAGAAAAAAATCTCAAATTTTTTTCAAGTAAAAATTTTCTTAAAAATTCTAAAAAAGTTTTTGACAAAAATCTTTTTTCCTAAAAATTAGAAAAAAATTTTATAAAATTTTTTTTCTAAAATAAAATTCTAAAAAAAAATTTGGAAAAATATTCTAAAAATTTTTTTTTTCCGAAAAAAGTAATTTGAGAATTTTTTTTAGAAAAAAAAAATCTAATTTTTTTTCCTAGAAATGGGCTAAAACTATATCAAAAATTTTTTAGACATGTTTTTTAGAAATTTTGTACTAACCCATATCAAAATGGACTAAAACCATATCAATTTTTTTTTTTTATCAAAATGATAGTTTGTTTCACTTTTCTAAAAATTTTGTACTAGTTTCACTTTTCTAAAAGTTTCTAAAATAGACTAAAACCATATCAAAATGATGGTTTTAGTACATTTTTTAGAAATTTTTAGTCCATATCAAAAATCGAAATGTCGATGCTAAAAAATTTCTAAAAATGGCAATGCTAAAAGAATTTCTAAATTTTTTAAAAAATTATAATAAAAACCGTGTGTAAAAGTGTGTGTGATCTTTGGTATATTGTTTTTAAAACGTGTATACATTTTACACACATTTTTGTAATATATATCGTTTTTCAATGTATATACATTTTTAAAAATTTTAGATTTTTTAGAAATTTTTTAGAATTTTTTCGAAAAAAAGTTTTTTAGAATATATTTTGAAATTTTTTTAATTTTAATTTAGAAAAAAATTTGAATTTTTAGAATTTTTAAGAAATTTATTTTTAGAATTTTAAGAAAATTTTTATTAGAAAAAAAGAGTTAACTACATTTTGGTCGCGTGGTTGTCACATGGTTTCTCTTTTGTTCATTTGTTGAAAAGTTGCGATTTTAGTCAAAATGCATAGTTTGTTCCACTTTTGGCCCATTTTCAACGAAGTTAGTTCGAGTTAGTTAAGTCGAGTTGTAAAGTGGCAACATTAGTCCTTTAACCTAGCGATTGGTTGCAACGTTAGTCCTTTATACCAAAGATCTTTTGCAACATTTGCAGCGTTAGTCCTTTAAAAATTCTAAAAAATTCGAAAAAATGTTTTTTGTCGAAATTTTTAAGATAAAAATTTCAAAATTTTTAATTTTTTTTCTAATAAAAATTTCTTAAAAAATAATTCGGAAAAAAAAATTTAGAAAACAAATTTCTAATTTTTTTTCTAAAATAAAATCGAAAAAAATTTGAAATATATTCTAAAAAAACTTTTTTTCCGAAAAAATTCTAAAAACTTCTTAAAAAATCTAAAATTTTAAAATGTATATACATTGAAAAAGCGTACATACATTGCAAAAATGTGTAAAATGTATACACGCTTTTAAAAAAAAATATACCAAAGAACACACACATTTTTTTTATTAGAATTTTTTTTTTAAAAAAATTTAGAAATTCTTTTAGCATTGCCATTTTTTAGAAATTTTTTTAGCATTGACATTTTGCGATTTTTTGATATGGACTAAAACATTTCTAAAAAAAAGTACTAAAACTATCATTTTGATATGGTTTTAGTCTATTTTTTAGAAAATATTTAGAAAAGTGAAACTAATACAAAATTTTTAGAAAAGTGAAACCAAACTATCATTTGATAAAAAAAAAATTGATATGGTTTAGTCCATTTTGATATGGGTTAGTACAAAATTTCTAAAAACATGTCTAAATTTTTTGATATAGTTTTAGTCCATTTCTAGGAAAAAAATTAGATTTTTAGAAATTTTTGAAATTTTTTAGAATTTTATTTTAGAAAAAAAATTTAGAAAATTTTTCTAATTTTTAGGAAAAAAGTTTTTGTCAAAAACTTTTTTTATAATTTTAAGAAAATTTTTTCTTGAAAAAATTTGAGATTTTTTTTGAAAAAAATTTGAGATTTTTTCTTAAAAAATTTCAATTATTTTTGAAAAAAAAATTCGACAATAAAACATTTATTAGAATTTTTTAGAATTTTTTAAAGGTAACTAACGAGAAGACTAACGTTAAAGCGATCTTTGGTGTAAATGACTAATGTTGTTAGCGATAGTTAGGTTAAAGGACCAATGTTGCCACTTTACAATTCGACTTAAACAATCGAACTAACTTCGTTAAAAATGGACCAAAAGTGGAACCAAACTGTGCATTTTGGACTAAAATCGCAAATTTTGAACAAATGGACTAAAAGTGAAATCCAGTACAACCACAAGGACCAAAATGTAGTTAACTATATATATATATATATATATATATATATATATATATATATATATATATATATATATATATATATATATATATATCTTCTTATAAAGCGTCATATCCCAAAACCAAACCCAACCTCCATCTTTAAGATTCAGCCACCCATACCTACATCCAAGCCTAAATTTACACACACCAAACCAACATCCAATCTTAAAAAATTACCAAACCAACAAAATCATATATACCTACCATACAAACAAATAACCCATAAACATCATCCTCCCATCCATTTACTTCTCCTTTATATTTAAAAAAACATACACAAACACACACGCGCGCACACACACAAAAATAAAAACTACTCTCTACACAAAAAAACACAATAATACATTCTTCTTCCACTACCCACTATCACCAACTCACACCACCACCACCACACCCGACACCACAAAACCCGACGTCACCTATCACCCGTGGCCACTTTGTCCGGACTCCAAGAGAATGCACCACCGAGAAGAAGCTCCAAGACCCACGGCCACCAAAAATATTTTCAAGTTTTGAGGTATTTTTAATAGATCTATGAGTTTTGAAGTTTTTTTTGTATATCTATGCATTTTGTTTGTAGATCTATAGTTTTTTTTTTTTTTTTTTTTTTTTATTTATAGATATATACATTTTTATTGATCTATAAATTTTTGTTATTGATCTATGATTTTTGGTATTTTTTTCTTAGTCCGCCGTTGCCGCTGCTGCTGTAGTCGCTGTTATTTCGCCGGAAAAAGTAGCCGCTGTCACCAGAAAAGCTTGCTGCTGCCGTTTGATTCTGTTGCTATCACTGGGTGAAAAGTATCTTCGTTATCAAACCACTATAAATCTATGGTTTTTTTCTTAGGTTAATATTTGTTAAAATGGTTATTTGTCAAATTTGAGTTGTCCTAACATATTCGATATTTTCAGATATGTTGTTATCGTCACTGTTGCCGGAAGTTTTTCAGATATGTTGTTATCGTCATGGTTTTTTTTCCGATAGGCGACGCTGCCATCAGAATCTCTAGGATCCACGCTGCTATTATCAGAATCTGCTAAAGCCTTAGAAGTGTGAGTTCTTTTTTAATTTGTCATAAAGTTTGATATCTAAAAGTTATGTAAATTTATTTGTGTATGATGCTATGTATTTGGAAAATATTGTTGGTTATTCAGTGAATTTATTAGTAAATTTTATTGTGTAAATAGTAGGTACATAGTAATAAAAATGTTGATATTTTGTTGTGTTTTGTACTGTACTGAAACTTTGGATGCAAATAGCTGAAACAGTGGGGTTGTATATGCCTTTAGCTACATTTTACAAGTTTGACCTTTTAAAAGTCAGTCTCTTCAATTATGGAAAAGAAGCATGAAGATTGTGGTAGCCATATTAGCTTTGTATCATATCTTACAGATGGGAACATTTTGGTTACGATTTTATAAAATTTTCACTCTTGAAATTTAGAGTTATTTAGCTTGAACTTTATAAAGTCAGATTATCGAAAATATTAGATCTACGTAGTAACTTGGTTGAAATTTTTGATAGTTTTGGTAACTTTCAAGATTTTTAAATTTTGGAAGTTTTTGAAATATAACTGATTTTGAAAATAGTTTTATAATTTTAAAATTTTGAAATATGCTTTTTCTTTAAAAGCTTTTGGAGTGCTAATGTGTTTTTTAATATAGACCTGAATTGCTTTTAACATTGCTTTTAACGTGGTTTTTGTAGGATGGCCGTCTCGAAGGATGTGTTTTTGTACAAGGGGATAATGACTCATCTGAAATTCTGAATTGCTTTTAACTTTGAAGCAAGCGCTTTATTGTTTATATTTTCAAAAGAGATCTTCAAAATACATTCGACTCTTATGAAGCCTACTAAAAAGCATAATTGGTGTCAACAAAGGTATTGAAGAATTGAAAAGAACTTGCGTCCAAGTAAAAAGGGACGACATTAAAAAAGGCCAGTTAAGTAATGTTAAATGGACCAACTTAAGTAGAAGCCAATTTTACGTATAGAGTGGGACTACTATGTCACTATACATCTACATGACTACATCTACAAACTTAGCTACTGTAACACGTTTTATAGGCCTGCAAAAGAAGCCAAAAGCACAAATTTGACTTTAAACTTTATTATTTATTTGCAAAAGAAATAGCAAAAGACAAAGAAAAAGACAAAAGACATTGAACGGACCCAAAATACACATTATTTTTATGATATGATGCATAATTAAATATGATGTATAATTAAAGTTGTTTTTGGTTCAAACTCAATAATGAAAAGAAAAAAACACTGGCAATGCTTAAAAAAAAGGAAAGGAATTCATTTTTGCAAATTTATTGAGTAATGACTCTTTACTCTTTATAATTCGATTGCATTATAGTATCATCATTTTCATTACTTTAATGTTTGAATTTCATTAGGAATTGCATAATTTACAAATAATAAGTTTGAAAATATGAACCTTATTTTCATATTTTGTATTTTTACAATGATAAGCGAGAAGCTTAAAAATTGAGTGTCGTTTAGAAAAGAAATTTATTTTGTTCATAATATCAACACGTATAAAAACCATTGCAAGTTTTTAAAAAATTTAAAATTTTCAAATTTTGAGAAGTTTGAAAATCTGAATTTTTTTATTATTTTATAGTTCTAAAATAACGAAGTTTTTTTATGATATTAACACAAAAGTTGTCCCAAGGAAAAATTTGACACCGCTAAATTGATTCTAACATAATTTATTAGCGGAAGTAGCGTTATCGCGATAATATACAATGTCAGTAAACCTCACGAGAATACAATAGAAAAGACACACAAATATCAACGCAACCGGATTTTGTCAATAACTAAACGCTACCACGTGATCAATAAAAACATTTTCCGAGCAAGATTATGTAACCCTACAAATACCGTTTGTCGAGTAAAATTAATCGCATCTTAAAACTATTGTCGAAAACCAGGCATTCTTCGCCGCTAAAACCGATCATAGAAAACGGTCTTCACTAGATATATATATATATATATATATGATTAAAATAAAAAGATAAATATCCGTAAAAGAATAAAAGATTTTTTTCAAAAAGTTCACGAAAAATTCTAAAAATCCCACAAGATCGGGTATGTTGGTGCATAAAACTTTTGTGAAAACATTTTTATAATTTTGAGTTTTGATACGATTTTTTAATGCACAAAAGCAATTTTAATCGCGAAAAAATTTTGATGCACAAAATTTTAACTTTTTTAGTTTGATGCGCAATGTTATTTTGATGAAAAAAGTCGAAAAGAAGTTGGGTGCAAAACCAATTTTGATGCAAAAAGGATTTAATCATGAAACATATATTTTCATAATTTTTTTCGGAAAATATATCACTTTAGAAAAAGTTTTTCATAACTTTTTACGCATCAACATACCCGATCTTGTGGGATTTTTGAGAATTTTTAGTGAACTTTTTGAAAAAATCTTTTATCTTTTACGGATATTTGTCTTTTATTTGATCTTTATCCTATATATATATATATATATATATATATATATATATATATATATATATATATATATATATATATATATATATATATATATATAGGGTAAATTAAAATAAAAAGACGAATATCCATAAAAGAATAAAAAGATTTATGTTTTAAAAATTCACCAAAATTATATAAAAATCCCACAAGATCGGTTATTTGTGCATAAAACTTTGTGAAAACATTTTTATAATTTTGAGTTTTGATCGTTTTTTTAATGCACAAAAACCCGATTTTGATATGCGAAAAATTTTGATGCACAAAATTTTTAACTTGTTTTAGTTAGATGCGCAATGTTATTTTGATGAAAAAAGTCAAAGAAGTTGGGTGCAAACCAATTTTGATCACAAAAAAGCGATTTAATGCGCAAAACGTATTTTTTCATAAATTTTTTTCGGAAAAATATCCACTTTTAGAAAAAGTTTTCACAACTTTTTCATGCACCATCATACTGGATCTTGTGGGATTTTTGGGAATTTTCGAGAACTTTTTGAAAAAATCTTTTATCTTTTTACGGATATTTGTCTTTTATTTGATCTTTATCCTATATATATATATATATATATATATATATATATATATATATATATATATATATATATATATATATATATATATATATATATATATATATATATATATATATATATATATATATATATATATATATATATATATATATATATATATATATATATATATATATATATATATATATATATATATATATATATATATATATATATATATATATATATATATATATATATATATATATATATTTATATATATAATCTAGATCAAATAAGATCATACTTAAAGTTGTTAAAATGAGATCGAACTAAAATTTGACAAGAGATACTCTCCTTACAATAAAAATAATTTTTTTATTTACTACAACTAAAATTGTTAAATTTCGATAGATTTCTTTTTAAAATTCTGAAACCTAGGTGATACACTTTGATTAGTAGTTTAATGTGTATCGGGTTTTGTATGTGTATCGTGTTTTGGAATATTTATTAGTGTAATGTGTATCGATGTATCACTAATCCAAACTCATGTATCATTTGGTTATTAGTTGCTAAAATGTTATTTGTATTAAAATATATATATATTTTTTTGTGTATGATTGCTAAAATTGTTATTTATAAATGTTTTAGTGGTTTTAGATTTGATCTTATTTTTACAACTTTAAGCTTGATCTCACATTAACCCTCCCTATATATATATATATATATATATATATATATATATATATATATATATATATATATATATATATATATATATATATATATATATATATATATATATATATATTAAAGTTTATGTACAATCGATCGTGTCATTCTTAGAGTGACAAATCAAAGACCGTAGATGTTATCGAAGAATAGAAAATATGGGAAAAAAATTTTTTGAGCTTTTTCAAAGATTTTCCGATTTTTATAGATTTTTGAAATTTTGTATTTTCTATTTTTTGTTTGTGGGTTTTATAATTTTGTATTTTGCTTTTTGAATAAATATTTACAAGAGATGGATGAAGAAAACTTTTACTCCTCGCCTTCCTCTTGAAGATGTTTGAGTGTTTCGGTTGTAGACTCTTTAGACCAAGTCGTGGAAGGATAAACTCAAAAGTTCTCTAGGAAGAGCTTTAGTGAAGATGCTCGCTAACCGATATTGGTCTTCACAAAATATAGTTCCACCACACCATTCTCCGCTTGCTCCCTCGATGAAATGATGTCGAATGTCGATATGCTTTGCTCTTGAATGTTGAACGTTGTTGCACGAGAGAGCAATGGCACTTCTTGTTATCACGAAGATGCAGGGATTTTGTTGAATTCAAAGCTATAGTCGATAATTGGGATCTCATCCATAGATTTGAGCACAACAAGATGACTTGGCGATGTATTTTGCCTCGTAGAGGATATGAGGTACTCATTTGTTTCTTTGAAGACCACCACAAGCTTATCACCCAAAATCGAGCACCTCTCGACGCATACAACGCAGTATCTTGACACCGCATGGTCGACATCTCGCATAGGTCGTTAGTGACATACCGGTGTCCTTCGGGTACCAAAGTCCCATGTTGATGGTTCCTTCGAGATACCGAAGACCCGCTTAACCGCTTCAAGGTGCTTTTTGGCAGGCTAGCCGGTATCTAGCACACATGCATACAACAATGTATATCTCGGTCATCTGGCGAGAAGGTACATCAGGACCCAATCATACCACGATATTTAGTTTGGTCAACCATGATCCCCGAGTGGTCCTCATCCGGTTTAGTACGCCCACCACGGGAGTGTCAACAGGTCACAAGAATCAAATCCATATTTAGATTGATTGATAAAATGCCTCCGGACTTTGTGAATTTGTAATCCCAAGAAAATGACATTTGTCCCATCATTGACATTTGAAATTTGAGCCCATTTCCTTAGAAAACGGTCACATTCATCGGGGTCACGAGGCAAAATAATATCATCAACATAGATTTGAACTTGAATTAAGTGTTTGCCCGACTTTCGGTGAACAATGTCGGATCAACCGCCTCCTTTTTCGAATCCATTAGATATAAGAAACTTCGATAGCGTGTCGCACCATGCCCTGGAGCTTGCTTCAAAGCGTAAGGGTCTTCTTCAAGCGATAGACATGAGTAGGATGCTCGATTCACAAAACCTTCAGTTGGTCGACGATACTACTTTTTCGGATCTCAAGTTAAGAAAAGCCGCCTTTACATCCATCCGATAGACTACCATGTTCTTACTTGCGGCGTTAGCGTGAAGATTTTGATTGCCTCTATACGCAACCTGGAGCAAATGATTCTTCAAAGTCAATACCTCCTCGACTAGATCCTTGCAACCAATCGAGCCTTGTTCTTAGCACATCACCATGCTCATCAAGTTTTACTTTGAAGATCCATTTTAGAGCAATGATCATAGTACGTCAGAGCGGTACTAATTCCATACATCTAGTCGATCGAACTCATGAATTTCTTCTTGCATGGCATTGAACCAATTGCCTTCACCATGGTCGTTTTAACGCTTTTGGTTCGACCTTAGATAGTACGGAGTGAAGAAGCACCACAAGGCATCGCTTGCAAGTTTTTACAGTGGATACTCGGACGAGAAGGGTTTCTAATGATGTTGTCCAATGGATGGTCATGTGTCCATTTTCTAAGGTGTTCGTATGGTTGTTCTTGAGGAACCAAGTAGCAAGAGTTTGGATCTCCGATGAGGATGGTTCAAGTTGGTTGAGAGCAAATATGTTCTCAAATGGAGCATCTTGAGTAGCAAAGGGTTATCTCCACCATAGGTACCGTAAACATTTCCATGATGTACACTCTATGATTGAGGATTTGATGATGAGGATGAGTGATCCGCAGAGGCGCTTCTTGACTCAATGATATCGAAACCGAAGGGTTATCTACGTTGATCGGGTTAGGGCAGCCTCTGATGGATTAGACCGATCATTAGCAATAGGCTCATAGTGTTCATCAAACATTGATCAAACAATTTCTTCAAATCATCTTCCAGTGGGTACATATGGAGTTCTTGGTGAAGAATTTTGTACAAGAGAAGAACCAATGGGACTACTTATCAAATGTTGAGATGCGGGTCCGTAACTTGATTGTCCCGGAGCCGTTGCCCGCATGTACTCATCGAACGTGACGTGAATAGTTTCCATGATATCTCGAGTTCTTTTGTTGTAGATTCGGTAACCCTTCTTGTTTGGTGCATAACCCACAAAACTCCAATGTCCGCTTTAACTCTTAATTTACCTAAATCTTGACCGTCATTTGTTGGATAGCATAAAGCAATCGAATACATGAAGGTAGAGAGATCGAGTTTCGCTTATGGACAAGTTCGTATGGAGTTTTTCCATGAGTGGTGTGTATGAGGGAACGATTTTGGGTGTAGCAAGCGGTGGCAATGGCTTCACCAAAAGAAACATTGGAACCTTTGAGTAAATTAGCATTGTTCTTGCGCTTCAACAAGGGTTCGATTTCGCTTTCAACTACACCGCTCGCTGAGGCGACGTGGAACACTTCTTTGATGACCGCTTCCAATGCTTTCATAAAATCGACTAAGTCTTTGTTAACAAACTCGGTGCCATTGTCTGTTCGAATAATTCTAACAGTCTTGTTAAGTCGAACCTTCAGCTGTTTGATAAGTTTGATGATGACATCTGGAGTTTCATCCTTTTGGGATAGGTAGTTTTGTTTGGCCTAGGAGGTATGGTGGTGTTTGGCATAGGTAGTTTTGTTGGTACTATCCTTTTGGGAATTGTTTTGATTTGTTTATTTGGTGGAGGGGAAATCCTTGCATTTGTGGATTTGACCGGAGATGATTCGGTTGAGGAGATTTCGTGTACAACACGAGCAATTTTCTTGGGTGGTTCTTTGGTGAATGAGTTGCTACTTGGAGCTTTCCTCATGATGAGATGATTTTAAGAGGTTTGTAGAGCTTTCTAAGTGCTGAAAATAGAATAAGGATGACGTCTTTAGATGTCTAAACAATGTAGTTTATAAAGCAAAGGATTTGGCAAGTGCATTCAAGACTTAGGCCACTAAGATTCATTGGAATGTGATTATTAACATGCACAAGAGTCAACTTAAGAGTTGTACTGATCTAGGAACTCATTTAAGATGAGATGGAGTGTTTAAGTTAGCAAGATGAGCTTGAAATGATTGTTTTAGCTAGAGTTGACATAAATCTGTCATACGGATCCCACGGTTCCCTCCAATGAGGGATCCGCCTGGAAGCTAATCCTAGGGATCCGTCCTCAAACACTAAGAAAGGATAGCAATGATGTTTGTAAGATCTAATGCCTATTTCTTCTTGAGTGTTTCAGTTTATCTAAGTGTTTTAAATGAAGGGGTGCTTAAGTATTTGAGGGTAATGAGTGATGTAGCTAATGATTGCCTTTTATGGAAGAAATTGGAACTTTCATGAGTACCAATGAATGAACAAAGATGACACTAAAGATTTTGAGAGTGTCAAGTGGAGATAAATGATCCTAGAGATTAGATGGTGACTTAGGATAATGTTTTGGAGAATATCCTAAAGGCTTAAGATGGAAAAACTAGAAATTGATCAATTCGACCAATTTTGAGGTAAGGATGATTATGATCAATTTTTCCATAATCGAAAGATTTCCAAAGCTAGATATGAGGGATCATGTGAGAAATGATGAGTGTACTTGAGAGCGGAAGAGTAATGGGTTTAAGTGAAACGATAGATCTACAAGCGTCTTGAGTATGATCTAGGTGAGTTATGTGTGAGTAGGAAAGATCTACTTAACTTGATAAGGACTTAATTTGCCTTAAGGCACTATGTCTAACTTAGTGTGAGGTGTTCTAAGGACATGTTTGAAATACAATGATTGTAATTGCATTTTCGTTTGTTTGGGATCCCACGGTTCCCAAGAATAGGGATCCGTCAACACAAATTTTAGGATCCGATCTATCTCGCTAAGCGTAACCTTTACAAAAGGTATGCAATAACTTTGACAATGCATCATATTTCAAGGTTAGTTTAAGAGGTTCTAACACTAAGATATCAAATGTAAGATGTTTTATTTCATGAAAGAAATTGGATTACATTGATGAAACATGGATACTAAGGATTGATCCTATTTGAAAGAAAACTAAATTCCTTGAGTGTTTTCGCTAGATGGATCATCAAATGGTTGATGAGTGTTTGTTGATTCACAAATGAAGAAAGTCTTCATGAGAGATATGTTTAGAGGTTACATCATCTTGTTCACAAGTACGTACAACGGACTTTGAAATTGTGGATGGAAGTACATGATGTGATGATAAAGGCGTCTCAAGAACATTCCATAAGAGATGAGTTTATTCTTGGAGCCTTGAAGATTTACAATTCGCCTTGCAAAGAAGTAGGCGAGATTGTATGGTTGTTGTGTTAGCAAACAATACATTATGTGAGCACAACAAGCGGGAAGGATTTTTCGATTTCCCCTAAGACTCCAAACATTTTCACGTAGGATGAGTGCAAGGGGCTTGTAATCTTCTCAGATATCCCGTGTGTAGATAATGTTTGGATCGGAGTGATGGGGTTTGCATATTATGCGAATCAAGTCATCCGGGAAAGGTATGTGAGAACAATATGGACTATTTTCTTCACGAAAGTTGAAGAGAGAATCAAGAGACCAATCTTCAGTGAAGGCACATTGTCCATGATTTGGAATCCGGAGGATGTGAGCAAATTGCCCAAGGGTTAAAACAAACTTTTGGTTTTTGATCCAAAACCAAAGTGATAGAGAGCGATCCTCGTTACGAATGAGTTCGACTTGACGAAAAAATTCCAATATAAACCTTGGACATATTTTCTCGTTGATTTCGAGAAGACATTCTAGTCCTATGGCTCGGAAGGAGGTATTGACGGTTTTCGAGATTATTGAACCCACGGACATGATTTCCAGGTGTGTTGGGCTCAAGGGAGATGTTAGGAGTGTAGACGCTAGTGAGTGAAAAATCAAACTCATATTCATGCGACATAGCGAAACCTATAGGAGAGACAAGTTAATAGGATGTGACGATTACGGTAAAACAATGATTACCTAACGCTTTTACAAGGTGTTTATTAACAATGACATTTAACTAACTTAATGTTTGACATTCTAGTAGAATATTTCTTTTCGAAAGAAAGTGGTTTTAATTTTCATGGAAAATCATTATCCGAAGGACGGTTCCAGGTTCCCTTTCTATAAGGGATCCGGCTAGTATACTTGCTTGGGATCCGTGGATCAGTAGTAATAGAAGCGATTTTGATAAAAACATAAGTTTAATAGTTTTATACCAAAATATGTGTTTTAGCCTACATTTTCTTTTAGCATGCATTCATGGTTTCTAATGTATCACGAAAGAATATGAAAGATATAAATCAAAAGAAATGACAAACACATAATGATAATAACCTAGACAAACTAGACTATTAGTAATATTTCATTTCAATGCTAAGAATGATACAAAGAGTTGGGTATATAACCCCAATGTAGATTAACAACACAAAGTATATGTCTCCGTATGAGAACTTCATCATAGGGAACACAAGAGCGATGAGCGTTAAGGCGATGAGCACGAGGGCGATGTAAACCATGTTGATGACGAACCTTCTTGGTTTTGTTTTGAGATGAGATGAGATAAAGAGGAAGACGAAGTTTTTTAAATGAGAGTAAATTTTTCAAAATGGAAGATTTGAAAATGTGGGGATTTGATGGAGTGGACGACAGAAGGGGTTTTTATGGGGAAGGAGGAATTTTTGAGATTTGTGTTTTGTTTTATTATTAGAAAGACATGATTTTTGGATTAAGTGAATAAAACAAAAGTTTTATATACCACGTATGTGAGAAAAGGCTTCCTAATGAAGCTACATGTAATACATGTATATGCACAAAGGATAATCTTATAAATACCTATGTAAGCATACTTAATTAGCAAGCTAATGTCATTTAGAGATAAGTAGAAAGTCATACCTCTAATGCACTTAGGAATGTCTTTAGAAATGACACAACAAATGTCAGAAGACAATTCCGGCTCCTTTGTGCTTAAGACACCTTCTTAGGGAAGGTAATCTTGTTACCAAGTGATTCCTATGACTTGGTAGGTATGAGCTTTAGCTAAGAAACATGAAAAAGAGGATTAGTGCAATTAAAAAAAAATAATAAGAAAAATGTTGTCATCTAATCAACATCCAATCAAAGAGTTTTTAAAAGACGTGGTGTTTGTTTTTGTGAAAAACCTTCTTTGTAGTTTTCAATTAACCATAGATCATATAAAGTTTTTAAAGTACAATATACTTTAAGAAACTTGGTAACGAAGCTCTGATGCCAATTGTGAAAAACTAGAGGAGGGGGTTGAATAGTTTTTCCAATTAAAACTCGTTTTAAACTATTTTAGATCGACTTATGTCAATCTATTTGGGTGTGTGTTGGATGTTGATAAACAAACATATAGAAGTATGAATATGTAATGAAAAGATAAGAGTAAGAAGCACAAAACCACAACGCGAGTATTTATAGTGGTTCGGCTACAAGGGCACCTTCCTTGCCCTACTCCACTCCCCGAGTCACCTACTCGAGAGTTTGTAATCACTACACAACACCGACTCCTTATGGTGGAGAAACCTTCACAATGTTGCCTACTCTTTTTCCTAGACTAGGCTAACCACCGGTTCTTTCACACCAAGTGAACCACACCTACCACAACATCGCCTACCCTTTATCCGGTACTAGGCTAAATACCGAGTTCCATTACAATGGAGGAACTACTACCCATGTGACAACTCGTATATTCTGGTCATTTCTCAAATTTACTATTCACCTGGAATTTACTATTCATCGATTATTATTCATCATTTTACTATTCATCGTTTTCGGAGTCAATTCGATATTTTGAAAAGGTATTTCAAAATTTTACTATTCACGAAACACAATTCATTCCCGGAGAAAATCACTATTCATGATTCACTATTTATCATTTATCGTAAACTAGGTTTACAAGTATCAAATTCGCGTAACCATAATAGTTTAGCTGCAAATTCATGAGCAATCATTGAGGACATTTCATATAGACTAGATTTAGTCTACATATCATTAGTAACATCATCATCATATTAGTTCAAGCATGGTTTTGCATTTTACATTAAACGTATAATTTCCTATTAAATAAACGCTATCGCGTAATCATTTATTTTGAACATTTGATCCGACACTTCCAAAAATAATCCTAATATGTTTTTATACTTATTTTAAGACTATAAAAATTAAATTATTAGTTTACCCGATGTTTTCAATTTATTTTGTATATAAATTGTTATGTATAAATATTTATGACGGTTTTCGTAAATTCAACTTGATAATTATTTATTCACTCAATACTTGTGAGAAATGTATTTTTATAATTTTTATGACTTCAATACATTTTATTTTGTTCCGTTAAAATTTATTTCTAGCTAACGCTACCCTAAATACTTAATTATAGATACAACTTATCTAAATTACTTACACTATATTACATAAATACATTAAAACTTCACTACCCTTTTTGTTTTACCCCTTTGTCGACTAAACTACATGACTCACCACATTTTGAGTACCAAATATCTACTAGCTACAATAATACTTACCTATTTTTATTATATACTAATATATACACATACATAACATATATCAAGGTGTAAAAAAAACAAATACTCTCTCATTCTCATCATCAAGAACCGCCATAGTAAGACCAAGGAAGAAACCAATATTTTGCAAGATCAAGTTTAATTATCAACTCTAGTATACCCTTAATCAAGGTTTTGAAATAAAAACCTAGGGTATTAGGAAAAACCCTTGTTCTTTAAACCTCATCACTTCACTAATAAGCTTTTCATGATCATTTTTATTCATCCATATTCATACTTTGTTCATTTTTATCATGCTTGAAGAAAACATGCAAGTTATATGAGTATTTATACCACTATATTTGTTTTTAGTACTTATAATGAATATATATCATCCAATAAATTATCCCTTGAAACATATCATTTTTTATGATGTCTAGGAACCCCTGACACCCTAATAAGGTGTATGGTAGATTTAGAATAGCTTTGGGCGTTGGTTTGAAGTGGTTAGAATAAGTATTACGCGAGAAAAATCCATTTCGACAACAATATATAAGGGTCTGATCATTTTTGTTAATTCTGGAAATTTCGACAGTTTACAAAATATTTTGGGCTAGATATTCAAAAAATATACTTTAAAACGAAACCGTGGTCGCTTGAACGGGTTAAAACGGAGTTATAACGAAGAAGTTATGCTATTTTCAAGTTTAACGACGAAAACTATATTCTCAAAAACTCGCATGCTGTCAAGAGTTAATTTATGGCAAAAACGAGTTTTAAACATTGTCTAAATGAGTCGATTTGTCAAAAATATATTAGTATACTTTAACACGAAGCTAAGGACATATAAAACGGACTTATAACGATTAAATTACACGTGTTTAAACAAGGTCGTCGTAACTTTTATTACAAGTATAAAACATATATTTTTCCTATTAGACAAAAACAAGTTGCCACTAAGGACCATGTTGAGAGTCATTTTTAACATCGATGGAGTACTTTTTATAAAACGATGTCTTCTAGTAAAAGTAATTCCACCTAGCCTATTTTCCAAAATGTTCAACCATTCGTCAAACGGAGTTGTAACGAATAAAATACGGTCACTCAAACTTTGCCGAAAACTACCCTTAAACAATATTTTTGGGTACAAGTACCCTCCTTTACCCATGTTTTTCTTCATGATCGAGACCTCTATGATGAAAATTTAAAAGCTAAGACTTTTAGATAATGCTACAAGCTTTCCAAAACCATTGAGTTTCTTTCCTAACACTCGATATTCACTATTTTATGACTAGCTTTTCGAGGCTATTCAGTCCCTTTTCATGAATTATCAAAGTATATTATTTTGCGACCAAAAGCTATAAATTCTTGATAAATCACTAAACGACTATCGTAGGAGGTTGTTTCAACGTAAATACTTGTAAAGTATTTTATAATATGATGAGATGTCATAAACATATTGTAAAACCTGAAAATCTAAAACATGAATAAAGACTAAAATACCCTTGGAATCGAAATTTATAAAATATGTAAAAGACATTTATATTCATTCAACGAAATTAAAACCTAACTACGAATAACTAAAACTTAACAAATATGTGTATGTGATCGACTTTGTATGATTAAGGTTAAACGTCTCGCGTAAATAGTTGGGCCGTTCGTTTGGGCCTTGTTTTCGTTTAATGGTGAACCAAGTTGGGCGTTTGTTTTGTTGGATTGGACTCCTCCGAGAGCCCAAGATGGGCGTGTTGTTTGTGTTCGGTTGGATCAAGAAGCCGAGAGCCCAAAGGGGTGTTTGTTTTGTTCGGTTGGACAAGCCGAAGCCCACACCCCTCAAGCCTAACCAAATTTGTACCACTATAAATACAACACATTAACACAATTTGGAAACCCTAGTTTTGCCTCTTTTCTTTTCTTTTCATTCGGCGAAGCCCTAACTCCTTGGTGTCGAGACTTTGTTTCCAACGAGCTAAGGTATAATATGTTTTCTCGTCTTCCTTTGATAACACCTAAAGTATAATATATTGTATCATGTTTTGTTTTAGTCGAGCTTGTGTTCTTTTTGGGCGAACCATACGAAACCAACAAACAAATATGAATTGAACCTTATAATATAAAAGAGCATGTATGTAATCGTATTGTATGAATCGGATCTTAAATAAGTCGAGCCACATAGAACCGAACCACATATATAAATGAATCGGACCTTATATAACATGCAAACGTGAATATGTAAAGTACGTAGAAGAGTTAGGGTTTATAAAACATATTAGCGAAACCTATGTATTAACCGAAACATGTAAGAGTTTGTGGAAGTGTATTAAATGAGTAAAGATCATGCAAAACCTAAACCCTAAGTGATGTGTGTTGAACCCTAAATGGTTTGTGAACTGTGTACCATCGCGTGTGTTGTGAGTCAAGTGAGCTTGTCGATGTGTAAACGTAGTACGTGTTCATATCTAGTCGAAGCTATTGTGCATGTGTGTGTAGAATATATCTAATCCGGATAATAAGTAACTTGTGTAGTCACATGAAATCATAGACGTGCATGGGTATAAAAGTTGACGTATAATATGTGTATAAGTAACGTATGGTTAAGTCATGAATGTGTTGAGTAAATAAACGAGAGTAATGAGTCATTAAATGACGTAATATGTAAAGTAAATGCACATTGATATGATATTAAAAGATTGAGAAAACCCTAGAACATAAATGAGAGTCGATTTGGGTTTGAAGCTAATTATATTAATTCGTTATTTCATGTGTAAGTTATGACTTTTAAACTATTTTCATATTTATCACTAAACTTTAATAAATGACATAATGAACCTTAATCTACAATATTTGTTATAAAACACTTAAGTCTCATTTAATCATAAATCTCTAAAGTATTAAGATCACTGAATACATTAAGTATGAATACCAAATATTAAAAGATCATTTCGACAATTATGGAATCATAAATAACATGTACGACCGTTAATGTGTATAGGTTCGTGAAGAAGGAGTAATCCTTTGCTTTCGTATTTACGCTTTTTGGTCATTTGCTTTGGAATAAGGTACGATATTACGACCTTTTAGGTAAAGGTTCCTTATAAGCGTTTTCTTTTCGTTAGCTTTTATATTAGGGTTTCCTAAGCCTTGCTATGAACCCCATTCATTTGTTTGAGTTGTTGCTTATCCGAACTCGATTTCAATTATAAAACATCCGATTTTGAACTATATGATATGAAAACTACGATTTTGGAAATATGATTAATCTTATGATAAAGTATGATCCGTATCGGTTTGACATTTCGATTTGACCTAAGATAGTTTGACACCCGAGCCAAATATTTCACTAGTCATGGGGTTCCATGTCCGTGTCGATGATGCACCTCGACATGACTCTAGGGCGAGAGAGTGATGTTCGCCACGCCCTTATCTCGTTATCCGTTATGAGCTCAAGTTATGTTATATGACCAATATCGTACCTGCAAGCGATGGATGCATCCTAGATCATTATATGTTATCTGTTATATGTTATATGTTATCTCGTTATCCGATGATTGATGTGCGTGCATGCACGCCCTTCATAACTCGTAGGTCTCCCTACAAATGTTGCCTTATGTGAATATGATTTTGATCGATATTTGTTTCGGGCTCGAGGTAGTTAACTATAAAATTTATTCGATAATTCGATTTATACTTGAAAATGATTATGATTTTGCTATCTTTCATTCATTATATTTTGTATTCGATATCGCCAGATTCGCTTTGCTTTTATATCTGCTCTTGAGCTTTGAAGCTCGGTACATTTCTTTTCTTCCGCGGTATCTAAGCATTGGAGCTGGGTTTTGCTTTGGGATGAGTCTTGGTGGACTTACCTTAGAGATATTTAGCTTTGATCTTATAAGGCCATTTAAGACTTTACTATTTCGGATATTTTATTAGAGTTTATTTTCCATTGGGACCTATGTATTGAAGTCATGTTGACTTGAATTATTTCCGCATTTATGTTAAGACTTCTTTTGGATATTTATGTTTGCTTTGATATGACACCATTATTTGTGATTCCTTTACCCTTGTCGGGTCGGGGCGTTACAATTTATGGTATCAGAGCCCTAGGTTTTGAGACCCTTAGAGCTTAGGCTATGACCTGTGAGGATTGGGTAGACTTTAGGTTTCCTTCTGCGAACTTCCATTTCATATCTCACCTTTGTTCATTTTGCTAATCGTTTGAATATCGCTCGGATGGTTCAAACTCGTCATAACGGTAACTTTCAAGGGGACGATGATGCTCCTAACATGGATGTCGCGATTGCTAATGCTCTCAACACTCTTTTCCTCGGTCTCACTACACCGAGATGATGACACGGTGATCAACAACATTCGTAATCGGTGGTGCTTGGTAGTGGTGAGGTAATCAACCCACCTAAGCATTCACACTTGGCTCGAGCGTTTGGTAAGCTCAAGCCTCTTTCTTTAGCACCGCCGCTTCCCATCGAGGCCGAGGACCGGATCACTCATATTGAGAATTGTTTGAAGTATTGGGTTGTGGAGACGAAGTTTAAGACTCGTTTGGCTACATTTAAGTTGGAAGGTGATGCATTGAATTGGTGGAAGGCACTCAAACAGGCAAGAGGAGGAGATGCTTTTGCTATTACTTGTACTGGACCGAATTTCGTATTATCTTCTATAACCAATTACTTCCTTGATCTTTGGAAAAAGGTATGAGAGGATTATCGTGCAATTTACCGGTTTGATCATGAGAACTCCAATGAGTACATGGGCGTGTTTATGAGACCGGTAAGTTTTGTGGGAACGATTGATGGAGATGGTAGGCGTAACTAAGCACTTCAAGTGGGACCGAAGAAGTGGGTGTTGGACCGATCGCTTAATATTGAGTATGAGGATGTGTCGGCCGCAATGACGCACTCGTAACATTGAGATCTTTCATGAGGTTTCGGGTTCAACAAGCGAACCGCTGATGGTGATCAGATTCAAGGTAGGACTCAAAGTAATGATTATAAGGGAAATTTCGGCGGGAGTTATGATTCGAGGGGTCAAGTGGATAGGAGTTATGATCGTGAGGTCGACCGGGAAGGAATGTGGACTCTAGGCGCCCGAGGCGAGTCGGGATAGCGAGTCTGTGGTAGAAATGGAAATGATCGCTTAATCAAGGTAACAATAACGCGTTACAACAAGGATCGATCACTCGAGGATCATATCGTGGTCGTGCTTGGGATCTTCTAGTCGTGAAGGACAATGAGGTTTTGCCTCCCCACCTATCTCGTATTTACTTGTGGAAAGGCTCATCCCGGCCGTGTTTCAAGGCCATCGGTGGATGTTTCTCTTGTGGTTCCACTACCACAAGATCAAGGATTGCCTAAGAAGAACCCGTGATTCCGGAAACTACATCAAGCCGCCTACCTACCATCGGACGTGTTTATGCTACTACTCGGAATAAGGCGGAGCGCACTTCGTGTACCATTACGGGCACTCTTTTCATTGATGATTATTCTCTTTGCTTTATTTGATACCGGTGCACACACTCCATTATATCATCACATTATCTAAGAAACTTAATATGAAGCCCAAACCATTAACCAATCACTTATCAATATCTCGCCTATGAAAACCACATGATCATTGATCATAATCGTTAAATGCCTCTTCGTTTTGATGATTGTATTCGCCCGCAACTGTATCCTCTCGATATGGTCGACTTTGATATCATTCTAGGCATGGATTGGTTGGCTTATCATAGAGCTTCCATCGACCGCTATGCTAGAACTGTGATCTTTGGAGACATAAAACATCCTCGAATTTGTTTATTATGGTTCTCAACCTCTCAAATCTGTAAGCTCATTTCGCTATGAAGGCACGGACCATGATTGCTCATGGTGCCAAGGTTTTCGGCATCCATAAGGACACATTTGGAGAGTCCTAACATTGAAAATCTTTTCGTTGTTTGTGAATTCACCGACGTTTTCCCGATGAACTACCCGGTCTTCCCCAGCTAGAAGTTGAGTTTAGCATTGAGTTAATTCTCGTGCCGAACCGATTTCAAGGCTCCGTATCGCATGGCACTGTAGAATCGAAGGAGTTGAAGGAACAATTGCAAGAGATGATAGAAAATGGATTTATTCGACCAGTGTTTCTCCATGGGTGCACCTATTTTGTTTGTGAAGAAGAAGGATGGAAGCATGCGCCTATGTATCGACTACCATGAACTCAACCGATTACCATTCGAAACCGTTATCCTCCGCCACGTATTGATGATTTGTTTGATCAATCGCAAGGAGCAAGTTCTTTCTAAGATTGATCGAGATACGGTTATCACCACCACGTGTGAGGAGCAAGATGTTCCTAAGACCGCGTTTGTACGGATATGGTCATTATGAATTCCTCGTTATGCCTTTTGGTTTGACGAATGCGCTTTCTTGTGTTTATGGACCTAATGAATCGTGTTTTCCATGAGTTCCTCGACAAGTTTGTTATCGCTTTCATCGATGACATTTTGATTTACTCAAAGTCGAAGAAGCACGAGCAACATCTCCGGATAGTTTTGGAGATTCGAGGAAGAAGAAGTTGTACGCCAAATTTTGAAGTGCGAGTTTTGGTTAAGACAAGTCGCTTTCCTTGGTCATATTGTATCTGCCGATGGTATCACCATGGATCCGTCTAAAGTTGAGGCTATCACTAAATGGCCAAGACCCACGACGTTGATCGAGGTTAGGAGTTTTCTAGGACTTCTTGGTTACTACCGACGTTTTGTTGAAGGTTTCTCTCGCTAGCTTGCCCCTAACCCAACTGATGAGAAAAGGTGAAAAGTTTGTATGGACGGATGAGCGAGAGAAGAGTTTTGAAGAGTTGAAACGGAGATTTGTGTCCGCTCCTATTTTGACTCTTCCATCCGGTTCTCGAGGATTTCAAATTTATAGTGATGCATCTAAGAAAGGATTAGGTCGTGTTTTGATGCAACATGGAAAGGTAATAGCTTATGCTTCAAGGCGCTAAAACCTTATGAGAGAATTATCCAACTCATGACCTTGAGTTAGGCTGCGGTGGTGTTCGCGTTGAAGATCCGGAGGCATTACTTGTATGGAGAGACGTGTGATATATTCATCGACCATAAGAGTCTCAAGTATATTTTCACTCGTAAAGAACTTAACATGAGACAAAGAAGATGGTTAGAACTTCTTAAGGATTATGACACCAACATTGGTACCATCCGTAAGGCTAATGTAGTTCTTTGGCCTTAGCTTAAATTAGCATTCTTGCAAGTATTGAGATTGAACCTAGGATTATTCGTGACTTAGAGCGTTTGGATGTTGAGCTATGCATACGAGGTTTTGATGGATCTTGGGCTAGTATGAAGGTGGAGTCGAACCTTATACCGCAAATTAAAGAAGCTCGTAAAGATGATGGCGAGTTGTGGGCCGTGGCGCAAAATGTTGAAGAAGGTAAGCACGGAGTTTAAGGTTGATGATGACGTAATTATATGGTACGTAAGATAGGCTTTGTGTTCCAATGATCCAAGATGCCGAGAAAGTTATGGTCAAGCTCATAGTTCTCCTTTCACTATCCATCCGGTTCTACCAAGATGTATAGGGATTTGAAACAAGATGCGGTGGAATGGCATGAAGCAAGATGTGGCGACGTTTGTGTCGAAGTGTATGATTTGTCGTGAGGTTAAGATTGAACATCAAATGGCTAGTGGATTGTTACGACCATTGGATATTCCAACATGGAAGTGGGATAAGATATCTATGGATTTTGTGGTGGGCTACCTCTTACTCGGAAGAAGCATGATGCGATTTGGGTAGTTGTTGATCGACTAACCAAATCGCTCATTCTTACCAATTAGAAAGGATTATGGTATTGGTAGATTGGCGGAAATTTTTGACAAGAGATAGTTAGACTTCATGGTACTCCGCATCTATTGTGTCCGACGAGATCCGCATTTTACTTCTCGTTTCGAAAGGTTTGCAAAAAGCTTGGGGTACTCGACTTAATTTCAATCTGACATTTCATCCTCAAACGGATGGTCGGTCGAGAGGACTATTCGGACCTTAGAGGACATGCTAAGGGCTTGTGCTTTAGAATGGACTGAGCGGTGGGATGAATATTTGTGTTTAGTAGAGTTTGCATACAACAACGGTTGGCATGCTAGCATTAAGGCAACACCGTTTGAACTTCTTTATGGAAGGAATGTAGAGCACCTACTTGTTGGGATGAAGTAGGTGAGCAGCTAATTGAAGGTCCGTAAATGATTGAGATCACTAATGAGAAAGTAGTTGCTATAGAAAAGTTGAAGGAGGCTAGGTCTCGTCGGAAAAGTTATGCCGACAAGCATCGCCGTGATTTAGAATTTCGGTCCGAGATCGTATTTTGAAAGTTTCACCGTTTAGAGGTGTGAAACGTTTTGGAATCAAGGGCAAGCTCGGTCCTCGATTCATCGGTCCGCTTGAAATTCGGAGGCGTATTGGAGAAGTTTCGTGATCGGTTAGCACTTCCGCTCGATTATCGCATGTTCATGACGTTTTCCATGTATCACTCCTAAGGGATACAACTATCATCCGTTAACGTTGCTTCTTATCCGTTTGATCGAATTGATCGATATGTCTTTATCTCAAGAACGGAAGCTATTTTAGAAAGACAAGAAAGAGTCATGAGAAATAAAGTCATTCCGCTCGTTAAGATTCTTTGAAAAATCACCCGAGCGTGAGGCGACTTGGGAAACCGAGGAGTCGATGCGAGCTAGTTATCCTCATTTCTTTGAATAGTTTGGTATGTTCTCGCTTCGTTTTGTTTCGTTTCATTTCAATTTTCGAGGCGAAAATTCTTCTTTTAGGGTAAGAGTTGTAAAACCCGAAAATCTAAAACATGAATAAAGACTAAAATACCCTTAGAATCGAAATTTATAAAATACGTAAAAGACATTTATATTCATTCAACGAAATTAAAACCTAACTTACGAATAACTAAAACTTAACAAATATGTGTATGTGATCGACTTTGTATGACGAAGGTTAAACGTCTCGCGTAAATAGTTGGGCCGTTCGTTTGGGCCTTGTTTTCGTTTAATGGTGAACCAAGTTGGGCCGTTTGTTTTGTTGGATTGGACTCACGCAGAGAGCCCAAGATGGGCGTGTTGTTTGTGTTCGGTTGGATCAAGCGAGAGCCCAAAAGGGTGTTTGTTTTGTTCGGTTGGACCCAAGCCAAGCCCACACCCCTCAAGCCTAACCAAATTTGTACCACTATAAATACAACACATTAACACAATTTGGAAACCCTAGTTTTGCCTCTTTTCTTTTCTTTTTCATTCGGCCGAAGCCCTAACTCCCTTGGTGTCGAGACTTTGTTTCCAACGAGCTAAGGTATAATATGTTTTCTCGTCTTCCTTTTATAACACCTAAAGTATAATATATTGTATCATGTTTTGTTTTAGTCGAGCTTGTGTTCTTTTTTTTGGCCGAACTATACGAAACCAACAAACAAATATGAATTGAACCTTATAATATTAAAGAGCATGTATGTAATACGTATTGTATGAATCGGATCTTAAATAAGTCGAGCCACATAGAACCGAACCACATATATAAATGAATCGGACCTTATATAACATGCAAACGTGAATATGTAAAGTACGTAGAAGAGTTAGGGTTTGCGTAAAACATATTAGCCGAAACCTATGTATTAACCGAAACATGTAAGAGTTTGTGGAAGTGTATTAAATGAGTAAAGATCATGCAAAACCTAAACCCTAAGTGATGTGTGAACCGAACCCTAAATGGTTTGTGAACCGTGTACCATGCGCGTGTGTTGTGAGTCAAGTGAGCTTGTCGATGTGTAAACGTAGTACGTGTTCATATCTAGTTGAAGCTATTGTGCATGTGTGTGTAGATGTATATCTAATCCGGATAATAAGTAACTTGTGTAGTCACATGAAATCATAGACGTGCATGGGTATAAAATATGACGTATAATATGTGTATAAGTAACGTATGGTTAAGTCATGAATGTGTTGAGTAAATAAACGAGAGTAATGAGTCATTAAATGACGTAATATGTAAAGTAAATGCACATTGATATGATATTAAAAGATTGAGAAAACCCTAGAACATAAATGAGAGTCGATTTGGGTTTGAAGCTAATTATATTAATTCGTTATTTCATGTGTAAGTTATGACTTTTAAGCTATTTTCACATTTAACCCTAAACTTTAATAAATGACATAAGGAACCTTAATCTACAATATTTGTTATAAAACACTTAAGTCTCATTTAATCATAAATCTCTAAAGTATTAAGATCACTGAATACATTAAGTATGAACACCAAATATTAAAAGATCATTTCGACAATTATGGAATCATAAATAACATGTACAATCGTTAATGTGTATAGGTTACGTGAAGAAGGAGTAATCCTTTGCTTTCCGTATTTACGCTTTTGGTCATTTGCTTTGGAATAAGAATACGAGATATTCGACCTTTTCAAGAAGGTTCCTTATAACGTTTTCTTTTCGTTAGCTTTTATATTAGGGTTTTCCTAAGCCTTTGCTATGAACCCCATTATGTTTGTTTGAGTCGCTGCTTATCGAACTCGATTTACGAATTATAAAAATCGATTTTGAACTATATGATATGAAAACTACGATTTTGGAAATATGATTAATCTTATGATAAAGTATGATCTCGGTCGGTTTGACATTCGATTTGACCTAAGATAGTTTGACACCGAGCCAAATATTTCACTAGTCATGGGGTTCCATGTCCGTGTTGATGCACCTCGACATGACTCTAGGGCGATAGAGTGATGTTCTCGCCACGCCCTTATCATTATACGTTATGAGCTCAAGTTATGTTATATGACCAATATCATACGTGGGCGATGGATGCATCCTAGATACATTATATGTTATCTCGTTATATGTTATCTCGTTATCTGATGATTGATGCTGCGTGCATGCACGTCCTTCATAACTCTGGTAGGTCTCCCCTACAAATGTTGCCTTATGTGAATATGATTTTGATCTGATATTTGTTTCTGGGCTCGAGGTAGTTAACTATAAAATTTATTCGATAATTCTGATTTATACTTTGAAAATGATTATGATTTTGCTATCTTTCATTCATTATATTTTGTATTCGATATCGTTTCGTATTCGCTTTGCTTTTATATCTGTTCACTGAGCTTTTGAAGCTTAGCCGCATTTCTTTTCTTCCATGCACGTATCTAAGCATTGGAGCCGGGTTTTGCTTTGGGATGAGTCTTGAGTGGACTTACCTTAGAGATATTTAGCTTTGATCTTATGAGGCCATTTAAGACTTTACTATTTCGGATATTTTATTGGAGTTTATTTTTCCGCTGGGACCTATGTATTGAAGTCATGTTGACTTGAATTATTTCCGCATTTATGTTAAGACTTCTTTTGGATATTTATGTTTGCTTTGATATGACACCATTATTTGTGATTCCTTTACCCTTGTCGGGTCGGGGCGTTACACATATATTTCGACGATAAACATTATTTTCAAATGTACAAGTGGTATGGATATCATATGAGTTTGCATGCACGACATTGTTTCATGATTTACATTAGAACATATAATTCATAATAGGTCGCGGTAAGAGGTTGCGCCTCATTTCAGTATTGCCATTATATCATCATAAACATTGCACCAGGTGAGTATTCATAGACCCGTTTTACAAGTTTATACATTATTTCAAACCTACGGGGGAGAATACATTGCACATCATTTTATTACGAGCCCAAGTATATTCAAATTCATTTACATTGCTTAAGTTACCTCATTGCCAATTGAATGTCCCCATTTCATAATCATGAACCGTTAATTTCGGAAGAAGCGAGGGTGAGTGGATAGATCTATTGAGGGTGACTCCTCCATCCGTGTTGGTGGTCCCAACTGGTCAACAAATGCATTTCATTTTTATCATCATTGAGTTGTTTGGCAAAACACTCTGTTGGGGTGAACATCATGAATAGTCTAGCTTCGGTGTCATGTGCTTAAGCAATTGTACCATTTTTGTGACATATTTGTCATACATAACTTATACTTGCATTGGTCGTATAAAACATTTTCATAAACTCTATGAACTCACTCAACAATTGTGTTGACACTTTTAGCAATGTATTTTCGGGTATCTAAAGCATTCACTTCATGGCATGCATGTGGACATATCATAGAGTCGCGGTGACGACGTCTCACTGGGTTTTATGCACTTTAAAACATTGTTTGGATTGTAACAAACTTAATTCGCACATGTCTAATTTCATTTGGGACCTATCTTTTGTAAACTCGAATGTTTTATTATATCAAGCGATGTTCTTTTCAAAGCGACACTTTAGGTTGTTCAATATATACAGAATTGTGATGCTATGACGGTCAATCCCGTGAATTCTATTCCGCTGCAAAACATGTAATTTGGGGGTGTGACAGATTGGCATCAGAGCTTCGGTTATAGAGAACTAGGTTGTATCATTGACCCTAGACTATAACTACATCATCATAGCATCTCATCATTTCATCATAAGTGCATAGTTACTATACATGCGGTTTCATACGCACATTTTGCGAGTTATTTACTTTCATTTCAAAATCGATTGTCACATAGATGCCTTCAAATACCCATCCCATCATACTCACATTAGACTCCAACATGGAGAATGCCCTGTCATTCCCTATCACAATTTTTACATCAGTTGACTTAACAACGATAACATCGGATGATGAGACTGAACCCTTGAGGAGGCTAAGTTGCACCTACACCATCACGATCATTATTGATTCACCGTAGGATCGGGACAATTTTAATCATTCTATCGGGATGATTATACCATTTGGTAGAACTTATAGGTTTAGTCCTAATGGACCTATTTTCCTAACTTACCACTAAATTTTCATCACCATCATTTAGAGCACCATCCGTGCCATCACATTCCATAGATACTACTCATACATCGACTGCTGACTTGGGAAGCGTGCATGATTTGACACATCATTACCATCTATCACTAAGACTATAGACACGACACCATCTTATAGGTTTGAGGACTGTGAGAATTTCAAAGTTGTTGCTGCTAGACAAACTATTGCTCCTACACTTGAGACATGATTAGACCATCAACAAGAACAGATAATAAGTACCTTTCTATCTAATGTAATCTTTATCCTTTATTATCTCCACGATAATCACAACCTTTGTTTATTTCATTCCCTATTCCAATTGCCTAATTTTCAATCACTTCGCAACAATATACCGTTATCTTACTAAGGATTAGGCGAACTTTATTCTTGACTAATTAGGAGAATATTACCATTCTATGAGGTTCTTCCATGTATTCTACAGACCATTCAACAAATTATATTTCAAGTTACTTTGCTACTACTTCATAAAATTATTTCACATCATTTTATTCCAAGCTATTTTACTACCATTTTAGGAAAATGGCTTCACAGAATTCTAAAGGAAGTTGTTTTGTTACCACCCTATAAATTGATTTTCAGTCATTTTATCAACTATTTACTACCATTATGCGAAACGATTTCCATGTTACTCTGAAAAATTGTTTGAGCCATTATTTTACAAAATAAAACGTTGAATACCATCTAAAACTTCGGAGAAACATAATACCATTTCAACAAAACCAAGCATCACATCATTTGTCCTCGATTATACATAGCCTGATCACCTTTGTATAATTTAGGAAGAATTATGTCATGAAAGAAACAAGCATCATTTCAAATTTCCAAAAACAATCTTCATTCAAAAGCAAAGCTTTGCAATCATATAAATTGCTCATAAACATCTCTTTTTCTTAACATTCTATAGATTCCTACACCATTCATCACTCACTCAACCGATAAGTTGAAATTTTACCGGTGACCTTTTTAAGAAAGATTTTATATACCATCTATGAGGAGGATTCCTCGATACAAGAAAACAATGAAAGGATTTCAGAACTACCAACAAGGACTAGAAGTATGTAGTAAGATGTTTCAAAACTCAATAGAAATTTTAAGATATCACGAGACAATCCGAACCACTATCTTTGGATTAGAAACCCGACTTCTATCATTTCAAAAAGTACCGACTAGACCCGAGTTACAAGATTTAGTCGAAGTGAATACACACTAAGTAACACTATAGAGATAGACCAAGTCTTTTAACCAAGGCTGAGAACATTCCATTAAACATGGCCTTAACAATATGTGAACTTCCCACAATAAGTTTGCCTTACAGGGAAAATTGAGTTAAATTAAGGTTATCAAATAAACTTTCTCTAAGGCATTGTGTTCTCTAGAAATTCCGGTAACCTCACTTCTATATCAAGAGATGCAACAGTTTGAACATATCGGACAATCAATGACTCTCCATCTACAAGTGAAATTAGAACAAACATTCTTCGACATAGTATGGTCGATATCTATTTTCTTGCTAGCATGATAACAATCTAAGTGATGAAATATTTTAGAAGCACTCAATATCGGGACAAATCTTGAAAATCAACCACTACACCACATCACTTAAATATTTAAGGTTTTGTGACTTTACAACATATAGCATGGAAATATTTCGATAAGAGAAATTAGGAGATACATCATCAAACAATAAACATTCTAGTAATGGAGACTAAGAACCTTAGGCAAGTAAGACTCAAGTAATGACATTTGCTAGAACTAGAAACGCGAGGAATCACAAGTGTTACCTATAATCTATTCTTTTCAATAAGGTCCTTTTTCGACAGACTTAACATTTTGAAATTTGGCACGAGACACGTGGTATCAATTTCAATTGTACCTATTATAAGCTATTCGATTCACCTTAGACTTCTGACAATCATTTCAAGATTCCCATGGAACCTACTAGGACATGAGTACCGCCTATTATCCTCAGCTCAATGGTCAGAGCGAGAGAAAAATTCAAACATTAGAAGATATACTCAAGGCATGTGTAATTTTCTAGAAATGATTAGGCAAATCATACGTCATCGAACAAGTTCCCATACAACAACAGTTAGCACATGAACATATTGACTACACCAATTGAGGCACTCTTTGGTTGAGGTGTCAATCATTTATTCACTGGTCAAAATCAGGAAAGTCCAACTCACTAATCCATAACTTATTCATGAAACAACAAAGGAATCGTACAGATCAAGAATCAGTTACAAACAACAACAAATGGATAGAAAAGCTACGTTGATATACGACGCAAAATATTGGAAATATGTTTCATAAGTCGCAAACCATTAGAATTTCAAGTTGGCAACAAAGTTGTGTTGAAAGTCTCGCCTTGGAAAGGTGTGGCACTATTCAGAAAAACGCTGGAAGACCCTATGCGACTCAAATATCCCCACCTTTTCACCGACAACACCGTAGGACCCAACATGGACTGAATTCAGGGACTGAATTCCTTTTTGGATGGGCGAATGTGACAACTCGTACTTTTAGGTCATTTCTCAAATGTACTATTCATCTAAGGAATTTACTATTCATCGGTTACTATTCATCATTTTACTATTCATCATTTTCGGAGTCGATTTGATATTTTGAAAAGGTATTTCAAAATTTTACTATTCACGAAACATTATTCATTCCCGGAGAAAATCACTATTCATCATTTATCGTAAACTAGGTTTACGAGTATCAAATTCGCGTAACCATAATGGTTTAGCTGCGAATTCATGAGCAATCATTGAGGACATTTCATATAGACTAGATTTAGTCTACATATCATTAGTAACATCATCATCATATTAGTTCATGCATGGTTTTGCATTTTACATTAAGCATTATAATTTCCTATTAAATAAATGCTATCGCGTAATCATTTATTTTGAACATTTGATCCGACACTTCAAAATAATCCTAATATATTTTATACTCATTTTAAGACTATAAAAATTATATTATTAGTTTACCGATGTTTTCAATTTATTTTGTATATAAATTGTTATGTATAAATATTTACGACGGTTTTCGTAAATTCAACTTGATAATTATTTATTCACTCAATACTTGTAAGAAATGTATTTTTATAATTTTTATGACTTCAATACATTTTATTTTGTTCCGTTAAAATTTATTTCTAGCTAACGCTACCCTAACTACTTAATTATACATACAACTTATCTAAATTACTTACACTATATTACATAAATACATTAAAACTTCACTACCCTTTTTGTTTTACCCCTTTGTCGACTAAACTACATGACTCACCACATTTTGAGTACCAAATATCTACTAGCTACAATAATACTTACCTATTTTTATTATATACTAATATATACACATACATAACATATATCAAGGTGTAAAAAAAACAAATACTCTCTCATTCTCATCATCAAGAACCGGCCATAGTAAGACCAAGGAAGAAATCCAATATTTTTGCAAGATCAAGTTTAATTATCAACTCTAGTATACCCTTAATCAAGGTTTTGAAATAAAAACCTAGGGTATTAGGAAAAACCCTTGTTCTTTAAACCTCATCACTTCACTAGTAAGCATTTCATGATCATTTTTATTCATCCATATTCATACTTTGTTTATTTTTATCATGCTTGAAGAAAACATGCAAGTTATATGAGTATTTATACCACTATATTTGTTTTTAGTACTTATAATGAATATATATCATCCTATAAATTATCCCTTGAAACATATCATTTTTGATGATGTCTAGGAACCCATGACACCCTAAGAAGGTGTATGGTAGGTTTAGAATATCTTTGACGTTGGTTTGAAGTGGTTAGAATAAGTATTACGCGAGAAAAATCCATTTCGACAACAATATATAAGGGTCTGATCATTTTTGTTAATTATGGAAATTTCGACAGTTTGCAAAATATTTTGGGCTAGATATTCAGAAAATATACTTTAAAATAAAACCGTGGTCGCTTGAACGGGTTAAAACGGAGTTATAACGAAGAAGTTATGCTATTTTCAAGTTTAACGACGAAAACTATATTTCTGAAAAACTGCATGCTGTCAAGAGTTAATTTAAGGGCAAAAACGAGTTTTAAACATTGTCTAAATGAGTTGATTTGTCAAAAATATATTAGTATACTTTAACACGAAGCTAAGGACATATAAAACGTAGAAAACGGACTTATAACGATTAAATTACACGTGTTTAAACAAGTCGTCGTAACTTTTATTACAAGTATAAAACATATATTTTCCTATTAGACAAAAACTAGTTGCCACTAAGGACCATGTTGAGAGTCGTTTTAACATCGATGGAGTACTTTTATAAAACGATGTCTTCTAGTAAAAGTAATTTCACCTAGCCTATTTTCCAAAATGTTCAACCATTCGTCAAACGGAGTTGTAACGAATAAAATACGATCACTCAAACTTTGCCAAAACTACCCTTAAACAATATTTTTGGGTACAAGTACCTCCTTTACCCATGTTTTCTCCATGATCGAGACCTCTATGATGAAAATTTAAAAGCTAAGACTTTTAGATAATGCTACAAGCTTTCCAAAACCATTGATTTTGTTTCCCAACACTGATATTCACTATTTTACGACTAGCCTTCGAGGCTATTTAGTCCCTTTTCATGAATTATCAAAGTATATTATTTTACACCAAAAGCTATAAATTCTTGATAAATCACTAAAGCGACTATCGTGGGAGGTTGTTTCAACGTAAATACTTGTAAAGTATTTTATAATATGACGAGATGTCATAAACATATATTTTGACGATAAACATTATTTTCAAATGTACAAGTGGTATGGATATCATATGAGTTGCATGCACGACATTGTTTCATGATTTACATTAGAACATATCATTCATAATAGGTCGCGTAAGAGGTTGCGCCTCATTTCAAGATTGCCATTATATCATCATAAACATTGCACCGTGTGAGTTTGATAAGCTGTTTACAAGTTTATACATTATTTCAAACCTACGGGGAGAATACATTGCACATCATTTTATTACGAGCCCAAGTATATTCAAATTCATTTACATTGCTTAAGTTACCTCATTGCCAATTGAATGTCCCATTTCATAATCATGAACCGTTAATTTCGGAAGGCGAGGTGAGTGGATAGATCTATCGAGGTGACTCCTCCATCCGTGTTGGTGGTCCCAACTGGTCAACGGATGCATTTCATTTCTATCATCATTGAGTTGTTTGGCAAAACACTGTTGGGCTAACATCGTGAATAGTCTAGCTTCGTGTCATGTGCTTAAGCAATTGTACCATTTTGTGACATATTTGTCATACATAACTTATACTTCGTTGGTCGTATAAAACATTTTCATAAACTCTATGAACTCACTCAACAATTGTGTTGACACTTTTAGCAATGTATTTTCGTGTATCTAGGGATTCACTTCATGGCATGCATGTGGACATATCATAGAGTCGCGGTGACGACGCGCCTCACTTGGGTTTTATGCACTTTAAAACATCGTTTGGATTGTAACAAACTTAATTTCGCACATGTCTAATTTCATTTGGGACCTATCTTTGTAAACTCGAATGTTTTATTATATCAAACGATGTTCTTTTCAAACGACACTTTAGGTCGTTCAATATATCTCAGAATCGTGATGCTATGACAACAATCCTGTGAATTCCATTCACGCAAAACAGTAATTTGGGGTGTGACAACCCAACACCGCACTAAAGACTAATCCCAAAGGCGACCAAATCCTTTTACAACATCATCAAGGATATCAATATCCTTGGATCCAATGCTAATCTATCTTGTACATCGAAACACACCATATCGAATGTACATCTAAGGCACCTTTCACTAATGCCTTTAACTAGATCTTCAAGACACCCTTCACTAATGTCTTGTGACTTGGCTTCTAGACACCCTTGCTAATGCCTACAATACGGACGATCGACACCCTTCACTAATGTCTTCGCCTTGACACTGAGACATCTTTCACTAATGTCTTCAACACTACACTTTAGTAGAAAGAAAAGAACCATCAACAAGAGGACTTCAGTAGTCTTGATGATGAGGAAGCATAGCAACTCATGGACTTGAGCTTGCTTGACTTCAAAGGTGGTGATCTCGCCTTTAAGAGGAACCTAGAGAATCACACAAAAACAAAACTACAAACATAGATCTCTTGGATCTGGGGTTAGAGAGTTTTTAACTCAAAGGGAAAGTATGTTAGAAAGGGGTAAGAAACAATGAAGAAATGGCTCACTATTTATAGAGGAAAATGTTCATCGTTCCTGGATCCTACGGATCCCTCCCACAAGGATCCGTCTAGCGTAAAGCTGGGATCCGTGGGACGCCCTCTTTACCCATGGGTATTTTGGTCATGGGTCATGGGTTAAGGGTTGATCCATGGGTCTTTTACTAGATACAATGTATCTCATGAGTGCAATGCACCTAGTCAAATGGGTATGGGTCAATACCATAGGTTATGGATATTATCCATATATGATATAAGCATGATGTCATGCAATGGGTTATGGGTCAAGCTCCATGGATATGGGTCATGGACTTTGGGTTGTACCCAACTACATTCAATGTATTTGGTCAATGGGTTATGATACTTAAGTTTCTACCCATTTATATTACCCAATATACTACATACTAGTTATGTGTATATTTTACCCAAATATGTAAACACTAGTTGTTGTACATATGTAATACTAAATCATAAAATCACTTATACTTGTTTTAGTGTTTTATGTGAAAGCATAAGTGTGTTAGAAAACTATTGGCTTAAACCATTTACGTATTTTATTTTTTTCGTTGTTATTGACAAAACATTAGAAGATCGTAAAATATAAATAAACGTTTTTACGGCTTATTTGTATTAATAGAATGGGTTGCATACTTAGCACTAGGCATAGAACAAGGCATCACAGCTTTATCTTTCTCAAATAAGGATTTAGGGCATGTTGCTCTTAAACATTCTAACTGCTCCTGAGATCGTTTGGCATATAAGCATGCATACCTAATTTCACTATCAAGTGGCTTATTTATGCGATCCTCTTCTACAATCTCACGGAGACATTCTAGACTACCCTTAAGGTGACAGAAATAGTCATGAAACACAAGTTCATTATTTCTAAAATGAGGAGGAATGTATTTAACAGTCACAGTATACTTTGAATCTGCAGATGCCTTTGATGCAACATTATCATTAAAGACAAGTGGCATTTTCCCTTTTACCTGACTCTTCAGATTCTCAATTTCCTTTTGTAATGAAGTTATTTTTTCATTGTTCTTGTCACGAGTGACTTTCATTGAATCGTATAACTCTTTGAAGTGTCGTTTGACCTTTTCATTTTCTTTTAGAAAACTCTCATTTTCTTGTTGTAATACGTTAATGATGTTTTGAAGATGAAAGTTTTGAGAAAATTGAGAATCTAAAGGAGGAGGCATTTGAGAGCCACCACATTGTTCTTTTCACCCTTTAATTGTGAAATTTGGGTTTTGAACTTCTCGATCGTGTTACTGTTGAGCTCGAATCTGTTCGTCACGCTTGTTTATTTCAAAAGCGCATCAAACTCGGAACATCCGAGGATATCTTGATGTTTGAGGTTTTAACATTTTCTTTGAGATGTTGATATTTTAGTTGCAAATCAAAATGTTCAACTTCTAACTTAGAAAAATGTTTTACCAAGTTATCATGATCATCCTGTTCTATTTTCTCATTTAGTTCTGAATTTTTGTTTTCAAGCTCAATGACACGATCATGTGAAACTTTCAAAGCAACTGATAATTCATGAAATTGAGAAGCAGTAATAGAATACTTTGTAACAGTATAAAACACATCTTGAGCAACACAACTAGAAATCAAGTTCTCATTTAAGATATGCATATTCTTCCTTTCAATTTCTTTACATTTGAGTTCACGTTCATAATCATTGACCTCAATTATCATGTTATCAAATTCCTTTTCCATTTCTTTAATCTCTGAATTTATCCCCTTTTGAAGACTTTCAAATTGATTTTTTAATTATTTAAAGAAAGGCATGACCTCAGTTAAATAGCATTCTTTAGTTTGCTCAAAACCCCTTTCCCCTTCAGTTATCCCTGTAGGCGTGATTCTCTTCTTACATGTCTTCTCAAAGTCAACGAATAGTTGGTAAACAACATACAAGCTGATTAAGGTCTTGCTCTTAGTTGGGAGAGTTCTAGGCACTAAATACATTGGTGTATTTGGAGGATACACAGTAGCTGGAGGCACTTTCCTAAAGGGAGGGTTTTTTTCAACCAGTGCATTACCTTTTTGCTTATCCATGTCCTTTTTCCAAAAAACTTGTTCAGAGGTTAATTGAGTTTGAGGCTTAAACTTGTTCAAGGAAATCCAATTTTCTTTAGTGTAATCATGGGGTTTAATCGTTATATTTTGCTTTTTATAATGAGGATCTTTTAGCTTCTTTTCCATTTTCTCCCTAGAGGCATCTTCTAATTTTATATCCTCTTCAGTGCTTCCAATCCATGATGGTGTTTGCCTAGGCTTGAGGATCTCATTACCATCATATAGTACCTTATGATAAGCTTTAGCCTTTTTACAGAACACGGGATTTGGCTCCTCTACAAGGGGAACACAATGCTTATCATTTAGAACTCTATGCTTAGTGATCATGTGAGCAGTCTGAATGGTGTTCCCTTGTACATACAATTTATTTTCAATTTTGTTCTTCAAAGTTTTTAGGTTGGAAAATTCATTTAAAAGTTTCGATTCCTTAGCATTGAATTCTTGTTTAAGTACTTTCACATTTTCTTGAAGTTCTTGTTTCATTTATGATTTTGTTAAGCTTTTCTTGTAAGGAATCCAACTCTTGTTTTAAAATTTGTTCCTAAAATTGCTTTTTTCGATAATTGTATGCATTTGGTTATCCATCTCCCCGCTCACGGGTGGTCAACTCAAACTTAGCACGTTGTTCATATATAGCAACTTGTTCTTATAGGCATTTAGTTCGGAGGTTATGGAATCATCAGGAACACATGTAGTGAATTCATCAAAAACATAGTCATTATTGACTGCAGAAGATGCATTACTTGGTACATTTCACTTTCATCTTGATTCACATATTGATCATATGGGACAACATTTCTATTACCCATATTTTAAATATCTGATTCAATAATTTCAGTTGATTGTACTTTGTCATGCTTCTTTTGCACATCAACCTCATCATATAGTTTTAATACCTCTGAAATGATTGATTCTTTGGAGGGAGTGGCCTTTTTAGGTGAAGAAGCCATTGGAGTTACCATTGGTGAGATATTAGCCATGAAGATGGTCAGGCGGTTGGTTCATCATCAACATCGAATCAAATGCATCACATCTGCGACTTGAAATGCATTGGATTGTTCGACCATACCCGTGACCGCCGCTCATCTACATCAAACATCATAAGTTCGGCATTTCCTTCAAAGAAGAAATAGCAATTCTTCCTCATTCAACATTGCTCCACCGTCTTGAGCTTGAACCAACAGCAGCCTTGTCCCGAAAGTACTGCATTTTGTGGACGTTTTGGAAGAGTGCAATTCCTTGATGTGTCCTTCTCCACCACGCTTGTAACATTTAATGGGCTTTACTTGACCCCGAGCCATGTTCCTTCCACGATTATGATTACCCATATATCCACCACCACCGCCAAAGATTCCCATATCCAAGACCAAAGATTCCATATCCAGCCCAACATTCCCATATCCACTCCAATGTTCCCTTGCTCATTATGTGAAAGGTATGAATTCTGTCTTCCTTTCACACTATGCACCACTACCTTTCCATCTCTAACAGTAGCTTGATTGTGGGGATTGGAAGCTGTTATGAGGTTATTGTTGGTGTGTGGAGTGAGATTCAGATTTTGCCTAACCATAAGAGACAGTTGATTAACGAGATTTTCCATGAATGTTTCTGAATCTGGAGGATTATACCCTAGATATGGAATGAGTTTGTGATTACCATTACCAGTTGGTATCACTTGAGATGCTTTGGTGGTTATTCCTACAGTTGTGTAGAATTCAGTTGAATCATTTGATGAGCTTGCATCACCATAATTAGTTTTGAACTTTTCCAGGATCACTCGTTCAAACATGGCATATTTCTCATTCTGAAGCAAGTATGCATACAATTTCTCATAGTTAGTGTGCCTCAAACCTTTGGTTAGCTTGACTGAAGTGACAAATTTGTGCCATTCGGGATTCATGTTGTTCACAAACTTTGAATTGAGCTGAATATTTGGCATAGTCATTTTGATATTCCTCATGTCATTCACGAGCTTGTGGAACCTCACATAGTATTCAGTGACATTTTCCCCTGGGTTCATCTTGAAGTTCTCAAAATCATCATACATTGAGACTCTCTCGCCTTCTTTAGTTAATTCGAGCAGGAGAGAAGCATCTTGACATTGTCCCAAACCGCTTTGGCATCGTTGTTGTGATTGATTAACTTGTAGATGTCCTTTGTAGACCACAAGTACAATGTTTGAGGCCCTAATATCAAGATCGTATCTCTTTTCTCCTTATTAGTAAGTTTATCATATGTCTTTGATCTATCCAATCCTAATGTCACCGAGCCATCGCAGCAGCTTCAAGTATGTCTCGGTAGTCTCTACTTGTTATGGTCCTTCATCAATTGATTTGAGAATGTTAACCCCATTTTCCTTACCCAAGCAAAGACAATCGATTCGTTGAGCCCATGAGTCATAATCGTTCTATCTAATATGGGTGGATTTAGTATCGATCCCGCAGCCTTGTACTTCCTCACCTCTGTAAGAGATGATTGTATGCACGCTGGTAGACATGATTACTGATTCTACGGATTTTATAACTCTTTGATTAAATCGAAATAGATTCTTTCACGGGATTTTACTAAATCAAGAGAAAACCGTAAAATGTAACAATAAGAAACAATGAGTCTCAAAAGACAAGTCGCTAGTAAGACAAGTCGCTAGAGTGACAAGTCGCTGGAAAGACAAGTTGTTAGATTGACAAATCGCTAGAATGACAAGTTGCTAGATTGACAAATCGCTAGAATGACAAGTCGTGTTAGGAATTGGAAATTCTATTGTGAAGCATCGGTCACCCCAAGCATAATCTAGCTTAAGTTAGCTCAGACATATCGCTTATTATGTTAGTTGTTAGTCGGTTATTAGCTTAGTTTAGTCTAGTGCAACACCGTGGAGGAAGGACGGTCTTTACCCATTGTATGCCTCGATCCATGTACCGTAGGAGGGCGTTATAGTTTGTATAAATAGCCCTCTCCCACAAGGGAGATGGTTTGATGTTCATTTGGAATCTAACCTTCCATGAGTTTCTCTTTCTAAAATATCACACTTTCTCTCTCTAAACCATCTAAATTATACGCCTATTTGATCTTGTGGTTTAGTGTGTTTATGAAATCCAATATGTTACAAATGGTATCGAGCCATGGTTTGATCATCTCTTACATATCCTTGGATTTCTAGTGGTTTTAGATGGTTTTGAGTTTGAAAAGTTTAGTGGTTTTGCATCATTTGGTTCATTTCTAGTGGTAAAGTTTGAATTTTGGGTGTACTTTTGTGTTTAGAATCATTTTATGTGCTTGGGTTTTGATTTGGTAATCTTGAATCATTGTGGTTGAGCTTGTTTTGGATTGAAAAGTGTGTTTTGAAGTTTTTCTTGGTAGCGACTTGGTTCTCGTGAGTGAATTTCATCATAGCGACTTGCTTCGAAAAAGGTAGCGAGTTGTAGTGCTTTTGGTAGCGACTTGGTCCTAGCGACTTGTCTATTGAGACAAGCCAACAAATAGTACAACTTAGTGGATTCTCCACTACGGTAGCGACTTGGTGAAGACTTGCTTTATTTTGCGACTTGTACTTAAGATTCTTAGCGACTTGGACCTTAGCGAGTTGCTCTTTAGCGACTTGAAACTTAGTGCTTAGCGACTTGTTTGTCAAAATACTTGCGACTTGGTAATTAGCGACTTGTCTTCTTAACTCTTAGCGACTTGGTGTTATGGTTCTTGGCGAGTTGATTTGTTAGCGACTTGTCCATATAACAATTTGGTGAATTGATGCAAGTTTATTATATCTAATATCCATAAACACATCCATCAACACAATGTCTTACATCACTCGATCCTTTAATCACCAAAGTGCTTGAACTCTATGATACCTCACGAATAATGAAACAGTCGCTACTCGTAATGTTCTACCTTGGATGATTCAAAGAACTTATAATCAAAACACTTCACAACTACGGGTCAAATTCTAATGAGTCACTCTTGATATTGACAAATGATGCAAGGCAAATGGAATGCAACATTGAGCCCTTTCAACTACTTCATCAAGACCTCAAACTACTTTTATCTACAACTATGGATCGAACAAGCGAAGGCTCTCCTTCGTCAGGACTTACCCACCTTGACAAGAACTGTGCTACTTAACTTAGAACAACCGAGGTTTCAAATTTCCAAAAAGAAGTACTCAACTAATGATTCTAATGCACTCTTCAAGTAATCTTCGATCAATTTTAGCCATTTATCCGGGGAATATTCCTCGATTTTGATCATGACATGACCGAACTTCATTCAAGAAACACATTGGAATGGAAATTCATGAGTTCGTAAACACCTTTATTCAACTTATGGGTAATATGGAAATATACATTAAGGAAGTCGCCAAGAGAATGATAAGTTGAATGAATTGAATGGGTGTCAAGTTATGTTATGTGAAGGTTGTGATAGGTCGAGCAATGGATCACCGAACAAATGAATGATGCCGAATGCGCGTTCGGTTGCAATAAAGGAGGATGAAGACAACTATACTTATCTCAAAGACTCGAGTCGTAAAAGGTTGAAACAGTTTACATGACAACTCCCGGTATTCATGTGGTGAATATCGATGACATCTCTTCGATGAATAGGTTTCATGCGATGAGGTACCTTAATCGATCAACATAATTCATGTGTTAATGTACCGATCTACTTGATCCTAACTCGAACATTATACCGTGAAATCGGTCTTGGATGAGCCCGAATCTAAAACTTTTAAAGCTAATGACATGATTGAAAAAGGGTTTATGATGAACTTTCAAACAAATACTCAATTCTTGAAAACATTGTATTTTATTGAAATTGCAATACAACAAAAGGAAGAAAGCTTTATGTTGAAAAATCTTGCATTAATCAGAATTTCAATTTCGAGAATTTTTGAAATTAACCACTTAAAACCCAGATTCAGGACAAAGACTCAACCATATGCAATTTGAAATTACAACTCTCGGATGTGCACAAGTATGATTGTCATGAGATGTGTGATTCACTTAAATCTAGGAATGCTGAACTGGCTCTATGTGTGTCCAACCTATTAAGGAAAATGAGTCCTTAAGAAAGAACTTGAGGAGACCAATTCCAAGTTGATTAATCAAACTAACGCCTTGTTGATGACATTGATGCCCACAAATCCCAAATTCGGGATAAGAGCTTTACTATTGTTGCACTAAAATGAACTTAGGAAATTTATTGGTAATAGGGTGAACACTAAGTTTGCAAAACCATCAACTTTGGGAAAGCCAATTGTTCAAAACAAATCTAAACATATCTTGTAGTTAGGCACCAAATGCTTTTAGAACCGAAAGATTTAAATCTTAGAAATCTAAGCTTGCCTCCCAAGTTGGTGCAAATATTGTTTTGTCAAAACCACCACTTCACTATCTCATTCGATAAGATGAATAACAAACCCGTTTAATGTTCAAAGTCCTAAGATCATGAATTCTAGGAGGTCATCTAGTTTTCTTAAGAAGCATCAAATAGTCGATCAATCCCTAAGAAACAAACTAATGACAAATGGACAAATTGTCAAAACAAGGAAGTGTTCACACACAAATGTACTAGTAGTTGTTTCAAATGGATCCCCACCGGTAGATTATTTAAGTTTTCGTGATCCAAACGGAGATACATACCTAGATCTTACCTTAAGTGGATCCCCACAGAAAACTATTCAAAAATTGAACCTAAAGGGATGTCTAGTAATGACTCTCCTATATCACACTTTGCAACATCCAACCGTGAGGTCACTCAGTCACTAACTCATCTATTTGCAATACTACATGTGCCTCTAGTGCAAAGTGTTCTCGCCTTTTTCGTGTACAATGCTCAATTCAATCAGAACATCATGACTTGGAATTGTTGCTCATCTGAATTGTTGCTTAATTGATGTATCTCGTGCTTTACCCTATTCGACTTGAATCGGGACTCGCTCTTATAAATCGTGTACAATTCGGTTTAAAAAAATTAACAAATTAATTCATAATTTAATTCGTTTACCACAAACCGATAAAAGATATATCCCTTGTCATCGATAACATCTACGGTCCTAGAAATGTCATTCAATAATGACACGGGATCATAGGTGAAGTTCGAACAAATGATATATTCTTGTTTTATAACGGTGGGTTAAATTCAATCAATGCTCATTGGTGACATTGATTGAGGGGATAATTTTTCAAATTATCTCGCTTAATATCTCGCACAGTGTTGGTTATGTATTGTGCTCGGATGCATGTCTTTGTCTTGTCTTGCTTTCGTGGTGACCTCTGTTGATTGCTTATTTGTTTCATGGTGTCCATTGTGTTAGTTTGCTTATCTTATTATGTTATCTTATTATGCTATCTGTGTTTGCTTGCAATCTTATAAGTTCATGGACTGAAAGTGTCTATAATACATAATATGATAAGATAGCGACTTGCTTTTGAAATTTTGGGTTAGCAACTTGTTATGTAAAGCCTTAGCAACTTGGCATGTTAAATTTGAGGTTAGCGACTTGCTATGTAAAGCCTTAGCGACTTGTTAATATACTTTGCTAGCGAGTTACTAAACGTTCACAATACTACGTGGACCGAAAGTGACAACTTGGTATTCTTGTTTAAACCCTTCCCTATACCCTAGCGACTTACCGTTTACTCTTCATTATTTAAAAAAATTAATCTAAAAATTTTTGTATGTTTTCTTCTCTCGTGATGAATCACGCTTAGCGACTTGATTTTGGGTACATGTTCTACATATCCTTAGCCATTCATTCATATAATATATATACATTATCTAACTCGATCATTTCAATGATTTTACTTGGGTTGTTTGAACTTCAAAATCTTATCACATTCATTTAGGTTTGTTAAAGGATACAAATCTTGAAACATATGTTCATGGATGAATGGTTCTTGTGCATTTTGGTTCACTTGGATTGAAGTTGTATATATTGTCATATATTGTATTGAGGGTTTATGAGATTCGTTAATTTCGTTGTATGTGGGCTGCGTTGCTTGTGTTGTTGTGATTGTTTGATGTTATGTGTTGCATCTTAGTGAGATTTCAGGATTTAAATGGTTGCACTTGATAAATTGTGTGTGGTGTTAGTCGTTAGTTTTGAAACATTCTTGGTAGCGATTTAATTATGTTCTTCGTAGCGAGTTGGAATGATTAATTTGAAATGTTCTTGGTAGCGACTTACATGTGTTCTTCATAGCGAGTTGGTATGTGTGTTCTTGGTAGCGACTTACCTCATTATTTCGTAGCGACTTATCATTATCACTGTTGGTAGCGACTTGTATTTACAAGTTTGCAACTTAGTCAATCACATAGCGACTTGGCCCTGTCATTTTTGATAGTGACTTGTCTTTACAAGTTAGCGACTTGCTGGTTCAATTTTCAAGTGGCGACTTATTTTATTAAATTATTTCAAGGCGACTTGCTATTATAATTTCATGTTAGCGACTTGATTCAGGATTTCCTGTAGCGACTTGTATTGACAATATACTCTTAGCGACTTGCTATAACATTTTGTTTGAGCAATTTGTATTTGGTTTCTCTTGTAGCAACTTAGTATGACAACTTGTTTTAAACTTGTTATAACATTTCCATAATAGTATCTTGTCTCATGATATTATTTCATAGTAACTGTGTTTTAAATAATTTGATTCATAAACAACTTCTCTCGAAAACTATGTCTAATGGAGCTTTACCTTGAAAACTTTCTTATGCCACTCAATCTATTTCAAATGCTTATGGGAACTCAATCATATTTACTAAGTTATCGTGTTTATGTCATGAAGTTGTATTCAATGTTGCTTGACTAACCATATCTAATCTAACATGCTCTCAATCATTGTTGTTGTATGTGTGTATATTTAGATCTTCAATGGCAAACACAACCTCATCCGAGAACATTACATCTTTCGCTCCACCCAATGTCCTTTCGCACAATGAAATTCTTCCAAAAGACAAATGGGTAGAGATTGGGAAAAGTAATTGTTATGTGGACATGCAAAGTTGCAACAAAATCCAATCCTCAAAGTGTCTATTGATATCCTCAAAACACAAATTTCTTGATTGCCCTAACCAAGCAATGCACAATTCCCACCATTTACATACAACAATTTGGAACACCATTGAATGGGACAAAATCACGACTCATTACACCGCAAGTGGATGATAAGGAATTTGTGATCAATTCGGACATTCTCGAGAAGGCCTTGAATCACACCAGAACCCCACCATACAATCCGAACCCCACCTAGTGCGGATGAGCTAATTGTCTTTCCGATTGGTTTGGGTTATCAAGTTGGCATATCCAGGCTTCGACATCATCACCGGACACATGTATCAACCCGGAGAGCAATGACAACAGTTCTCAACTTATGTTTATCGTGCCAAAAATCGTGGTTTGATAAAGTAAGGATTCCCATCTTGCAAATCCTATGGGGTATCGTCAATGGGGTAAATGTTAATGTATCGAAACGTATCGGGAAGAATTCTCGTTGTCAATGAACACATTTATCTCCGATAGAACAAACTTCGTGATAAAGCTCGTGGACGAAAGAAAGTAAACAAACTTGTGATTCCTAGCATCGATTCTCAAGCTTATCATCCAATACTTGAAACAGACTCATAACTTCAATCCTAGGGTGAATCGGTCCTTCATAATGCTAAGGAAGAATTTGTTCGGGCAACCTTAAATATATTTCTAGTGGTATGGATAAAGAGATCTTTGATTGCCAATTCTCGATATTCTTCTCACAAGATATTAAGAAGATGGATCACTTCAAACTATACAAGAAAAGGGCTTCTAGATCCAAGTGTTAATGTTGATGTCTCACCCACTCCACCACAACCCAAACCGCTAAGTCGCTTATGGCTCAAAGACTTCAAAGACTTCATATGTTGCTCTTCCAAAAGGGGACGTGAAGGTCACAACCTTCCGACACCACAACCCGTATGTAAAAGAAAGAAGAAGGAAGTGGAAAAAGAAAACATTGAGGAAACTAAGGTTTCGAGGGTATACGAGGTTGATTGATGATGATGATGCCGCTCGCAACATGGAATCAAGCAAAGCCTAGAAAGTCGAATGTGAGTGCACCAGTTGGAGGTATCGTGTTAAGAGAACCTGAACCAGAGCCAAGCCATACAACTCCAATCACACAAGACAAAGGAAAAGGAATTGTTAGTGTTGATACCGAATAAGCCGCTCACATGCTTCTAACATTCTCCTCTTCACCATCAAGAACTACCACTCAATTTGAGCTGAAGAAAAGAAGTGAATCCTCTTCAGCTCAAGAACAATCTGGGTTGGAAAAGAAAGTGTTTGAAACACAAAAAGAATCTCCTGCATCAAGTGATACCCAGTCTGATCAAAATGTTGATGAAATGTTGCAGAAAGACTCACAGGAGAACCTTGAGTCAAGATCTGATGAGACCATGCACATGGAAGAACCAAATCTGTCTATTGGTTCTCTATCTTCATTAAAGAACCTAGATACAGACTTCTCTTTCGGTGATCAATTCTTAAATGACAAACCCATAGATATTGAGTCTTCTAAGCAAGATAATGATAAAGAGGAAGCCCAGTCCATGTTTACTGTCGATATACAGCAAGACACTTCAACCATTCCACCCATGTCGGCACCTTCTCTTGCAACCGCACTTCCACCTCCCAAACCTGCTCAAACAATCGCACTTCCACCACCTGAATCTGCTAAAGATCTATCCCTTGAACCAGTGGTTACAGTTACTGACATGGAAACTCCACCGGCTTCACCACCACAAATACTTACATCAGATCAATTGCTTGACAAAGCAGTGAAAAGAATTGAAGCTCTTAAAAGACAACTTCCAAAATCCTTTAATGCCCTTGAGAATCGTGTCTATAGGTTGGAGCACCTCAACTTTGATGAAGGGGTTGCAGACGCAATTGAAGGAGAAGTTAGGGATGCTGTGGAATGGGCAATGGAAGCTCCACTGCTTCAACGGTTCAACGACCTACCCATTGCAGATATGAGAGCTGTGCTTTTGGATAAGATGTATGATGCTAACGAGCATAAGCATGAGGTCCATAAAAAGCTATTTAAGGCTCTCGAAGAATCAATTAAGCACGACAATCATGTACAGTTTTTGAAGGACATTGGAGAAAGAGAAGCTAAGAAGAAAAGGAGGACCTTGGTGTTGGAGACATTGCGTAAAGGTCATAAAGATCCTCCTCCTCCTCCCTCGCCTCCAACTGGGGGTGCTGGAACTTCTAGAGCTGGTGGATCTTCTAAAACAACCTCTACACCTTCACCACAACCACCATCATCACCACCAAAACCTCCCAATCAACCTAGTCCATCCAGAAATAAGGGAACTCAGAAGAAATCTGCAGCTTCGACCACGGTTGATTCAAGGTTCACACCCACATTCTCTTCTATCCCTGAAGATCAAGTGTTTCATAAAGAATCGAATGTCATGACAGAGTCAGAATCCGATGACGATGATGCATCCACCAAGCATATCCCCAAGCCGTCTGAAGATGATTGGTTTGATGCATACGTGTCAGGTGAACGCTCTAACACATCTAGAGTTGCACCTTCAAAGGACACAATTCAAAGCTGGCTCGCTGAGGAGAGACCTCATACTCCAGAACCTTCATGGTCCATCCCAGAGACTGACACGATGATTCTTGATAACAACTGGGCATCAACTATTACCAATAACTATGAAGTCCCAGCTGAAGACTCTCTTCTGCACTTCACTGGTGATATGGGAAGCTTCATTAGGTGGTTTTGTGAACAGAAGAGTATCTCATCCATCACTCTAAAGGATCTTGAAGGACCAGCTTTTGAAATTATCGAGGTTTTTCACTCAGATGCCAACCAGCTCCAATACCAGATGGAAGAATGCCATAAGATGCTGAATGATCAAGTCAGTGAGCAGATCATTCGTTTCAATGTGAACAAGCCACTTCCTCTCGGTGGTGAACCTGGACAAATGACCATTTAGGCTGAATTCTTCTTCAACCATGACCTGGATTATCTATGTGCTTGTTCTACTGAAAGAAGACCAGCTCTATTGATTTCAAAGATGAAAGCTGCAACCTACTTTGATCAGGGTCTTGAACATATGGTTCCTGATCAATTCTGGGCTGAGAAAGAACAAAAGTATGACATTGTCGCTTCATATGGTATTTCTCATTGGTGGTACAAAAAGAAGAAATTCTACATCGAGAGACATGGAGCTGATAAAAGACGCAAAGCTGTTAGATCCAAGCTTCGCATTCTGAGTGTCATCAGTATAGAGATCTTCTTAATCTATGGCTATGATTACTTGAAGAAGATTTTTCTACGAAGAGCAGACTTAAAAGAGCATGTTATTGAAGAAAACGACTTCAAACATCTGCTGCCAAATGACTTCAAAGATCTCTATCTCTTGAATCTCCAAGGACACCTTAACATTTTCCTATCCGTGAGAAAAAGGCTCTCTGTGCTGCTGTCAACCTTTGGATCAGGGGCTTAGTCAAATAGTCATGAATATTAAGTGTCAATTTCCCCCGATAATGCTTGTAATTTATATCATTTATATGGATTTACGCTTGTTTTCCATTGTTTTCCACTTTCAGGTAAATTACGAGCATTGGAGCTAAAGAGACGTGGAATTGGAGAAATATCAAAGATTTATTTTAGTATGCTGACTTTGAAGAAGTTACGGCGTAACTCATCTATCACATTACGCCGTAACTAAAGCGTGACTCAGAAAACCAACTCATCAGAAGGTTACGGCGTAACTCTACCCAAAGACTACGACGTAACTATATTAGGTCAAATGAGGTTCCACGCCGCTAATAACTACGCCGTATTTCATCAACTACGGCGTAACCAAGTAATATTGAAGATACGGCGTAACCACTTATAAGGTTACGCCGTAACCAGCAGATCTAGTGCAAATTATGAAGGAATTGAAGATTACGGCGTAACTCTTATATTAGTTACGTCGTAACCCAGATCTCGCCTATAAATACCCCACAATTTCCAGCATTTCAAAGCATCTCATTCCACACATCACAACCAAAGAACGTGGGAAGAAGCCAATGGCAGGTCTAGAGGAGCATACGGAGCTGTCTCCAAGAGAGAAATCACTCCCCTACGATAAGCATTAGCATTTTATCTTTTCTTTACTTTCGATTCATGTATTTCGTAACATTAAATATTGAGTTGATTTGTATGGTTAATATGAGCGTATAAGCACCTCTTGGTGCTGGCCTAGTTATGATTCCTTGATTGTTTTGTTTGCGTTTACATTACTTTTGTATAATTATTTCTAAGTGTATGCATGCATAGTTTATTGGTAGCTACCATTGTTTTGGTAGTTTTAAATGGCGGTAGAAGCTAGTTGCTTAGGAGATATGACCAACTGACCCTAAGTGAGTAGAATGAGATGGGAAGGGTAAGATATGACCAACTAACGACCCTTTCTACTTGTGCGATTTGACCAACCGATCACCTACCATTTGGATGAACTTAAGAATTAGGGGTGAGTGTTTAAGTTGCTAATGCCCGGCACTCACTATTATAAATCCAAGATGTAGCGGTACTTAATGACTTGGCTTAGGGACCGTGAACAACTAGACTTATGAAGGACACCGACTTCTCTAGTGGTGGCATCTTTCTTGATAGGTTAGAGCGAACCCACCAAATGATGTCCTCACGAATTTGACCCCACCAAGTAATTGGAAGTAAGTAGACGTAGACATTACTAGCTAGGAGGAATAACTAGGTTAGCACCACTCTCCTCTATTGATTAAACCTTTTACTTTTATCTGCTTTAGTAGTTAATTAATTAATTCCTTATCGAAATCATATTAAAAACTGTGACACCTGGACTTAGTAATAATCCAACACACATAGCTTTTGGGACGACCTCGGTTTTACCGAATACTACACTACACACGACCGGGTAGACTGCATGTTAGTGCATTAGGGTAGACCATAGGTATAACGAGACTATATAAATATTAAAACCTAGTCAGTAAAACCTGCATCAGGGACTTTCACCTCCATATTTTACTTCTTCATTCCTTTTAACTTCCTCGTTGGATGAGCATTCCTTAGTAGGGAGAGCTCCATTATGTTTATTTCGTTCAACTTGTATGGAATGTACATTTTCCTTGAGCTTTTTCATGTCTCTTTCGAGACTTTCTAATTTTTTGTTTATCGCTGCAAGGCCTTCCATATTTCCACTCTTACTTCGATTCCTCCCTCCATTGTGCCATTTGTGAGAGTGGTCAGCCATCTTCTGAATAGTTTCAAGAGCCAATGTTGGAGTCATTCCAGGTATTGGTCCCTGAGAATCAATCATTTACCTTGAGGAGATGAACAGACCTTTGTAAAAGACGTTCACCTTTTGCTGGCTGTTGAGGTCGTGAGTAGGGCACTTGTATAATAATTTGTTGTACCTTTCCCATGCTTGGTACAACGTTTCATCACCCTCCTGCTTGAAGTTATGGATTTCTTCTAATTGTTTAGCAGTCCTGGATGGAGGATAGTATCTCTGAATGAAATGTTTTTTTAGGAGAGGCCAGGTGTTGACTGTTCCGGCAGGCAATCGATCAACCCATCTTTTAGCAGCTCCAATAAGAGAAATAGGGAACACACGTAACATGACAGCGTCGTTTGAGACTATAGGAATTTTGAATAGACTGACAATGTATTCCACGTTGTCTATATGTTCGTGAGCATCATCGGTAATGCTTCCTGAGAAAGGGTTCGCACGCAACTCCCTCATAAATTGAGGTTTGATTTCGAATTGAGCATCTTCTGCGATGGCCGGCCTAACAATCCCTGGTCCTTGTTCTTCTCTTGTCAACGCCAAATATTCCTCAAGAGTGAGGTCATCAATGTTAACAACTTCCATGGTACCTGAAACTTGAAAAGAGATTGTGAGAATTTGAGAAAATTTTAAAACAAAACAAAATGAAAGACTTAGTAGAAATCCTAATATAACTCCCGACAATGCGCCAAAAACTTGATGCGGGTTTTACCGACTGTGTTTTAATATTTATAATTACTCGTTATACCTATGGTCTACCCTAATGCACTAACGGGCAGTGTACCCGGTCGTGTATAGTGTAGTATTCGGTAAAACCGAGGTCGTCCCAAGATCTATGTGTGCGAATTTAAACTAAGTCTAGGTGTCATAGATTTTAATATGATTTTGATATAATTAACTACTAAAACAAATAAAGGCGAGGGTTGTGATCAATATAGGAGAGTGGTGCTAACCTAGTTACTCATCCTAATTAGTAGTGCTTACGTCTAATTACTTCCAATTACTTGGTGGGGTCAAAGTCGTTAGGACAAAGATTTGGTCGGGGTTAGTCCTAAGTTATCGACAAAGGGTCCCATCGGAGAAATCTGTGACCCATCATAAGTCCGCTTGTTCTTAGTCCCTAAGCCAAGTCATTAAGCACCGCTACATGCTAGATTCATAATATTGAGTGCCCGCGCCAGCATCTTAAACACTCACCCCTACTTAAGTTCATCCAAACAATAGGTGACCGTTGGTCAAATCGCACAAGCGAAAGGGTCGCCGTTGGTCATATCTACCCTTCCCATCTCGTCCACTTACTTAGGGTCGGTTGGTCATATCTCCTAAGTAACTAGCCACTACCGCCATTCAAAACTCCCCAAACAAGGGTAGCTACCAACAAACTATGCATTCATACACTTAGAAATAATTATACGGAAGCAATGTAAACGCAAACAAAATAATTAAGGAATCATAACTAGGCCAGCACCAGAGGTGCTTAGCCGCTCATATTAACTATAACAATCGATTCAATGTTTAACATTACGAAATACATGAATTGAAAGTAAAGAAAAGCTAAAATGCTAATGCTTATCGTAGGGGAGTGATTTCTCCCTTGGAGATAGCTCCGTATGCTCCTCTAAATCTGCCTTCGACTTCTACTCATGTTCACTTTGTGTTGTGTGTGAAATGGGATGCTTTGAAATCTGGAAATCGTGGGGTATTTATAGGCGATCCGTTACTACAGAATAATTATAAGAGTTACGCCGAACATCCAATTCTTCGATTTTGCACTAAAATGTTGGTTACGGCGTAACTATGGAAGGAGTTACCGTATCTTCGATAAATCTTGGTTACGCCGTAATTGATGCAATAGTTACGGCGAGCTTGCTTGCGCCGAAACCTCATTTGACCTAGTTGGTTACCGTAATCTTTGGGAGAGTTACGCGTAATCTTCTGTTGAGTTGGTTTTCGAGCCACGCTTTAGTTACGGCAGATTGTGAGAGAGGAGTTACGCCGTAACTTCTACAAAGTGAGCATACTATGATAAATCTTCAATAAACTCTCCAAACCGTGTCTCTTTAGCTCCAATGCCCGTAATTTACCCGAAGTGAAATATAGAGGAAAACAAGCGAATCCATATAAATGATATAAAATACAAGCATTATCGGGGGAAATTGACACTTAATATTCAGGACTATTTGATGTTATCACTTGTGTATACAGGTAAATTTCTAGGATTACACCCAAAAAGCCTTTGTATGTCGTATTTTATTAACTAACTATATGATAACGCTACACGCGTCGTTCGGGGTCAAGGAAACTTCCTTTTCTTCGAGCAAGTTTTATAACACCCTAGGCAGTGAACCTAATCGTTGTAGTGTAGTAATTAGGGTAAGCCACGGGTATTGATATCGTTCTCTAGGGGAATAGGAATGCTAGTAAGGAGTTACTACGCTAAGGTTAAGGTTGAGGAAGATTATTTTTAATCTTTTTATGTTTTATGAAATGGAAAGGTACGAATCTCGGATATTGGATTTGGGAGGTTGGTATTTCTACCGATTACTCTACTATTATCTAATTATCTAAACTAAGGTTGTGGGAGTCTATGTCTAATTAATGTGTGCTCGTATGATAGTTTAAAGATGTGTTTACTTAGGTTGTACTACTCCTTAATTATCTCCTATTGATGGTTGAGTTGTCACGTCCTTATTCCTAGTTCGTTGTATGTCTAAAGTTGTAGGGTATGTTTCTCCCTAACTCTTTGAACTTACCAAAGGGTCTCATCTACAAACCCACTAGGATGATAAACTCCTACTCTAAGGCGCTTTGGATGGTTTAGCCTACAACTACTCGGGTAATTATATTCTAAGGTTCACAAAGATGAATCAAGCATTAAGTACACAACGAATGACCTATCGCATTACTAGATCATTAATCAACTAAGATAAGAAACAACCAATCAATATTCAATAATTAAGTTTCATACTTTCTAAGCAAACACACAAATAAATTAGCCGGACATGGAGAACATGCAAGCATACAATCAAATAATCAAAGACATAATTGAATTAATGAAGTAAAGACTTATCTTGATGTAAGATAGGGTTTAAAACCCTAAAATATCGTACAAGACACCTTAGGTTCGGTTTTAGGTTTTACTCCAAAGACTCTCCACACAAGACCTAAAAATTCGGATTCTATATATAAGATTACAATTGCGACGGCATCACCTTATGTTTAGTGACGCCGTGTCGCCATCATTAGGGTTTCGTCTTGGCCACGTTAACCTTGCGACGGCCACCTTATGTCCGCGATTGTCTCTCTTGACCGACGTCGTCTGGATTGCATCTAGGCCGCCCGAGTAGCGACGGCCTACTCTTTTACAACCGGACGTCGTCGCATGAAAATACGAGTTTTGGGTTCGGACCGTCACAAAATCTTGGGACGGGTCGCCATTAGCACCGACGCCGCCTTCTAGTTTCAAGAAGCTGTGAGTGTCTCGATTTTGACTTTGGCCATTTTCTTCATATATTCGCGCCTTTTCGTCCAAATAAGTGCCATTCCAAGATTTTTCCTTCACGAGACCTAAAAAGTGAAAAGGAACGATATTAAGCAATAATGGATACAAAAGTGATCAAATAAGGACTTAAACGACCCTCAAAATGGTACCTTTAAAACCTTATCAAATATCCCTACACTTGTTATTTGCTTGTCCTCAAGCAAATGTGCTTTTAGCCAATTAATTTATAAGTTAGGGGTCATAAAGCATTAATTCAAAACGGTCCACAACACATATAAGCCAAGAAAGTCATAACAAGCACGGAATTACATACTAGCACCTCACATGGGTGTTTGGATACTCACATCTCTCTCGGTGTATATATGAAATATAACAAAATAGGAAATGGAAGATAAACACTCATTAACCGGTCCTAGTACATAGATTACCATAGGCTTGAGAATAGATCAAACCTCCATCGCTTTGGCGTAGCACCTAGGAAAGACTATCAAAGAGGTCTTTAAAGGGTTGTAATGTTAGGCTTACGGTAGGAAATAAGGGTTTGGCGGGATAGGCTATTTAGTGGTGGTAAGTCAAAAATCTTTATGTTAATCGCTTATGAAGAATGGCGTTGCTAAGCCAAGACTCGACACTCTAAACTCTAGATAACCGAAATAAACAAACATAAATTCAAAGATAGATGTAGGATGGTAGCCCGTATTTTTTTTTTTTTTTTTTTTTTTTTCACATACACTTTTACTCTACCATCCTCTACGATAACATCAAAATACTAGGGATTTACTGGTACATCCCTACACTTGAGTTTTATTACTCTAACACTAATTTGACCCGATTTGAAAAGATCAAAACACTTGGGGTACATTATTACGCAAACAAAGGGAATTTGAATTTTAACGCCCTTCCGTCATTTCATAAACTTTAACTTTTCCCATGAATCCCAATCATCCCAAAGCTGTATACAAAGGTTATGACTCGACTTAGCAAATTATGCAAGCAACTAGATAATTGAACTAAGGGTTTAGGGTGATAACAAATATTTGCACTAAAAGTGAGTGCATAAGGGGTAGGCTAAGGCGATTTGGGTGTATATTTGGGGTGGGGTGTAAACAATGCTTTTCATTGATATTCGGAAAACCGAAATATCACGAGAACCATGAAAAGGATAGGCTCGAGGGGTTAACTAGGGGTATCGTGTACTAAAGATGAGTACAACGCAAAGGGTGTGGGGAATTACTCAACCGATATGGAAGAAGTAATTATATTACGTATCAAACAAGGGTTATCCTAATGCCTCTTATCATTTAGTTATTCCTAACTACACAAGTGTAGCCTCACTTGCGATCTCGGAATGCATCACAAAATAAGTTCTAGAATCTAATATACTATTGGTTCACACTCTAAGCATTAAAGATGAATGCTTTAATTCCTACTAATCTAAGGGCGATCCTCACATTTTGGTGGAATTTGGGTGGTAAAGGGTTTTGTGCTAGTCATATAACTTCCTATCCATGAGACGCTTTTGTTAAGACTAATGGCCCACTCCTATATGTCATGAAAATTTTAAATTTGGTGCCAAAATTACCCTAACCGACATTTTCTCATGGTTTATTACACAATCACAATTAGACAAAGCAAATAATCAAGGATAAGCATAGTTTCAAAGTTCCGCTTTGTTTTCCTCCACACTTAAACCGAACATTGTCCCCAATGTTCCCGAAAGTATCAAAGTTATGATAAAAGAAGGTAATTAAAACGAAAGAAACTAATACTCCCCGATTAGCTCGGTAGGATCCGTGTAAAGTGGTGGTTAAACTCTTTCCAAGAAGAATTATTGCGTGAAAAGCTCCTTCCAATCTTATGTAACTTCTTCCCGACAAACTAAACTCGCACACTTTAAGAAAACAAACGAAACCTTCGCGTAAAATCGGCGGTAATAATATATATAAGACTCGATTTAAACCAGGATATAATGCTTGTGGAATGGATGTTTACTGTAATTTCTAAGAAAATTAAGACCGAAAATTCCAAAATTTATAAGTAGCTCGAAAACGAGAAAAAGTAATCGATGTTTTGCTCCTTCTTGACACCGTCAGTTGCAATCTCGACGCCGTCAAAGTTATCGACAAAAAGCGTCTGCGATTTTCTCGAAAAAATTCGAAAATTTACATCTTTAGAATCTGGAAAATTTCGCAAAACATCCATTATGACTCGATACAAGCATTTGACTCGAACAAACAAACATAAATATCTTTTAGTTAATTGTTATTCTCATGTTTACGTTTCTTTTGAAAACGTGTGTAATCCTCCCTACACTTATCCCTTATGTAAAATACCTTTATATGCAATTAAGACGAGGTTAAAAACAAAATAAAGCATTTTTACAAATTTAAACATGAGGATAAACAATTAATAAAAGATATAAGACACTAACAAGCAAATAATTAAACATGGGTTGCCTCCCACGAAGCGCTTTTCTTTATTTAAGAGTCTTTTAGCTAGACTCATAGTCGTGCTCCCACGTTTCCTCACCTATCCTCTCGTGCTCATACTTAAGCCATTCCAACGCTTTCGTTCTTTTGTAATCATCTCCTAATTCAAGGCATTTTTGTAATACCGCTTAGTTTTCTCATATGGGTATCTAAGCCCACTGCTTATCCCTTTCACTAAGCAATGGAATAGGGTCATTCTATTACAAACATCGATGTCCTTATGTTTAAACCTAGGATGAGCGTGGCATTTGGTAGACGAAATCTTCAACTTTATCGAGAATGTAATTAGACCATCAATCATCCGTTCATTCAACCTAGTCAATTTTTGAAAGGTTTTCCAAAATTACTTGAGTGAGGTCCTTATCTATAAATTCTCCTAAGTCTTCTAAGACCATGAACTCTACCAAATAAGCAAAGCTCCGACAAACACGTGCAAATAAATGACTGCTTCAACAACATTGTTCCCTTGATAAGTTAACTCATTGACCTTGATTTTGTTGTATAGGTCCCTTGAGATTAAGTTTAAAGGTAAGAATGAATTCAAATAAGCATCGAACCCTTCTAGTCCTATTTTGCAAGGGAATTGCATGTTAAAGGGGCCATCTTTCTCAATTACTAAAAATTACAAAATAAACTATGAAAATTCTGGAAAACTACCTTTTTACTTTTTATATTTATCTAAACCTAAGAAAATGAAAATTATTTTTTGAACCTTTTACGAATTTTTGTATTAAATGCTATTTAAAAGTGCTAAAACCAATTTAAATGCGTAAAAATAGCAAACCAACTTGGAAAAATCAAAATTTCGTGAAAACTCTAAAATAATACTAGGAAGCTAGGAAAATGGAAAACAAGTGCTTGTTTGCAAGAAAATGAAATCATAAGCCAAGTGCTTATAAATAAGCACTTGAATAAGCCAAATGATCAAAACAAGCCCTCAACAGTTTACAGAGGTTATAATATGCTAAAATAACAAGAATACAACAAGTTACAACTATCTTATGCTACTGAATCACAAGCTACAACAGATTTGATGTTTTGACCTTTAAGCTAAAAACAGATTTTGGCTAGCTACTTTAAGCCCAAGAATAAGCAACACAATAAGCTAAAAGTGAAAACTACAAATTGTAAACTAAAGCAGACTTGGGTGAGAGTGTCTAAACCAAAACTCAAACCTGGGTGAGCTCATATGAGCCCTATGCAACCCTGGACAAAACTGAGGAAACCTCAGTTTATAATAAGCCCTGTGAACAGGGCACTTGACACCCAAAAGAGAAGCTTGTTTAGAGCTTTTAAAAAAATTGTAAAATTCTACTAAAATGGTAATAAGGATAAAGACCAGTTGAAGTTTTTAGAATGCCAAGTTTCACTTGATAAGTCCAAAAAATGAGCTCATGAAAATTCCTTGTAGTTTGACTCAAAACAGATTTTTGCTACTTTTGACTTTTGAAGAGATATAGACAGTTGACTTTATTGAACTTTGCCACTGATTTTAAGTACTAAGATTGATGTTAAATGAAGAAATGGAACCTCTGCAAGCTTTGTTTGTAACTTTTAAACACAAAACAAGAGATTGGTATTCACAAATCTCAACAGATGAGCTTTTTAAGACAGATTAGGATGAGCTTTGACTTAGGTGATGTGTAGGTACAAAATGAAGACAGATTTAAGTGTAAATAAACTAACAAAGCATAGCACAACACATCTTAACCACTGCAAAGGCCTTAAAGACAGATTAGTGTACAAAACCAAACACACCTTTATCTTACTGTTTTGCAAATTTTTATAAGACTACTACTGACCCAACTTGTTTAATGATCAAACTACATCTATATATCCTAAATACATCTTTTTAAACAGATTTGCACCAGTTTTAACTCCAAATAAAGAAAATGCAAAGAAACTAGAAATTTACTCACAAAGGGTCCTAGCCACTATGGCTTGAAACAATGAACCCAAGGATCACTAACCTATCCAAACCCCTATCCTAGCTCAATATCAACCCAATTCCATGGCTGCTTCACCCATTGACCAAATTTGCATCATATTTGCCCCTGTTTGACTTTTGTTGACCAAGTCCCAAGATTACTTAAATCTTGAATGTGAGCTTGTACAAAGTTATAATAAGCTCATTTAAGCTTGTTGAAGCTTAAAGATAAGCTAAGAAGAGCTTTAATACATAAGTTTGAAAATGAGAATTGCAACAGTAAGCTTAACTAAGCAAAATGGTAATTTGACTTAAATTGAGACTTGAAAATGATTTATATTGATACAAGAACTTAAACTGAGTACATTATAACCAAAGGTTACAGATTTTTGAGCTTAACTAAAACTTAACATTAAAAACGACATTAAGAAATATTTAAAAACTACAAGACACCCTTTGCTTGCTCCATTTGCTTTCTTTTTATATCCAAAGATCTTCTCTCTCCTCTCTGATCAAATCCCACCTGTTTCTAAGCCATTGGATGGCTTTGAATTGATCTTGGCCATAGAATTAGTTTTGTCGCCAAAATTGGAGTTTTGACAGATAGGGTTGAGTGAGGAGGGGGGAGATGCATTAAATGCTCTCTTGGATGTTAGTTGAGGTGGGGGAACAAGTTTGAGTGGATGATGAGGAGGGGGGATGGGATATTGCTTGTTGCAGGTTAGCAGGTGGGAGATGAAGACTTTGGCGCGTTTTTGGTGGTTTGACCAGAGATTGAACAGAGTTAATAATACACAGGGGGTCCAAATTGCATATTGACAGGGGTCCAAAATGTATTGACCAGGCCAAATTGGGTATTAAAGGGTTTAAATGATAGGGACCAATGTTGTAAATTCTGAAAATCAAAGGACTATTGCTGCCATTTCATCAAAGTTGATCCAAGGGTTAAAAGTGACACTCTCAAAAAGTATAAGGACCAAAATTGCCATTTTGCAATTTTCCAGGGGCCATTTCTGCCAATTTTCAAAGTTGAAGGACTAAACTTGTAATTTTCTCAAACTTTTTATATTTTTCACCAAAGGACTAAATTTGACAACTTATGATTTAAAAAGGACCTTTGGTGATTTTTCTTTTGAAATTATGTGCTCGTGGGACCTGTTTTGACAATTTTTGAAACTGGGGACTGAACGCCAATTATGCAAACTTTGCACATTTTCATCCGATTTTAAAATTTTGCATCCGAAACATATAAAATGCAATTTTGGAATATTTTCAGATTTTGATGTATTTCGAGCATTTTTAAATGTTTTGCGCTCATTTGACTAAAAATGATGAGTATTTACACACTCATCAATCCCCACACTAAACTATTGCTAGTCCCTAGCAATATTTTGAGAAAAACATAATGGATTTGAATCTCTTTACCAAAAGCCATTACTTCGAGTAGCCAAATGTTTCATTCAAGTAAGAACCATGGTACATCGATAACCATGTGATTTTGAGCAAACCACCGCCTTCCAACGGATTTGATTTTGTCTTTACGAAGCCGCACTTTCCGGACTAGCCAACTCTTAGATAAATTATCAACATTATCTTTGGTGAGTGATTACCAATTATGGATTTTCCATCGCCTTTACCACAAGCCATAAACTTGCGGGCTAGCCAACTCTTCACTTCTTAGGATATGGTGAATGAATACCATACAATTTTGGGCAAATTGCAAGTCGTCAACGGATTTGAGATATCTTTACCAAGAGCCGCTTGCTCTGGATTAGCCAATCCTTTTGTTTATTAGTCAAGGCGGATCGATAACCAATTGAGTAAGTGTAAAACACTTACTCCAAAAAAATTTGGCCAAAACGGGATTAAGCGGTATAATTATATAATAAAATTCGTGAGAATTCCCCACACTTAGAAATGAATATTGCCCTCAATATTCAAAGTACAGCATGTTATGCCGAAACAAAGAACGAAAAGGGAAATACTACGGCCATTATTTAGAAAGAAGATTTTTTATTTTTTTATTTATTTTTTATTATTATTTTTATTTTTTTTTTTGGAATACCTTATATACACAACATGTGGGGCAACCCCCCCACACTAGGGTGGTAGAAAGATAGAAAGAAGTCATAAATATGGGTGAAAACCCATATGGCATGCTACTGTTTTTGATTACCGAGTCGCTAGCTTGACTCGACCCCGGATTCATTTGTTCATGGGGAAAGTAACGTGGAAAACCAATCTCGATCGGACTTTCGTTCACAATGTTAATGAACATATGAACATCAGAAAGTTCCACACCGACGAGATATAACCGCGGTATTGTTAATAGTAGAAACTATAAGGGATGATACCGGGTCAAAGATGGTGTCCTCATTCCAGAAAGAGAAAAGGAAAGAGCAACCACACCATCTCGTGAAGAATGGAATAAAGACGTACATGAGAATGCAAGTCCATTCCTCACAGAGAGAAGCAAATCACCGCTTTGACATCTTTAAGCTTAAACTTGAAGCTTAGATGGTGATTGTCAAGAAGATGTCCGGAGGAGGGTGGGAAACGGTTCTTCAATCAACAGACTTTCCGGAAAAGGATGCCTCCTCCGGATCAAAGTAAGTGTTATCAATTCCGCTGGAATTGACTCATCACTAAGAAATGCATCGACTTCATTCCAAAGTTGTCATCTTCCTCATCGAGTGAGAGAAGGGATGGAAGAGTCGGGAATAAGACTAGAAGATGATGGATCATTTTGAGCAATTCATCAATGGGTAAGATGTCTCCCATTGGATCACAATCATCATCCAATTCGATGAAATCAAGAGAGTTTGGTTTCATCCACAAAGTTAACAATCTCGATGCGACAA